>CM031384.1:7792532-8392532 GCA_018350135.1 Citrus trifoliata | reverse complement strand
GTCTCAAAATAGCATCAAACCCGTGTAAACCCAACCCCCCTTCCCCCCCACGGGTTTATTTTATGCGGGTTTGACCGCATTAACATTTTACTGTAACCACATTACAATCCTATGTGATGTATTTACCAAACATTGTATAATAATACATTAATACTATGAGGGGTCCTAATACCTCATAATGAGGGGTACCAAACATAGCCAAAGTGTTCAACGGCCCAGATGTATTCAAGGTTATTAACACTTAAGTTCCTACTGTCTATTATAAAATCATAAAAGCTAAAAGTTTTTAAATATTCACTTACATAACTTCTATTGTTTTAAATTTTTTAAAGTTTGATCCATTAACTTAATTTGATCATAAAAATGATTGATGGTGTAAATATAATAATGTAATATCACATAAATTTTTTAAACACGTGAATATTTGATAAATGTAAATAATATTTTTTATTATATAATATATATTTAATTTAAAATAAATAAACTTAATATGTATTAAGAACATAGGTTATTAACCTTGATACTTTATAAAATTATAAAATAAAAAAGGTGAAATTTCAAAATAAGAAACATGTAAAAGGTCTTAGGTTGTAAAATTTTATTATTTTAATGTTACAAAACTTTACTTTTTTATTACATTTTTGTGTTTAACATTAGTTGACATGTGAGTTTATTTATACATACAATATGTTAATTTACCTAAAAAATATCAATATATATATATAGCCCAACAAAGTCATAGAAAGATAAATAAAAAATAATATAAAAAGAAGTTAGTTTATTTTTTTAATAATATTTCAAAAGCATTGAGCTTCATGTTTCTTGAGAATTATCATTTTTTTAAGATATTTGAGCTTGTAAATCTTGTTGTAATGATAATTTTTTATTTATTCTTGATTAAAAATAACTAAATAGTAAATTTATTGGTTTCTAAATGCTCTTTTAAATATAGGATAATTGCTTAATTTTTATTGTATTAACCTAAATTTTGTGATGATAGCTAATCAACCATTGTAAAAAATCTACTATGATTATTTTTACTTTTTCTACACCCCTCTTGACCATCATCACTCAAAAAGTTAAAAGTCCGTTTGGCACACTATATTATATTGTATTGTATTGTATTATGTAATGCACATGTATTATATTATATTATATTATATTATATTATATTATATTATATTATATTACATTACATTAGTAGTATATTATAATAATTATAATAATATTATACAACGTTTGGTAATTGGTATTATCTTGTACTGCATTAATTTTGTACTAATATTAAACTAAAATTATTTAAATTTATTATTAATTATATTAAATTATTAATTTCATATTTTTAAATAAATATAATATGATATAATAAAATAATATTATAGTATAATTTATTTTTATATTTTTATTTATTATAAAAAAAAATTAAAATATATTTAATGCTTAATTAAGGCAAATTAATAATAATGACAGTGGTATTACTTCAAAGTCAAAACAAAAAAAGTTTATAAAGTTTAATGATGATGATGACAACAACGACGACGACATTAATATTAATATAATAATTAGAATAATAAATTTAATTAATATTAATATTAATTAAATAATATTGACAATAATTCAATAATGAATTTAATATATTTTAATAATAGTGAAAGTAATAAAATCAACAAATAATAATAATGACTAATTAAAGCAATCATAACAATTAAAATAATAAATTTTAATTTAATAATAATATTATAATAATAATGACATTAATAAATAATAATAATAATAATAGTTAATGTTTTTTTCAAAAGTCATTTTATGATTTTATCCAGAGAAAATTACCTATATATAAAAAGTTGTAACTTATAGTATCTATTCAATTTTCTTATAAAATATAGGGTAGTATAGTATAATTTTTGAAAAAAGATAAAATTCAGTGGTACTGTGCAACACCAATAATTGATATGATTAAACACTCAATTCGTACACAAATCAAACGTGTAATTAATCTTTCATTAGAAAATATCATTTTCAGGTCAAAGTATTAGACAAAGATTAAAACACAAAAAATATATATATATTGCCTAACACGGCAGAGTGAGAAGAGCATCATAGTGGATAAAAAATAGATTAGTAATACTTCATCCAATGAAAGAGGAAAATGCTTGAATGATGCCAGAGTGAGAATTAAGTTGATAAGCGTTCAATGATGAAAACAAATAGTTGGTGCTAACTAGTTTAGTTGGTAAAATTTTTTGTGTGGAAAAAATCTGAAATTTGAATCCACCACATATTATTGTGAAAAAAATTGAGTTGCAATTAATTTATTAAAAAAAATGCAGACAAGTTTGAAGATTACTCACACGACTTGAAAAAGTAAACTTGAGAATGAGTTCATTTAAAATAATTAAGAGTGGCAGAAAAGCCCAGGGCTTATCTGGCCAGGCCCGCGGCTTAAATCATGGATAAAAGCTCGTAATTTGTAAAGCCTATATATAATGGGCTCAGTCAAAGGTTTTACTCAAAAGCTCAGACTTAAGCCCGAGCTTTATAATGAATTATATATATATATATAAATCCAAAACTTTAAGGCATAGAGACCGTTGGAAAAATGTAAGAATTTTTGGTTTAAAACTCCTTTAATATATAGATAGTACTAGATCTGGATCCCAGAAATAGTACTCTGATTGAATGAAGGGAGAAGAGAAATACAACTAAGGTCAAAGATCCGGTCTCTATACCTTAGAGGAACGTAACAGTTTTTAAAGAAATTTATATTCCTTCTGTTTTCAGAACACTCATTTTCAGGATGCAGTTGCTACCTTGATTCTGACTATATCCCTTTATTTCATAGGTGATCCTTCACACCTTAGAGATAAGAATGCTGAGTTACTACACAACCTGAGATGTAAAAAGCTTAGTGAATTCCAAAACTACAAAACCACATTCTTTACCAGACTCTTCCTTAGAGATGATGCAAATCATATAACTTGGAAGGAAAAATTCCTTATAGGTTTACCTACTCTATTAGGAGAGAATGGTAGGAATTCTGTCATAAGTCCCGATTTGGTTGAAGGGCAGTAAAATCAATTCTTAGCCTTGGATTGTAGCCATACTTGTAAGATTATAACTAGACTGTAGGTTCCTACCCATGGATTCTCTACTCTGTAGAGCATCATCCTTTTCTACCTCTTCTTCTGGAAGGACTAGTGATTCTAAAAATGTTGTAAATTCTGAAGAATTCGTTATTGAAAATTTTGATAAAGCAATTGATTGTTGGGAACTTCCAAAAATTTCTAAAGAAATAATTTACAAAACAAAAAAACTTGATTTTTTAAAAAATGATTGTATCATAAAAACTGAAGAACGAGACATAACCCTTTCAAAGCCATTTGAAACAATTCACCAATTTTCATAACACTCTTTAAAGAAATTAAAAGAAAAGAACTTTAATTATGTCCACACTGGTTTAATACAAGTCGGCATAAAACCCTTAACCAAAGAAGGTCTTAATACCTCTATTTTGGCTGTCCTAAGAGATGGTCGATTCATTTCTTTTGATGATTCTTTACTTAGCAGTATTGAATCAAGCCTCTGTAAAGGTCCCATCTCTTTCAGCTGTTATCCTAATATAACAGTTTTTTTAAAAGACAAAAACATTTTGAAAAGCATGATTTTACAAATCAAAACTCATAATTATCACATGATTGAGGGATCTGTTCCAATTGCCTTAATTTTTAAAATATCATACAAAGCCATGATATCTGCGTTTAATACGCAACATAAATTCCAGTCAAAAAGAGATGAAACTCTTCTCTTGTATACTGACTTGTCTAAAGCCAATACAGTTATTCCAAGACCAATCCAATGGAAAGATATTAATCTCCTAGAAGAATGGATTCTTGAAGGACCCACTGAACCAGTGATTCCAAAACAGTTTGAGCCAAATACAGAGTTACAAAATGTGATCTAATATTCAGATGAAAAAGTCAAACTATCCTTTAGAAGATCTACATTATCTAGATTCTCTGATAAAGATTCATGCTCGAGTATTTCTTCATTAGAAAGGAAATTTTCAAAGATTCCTTCCATTATAAATCTTCCTTTCCAACCAGTAAAGAGTCAACCTAGGTTTTCCACATCGGATATACCTAGTTCATCTATTCAATCTGTTGACTATACAACTAGTGTTCCACACCCAATCTACACTAGCAGTCATCGTGAATAAAGACAGGAAGAGAAGGAACCTTCTCCTCCAACCTCTCCTACATTTTCTGCTGTCACAGAAAATGTAATTGGTGTCATTGAAAAAGATTTTGAATTGGATAAAACTCTTCTTCACAGTTATTTTTATTCTGACACTAACAAAGAAAAAAGATTTTAATTTTTCAAACATTTCTTAAATCAACGAAAAGAAATCCAACGAGTCTATTATGAGTTTGTAAATTTGAATAAAGTCCATATATTGTTTTTTGATTGGTTTGAGATGTATATTTCAGATAACAACATTACTTATACTTTTAAAAAATCAAATCTCATTACTGTTAGAAAGAAAATCACTGAATGGAATCATTTTATAGTGATAGAACTATAGAATCCAAACATCCACCTCTTAGGAGTTTGACCATTGACCATAGTGAACCTCCTGTCTTGATTAAAACCTCACCTTATAAAATTCATAAACCAAATGATCCAAAGACAAATTTAAGTAGTATATTATCCAACAAAACAATTTCTGTAATACTAACTTATATACAGTAGGAAAACAGTTGACTAGGATAGAAAACTAATTTAAAAAATCAACCATAGTTGTTTCTCCTATTACATCAAAATCGGATTCTGACAAAAAGCTTAAAGTGCCTATTTTCAAACCTTTTCAGGTTTTGAAAACTAGTCAAAAGCTTGTTCAAGAGTCAAAATCAGAATTTGCTAAAGCCATAGAGATCAACTAGATAGAATAGAAGCCTCTTCTTCCTCGTCTAGTAAGATCCAAATAGCCCCTGATAGTGCCCAATCTAGTAAAATTGGCGTACTAAAACAAGACAAGATGTCTATAGCCTCTTCTGACATAGAAGTCTTTAATGAAGAACCTGTTTCTAAAGCCAATAAAATTCATTGGGAATTAGCCTTACCCACTGTCAAGTCTCCACCTGACTTAGCATAGACAATAGACCTAGCGCATTAAACCAATCACGATTTAATGCATTCTCTGTCTATGAGTGGAACATTGATGGTATGTCAGAATACAACATTCTAGAATTGTTGCAACAGATGACTATGGCAGCTAATGCATATAAAACTCAGTCGGGAACTTTTGACAAAACTATTGCAGAAATTCTCATTATTGGTTTTACTGGTCAACTTAAAGGTTGGTGGGATCATCTTCTCACCAAACAGCAATAATTAGATATCCTAAATTCAATTCAAACAGATGAAAATAGAGCCCCCATCTGTGATGAATTCAATAGTCCAATTCAGGATGCAGTTGCTACCCTAATTATGACTATACCCTTTATTTTATAGGTGATCCTTCACACCATAGAGATAAGAATGCTGAGTTACTACACAACCTGAGATGTAGAAAGCTTAGTGAATTCCAAAACTACAAAACCACATTCCTTACCAGACTTTTCCTTAGAGATTATGCAAATCATATAACTTGGAAGGAAAAATTCCTTACAGGTTTACCTACCCTATTAGGAGAGAAGGTTAGGAATTCTATTAAAACCCTTTATGACAACCATATTCTTTATAACGAGCTCACCTACGGTGAACTTGTCAGTTTTATTAATAAAGAAGGTTTAAAGATTTGTCAAGACTTGAAATTACAGAAATGACTAAAATGGGAGCTTAGAAAGTCTAAGAAAGAATTAGGTAGTTTCTGTAAACAATTTAATTATGACCCTTTAAAAGCCTCCACTTCCAAAGAATGTAATGGTAAGTGTTCTGCGAAACCTTACAGAAAAAATTACAAGTATGAAGGTCATAGGAAACCATCCAAACCTTATAGGAAACCTCATTTCTCTAAAAAGAAAGATAACATAGCCAAATCAAAAACCCCTTTCAATTATAAAGAAGCCACATGTTTCAAATGTGGAAAAAAATGTCATACTGCGAAATTCTGTAGAATGAGTAGGAAACTTCATGAACTTGACCTAGATGAAGAGATATTCTTTAAAGTAGCTCATTTACTTGTAGAGTCTTCTGACTCTGAGTCTTCCATGTAAGGAAACAGTGAACCTCTACAAGTTGATGAGTTAATTGACTCAGATACATCTGTATCCAGTACTAGTGATTCTGATATAGAATCTTATTTAAAATCAAAGAAACTCAATGTGTTGACTAAATAACAAGAAACTTTTCTCGAGCTTGTTAAACACATTTCTGACCATACTCTTCAAAAAGAGTATCTTGATAAGCTTCTAAAAACCTTAGAATTAGGCGATAAAACAGAAACTTCTAAAGCCCCTACCATTAAAAAGAATACTTATGACCTAACTGAAATCTTGGATAAAAAGAAAACAAAGAAAACAATTCCCAATATCCAAGACCTTCAAAGAGAGATTAAAGAAATCAAACTTGAGATAAAAGAGTTGAAAGAAAAACAGAAGAATGATTTTGCAACCATTTAACTTCTCTTACAAAGACAGCTCCAGGACAATTCTGATAAAGAATTAGAATCTGATGATGGTGATAATGGAGAATAAAGTCTTGAAAACATTGAATCTATACCCAATGATTTTCTGTTTGTTTTAAAACAAATTACCACAAGAAAGTATTTGATTAAAATGACCTTGATTTTTTCTAAAGATTTTGAAATTAACACCATAACCCTTTTTTACACTGGTGCTAATTTAAACTGCATTAAAGAAGATATTGTCCCCAGAAGATTTCATAAGAAAACAAAGGAAAGACTTTCCGCCGCTAATAATTCAAAACTTAATGTCAAATCTAAAGTTAACGCCTCTATTCATAACAATGGTTTTGAATTTCGGACTTCTTTTATTCTTACAAATGACATACATCATACTGTCATTTTAGGAACCCCCTTTATCAGCCTCATTACTCCCTATACTGTCAATTATGATAGTATATCTTTTAAAGCAAAAAACAGAAAACTCATTTTTCCCTTCATTGAAAAACCTACAATCAAAAATTTAAATATTGTTAAAGCTTGTTCTGTTTACTAGAACCAGATCAATGCCCTTCTCAAATTTAAACAAAATGACTTGGTTTGTTTAAAAAATGATTTGAGTTTACAAAGAATCGAAAACATATTACAAAATGATTTTACAAAAACAAAAATCTCTAACTTTAAAGACCTCATTGAAAAAGAAATATGTGCGGATCTACCATCTGCTTTTTGGAACATAAAACAATATTTGGTTGATTTGCCTTATGAAAATTCTTTTGATGAAAAGTAAATACCTACAAAAGCGCGTTCAATCCAAATGAACATGGAATTGGAACAACATTGCAAAGCTGGAATAAAAGATTTAGAATCTAAAGGTCGCATAGTCAAGTCTAGATCTTCGTGGTCTTGTGCTGCTTTCCATGTCAATAAAAATTCTGAAATAGAAAGAGGAACACCTAGACTTGTAATAAATTACAAACCTTTTAATAAAACATTAAAATGGATTAGGTATCCCATACCTAACAAAAATGATTTGCCCCAGAAATTACATTATGCATTCATCTTTTCAAAATTTGATATGAAATCTGGATTTTGGCAAATTCAAATCCATCCAAAAGACCATTACAAAACTGCTTTTACTGTTCCTTTTGGACAGTATGAATGGACTGTTATGACATTCAGATTAAAGAATGCACCCTCAGAATTCCAAAGGATTATGAATTATATTTATAACCCTTTCTCTGAATTCTGCATTGTTTATATTGATGATGTGTTGATCTTTTCTCAAACAATCAATCAACATTTCAAACATTTCAAAACGTTTTACCTTGCCACTAGAAAAGCTAGTTTAGCCATTTCTAGTTCTAAAGTTTCCTTGTTTCAAACAAAAATCAGGTTCCTTAGTCATTACATTTCCAAAGGAACCATTACACCTATTGAGCGATCTCTTGCATTTGCTGATAAATTTCCTGATAAAATCCTTGACAAAACTCAATTGCAGAGATTTTTAGGTAGTTTAAATTATGTTCTTGATTTCTGTCCTAATATCAATAGGATTTCAAAACCTTTGCATGATAGATTAAAGAAAAACCTTGTTGTGTGGACTGAAGAACACACTAAAGTTGTTAAGCTCATAAAAAATTATGTTCAAAATATTCCATGCTTATTTCTTGCTAATCATGCATTGCCTAAAATTGTTGAGACTGATGCATCAGACTTAAGATATGGAGGAATATTAAAGTAAAAAAAGAATAATAAATAACAAATAGTACAGTATGTTTCTACTCATTGGAATGAATGTCAAAGAAATTACTCTACTATTAAAAATAAAATTCTTTCTATTGTATTATGCATCTCTAAATTTCAAAGTGATTTGTTAAACCAAAAATTTTTACTTAGAATTAATTGTAAAACTGCAAAATATGTTTTAAAAAATGATATTCAAAACATTGCATTCAAACAGATTTTTGTACAATAGCAATTCATTTTAAGTGTTTTTGATTTTGACATTGAGTTTATTAAAGGAGATACAAATTCTATCCCTGACTTTCTAAGCAGGGAATTTTTTCAAAACAGATAATGCTGCCCAAAAAGAAAGACAAAGGCAAAGCAATTCTTAAAGACTCTGCACCTCAAACAACCTCTAAAGAAACCCAGACAACCCCTTCTAAAGACAAATTACTTTCTTCTGTCATGCTCATTAAATTATGGATTGACATGGTCGAGGAGCAAGAAGTACAATCTAAAGCCATTGCCTCCGGTGAGCAGGTAAAAGAATGGATGAACTCCATTACAAAGTCCCCTGAACTTATGTTAGCTTTACAAAGTATTTCCCAAAATAAAGCTCTTTCTCAAGTTTATGAGAAAGAAACAAAAATAATTTCAAAGCTTCTTCTTCTTCTAAAGAAGTTATTTCTTGTGAAAGCTCTTCTTCTCAAATTATTGTTTCTCAATCAAAGCTTTCACAAAAATTTTCGGATTGGATTAATAAAACCTATCATCAAATCTTTTATCTATGGAAGATGGGTTTTATCACTCTGATCCATTTCAAGCAATTTCAAAGATTTTTTCGAAATGCTGGTTTTTTAAACCATGGGATTTGTCAAAACCCCAATCTTTCTATTAAAGCATTCTTAAGTTCACTGAGTCTGTAAAGTTCAAACACTTCTTCTTTAGTGAAGCTCATTCTGAGCCAGCCTATTCCACGGCTACCATCCTTAAAGTTTTGAGTCCAAAATAGTGGGGTGACCAACTTCACAAACCAAAGACTTTTCCCGCTAATTTCTAAATGCGTTTAAACCATTGCCTATCTTTTTCTTATTGGGATTACCAACAGGCCTGGTTTAACACATTTTTTATCCAAAACCCTAAAAAGAGTCATTCATGGTTATTCTTCTTCAATTCAAGAATAACCGTCCAAAGCCTTCCAAATTGGTTCCAACAATAGTGAAACTACTTTGGGCCAAGCCTAGATATTCTAACCTCAAATGCCATAAATTGTTTAAACCTTTTTAAAGCCCATTATGTTCCTTTTGAGTCTGAAAAGAGGTTTCCTCATTTTCTCTGCTTTTGCACAAATTTCTTTCTTCCTTGGGTCTGGATGTGGAACTTCCAATACCATACTCAAGAATCTCAACTCATCCTCCAAAGACATTTCAAAGTCAAATGGTGGTCCAAGTTTGACGAGCAATCAAAGCTCTCTGAAGCAACAGTCCAGAAATGGCTTTCTTCAAAAGGCCTCCTTGCTCCAAGCATAGAAGAAGTTAAAGCCCAAAGCACATTCCTCGCTTAAAGAACCAAGGCCCAATCACTGTTGGCCAGTGCAAAGACTGAAGAGAAATATTTCAAAGTCATGCAGCAACTCCTCGCCTCAATATCTGAACCGTCCATAGCCAATCCTTCAGATGAAGAGGAGGATGATGTTAAGCCATTCATTTCCCTTGGAAATGATAACGAAGATGATTGCTTCGGGATCCTGCCCCCGATAAAGCATTGTAAATACAATATTGTAAAAAAAAAAAAGTAAAGTCTTGTTTGTTTTGTTTGTATTATACATTTCTTTTGTATCCGTATTTTCTAAGACTTTGTCTTCCTTTACTCACTACCCTTTACGGGAAAAACTGTGAATGCATCTCTCTCCTTTCAGCAAGTCAAAAGTTTTCATTATGATGTCTTCACGTGAAGACCTTTTGCTAAAGTTCAAGGACCCACTCACGTGAAGCTTTCCTAACGTTTACAAAGCAGAAGATGCCTGCAATAATGTTGTCTCCCACGTTCCAAAAAAGCACATACTGCTTTTACTTTTGTTGGCACCATTCTCGACCAATGCATGTGAAGACCAGCTGTAGCATTTTCTTTTGTAAACCAATTATTGTATAAAAGGGTGAATGAAGACTGAGACTCATCACGACTTCTACCAAGCATTTTTTAGAGTTCTCTCTCTCTCTCTCTCTTCAGGGAAAACATAAACTGAAGACTTAGAGGAAATTTTCCTGCCTTCTGATTTTTCCCTTCTATCTGTAAGACACCTACTGTTTGTAAAGATTCTTGGATTCAAGCAAATAAAATATGTGAGTTTATCATTTTAATTTTACAAAGCTTCTTTTTAAATTCTTTCAATTTATTTAAAGCATGTTTAAATGTCTTTAAAAACTGTTACGTTCCTCTAAGACATAGAGACTGGATCTCTGACCTTAGTTGTATTTCTCTTCTACCTCCATTCAATCAGAGTACTATTTCTGGGATCCACATCTAATACTATCTATGAGCCTTTACGTTGAATGTTATATGTTGACAGTGGGTAAGTCCCCTGAACTTATGTTAGCTTTACAAAGTATTTCCCAAAATAAAGCTCTTTCTCAAGTTCCAACGAGTCTATTATGAGTTTAGGGTGCGTTTGACACACTATATTGTATTATGTTGTATTACATTATTTTAATGCTGGTGTATTGTATTATGTTGTATTATATTAGTATTGTATTATAATAATACTGTACAATGTTTGGCACTACACTGTACTGTATTAATTTTTTTATAATTAATTTAAATTTTATATTTTATTATATTAATATTTATATTCTTATTAATTTTAAATTAATATTATTCAAATTTTTTCATATTTAAATATTTATTATTAGTTATATTATATTATAAATTTATTATATTATTATAATATAAAAATAAAAATACAATATAATATTATTAAATAAAAAATTATATATTTATTAATTTATATTAAATTATAATTTAAAAATAAAAATATTATATAATATAATAATATTATATATTAAATTAAAAAGTTATCTTTATTTTTTATTATTATTATAAAAAAAATCAAAAGTTAAAGTAAAAAGCAAATGAAAAAGAAAGAAGAAGGAAAAAAAAAAAAGAAATGCAAGCTGCCAAAGAAGGAAAAGAGGGAAAAAAAAAAAAGGTTAGCTAATGCGGCAATTACAGTATCTTTAATCTATGTGGTGTTCTCCCAAACATGGTACAAGCATTAATTTAATGTAAATAGTAATTTAATATCCCCTTAATAATACAACTAAACACACCTTTAATGCACTAGGTCTATTGTTTATGATTAAGTTAGGTGGAGACTTGACAGTGGGTAAGGCTAATTCCCAATGAATTTTATTGGCTTTAGAAACAAGTTTTTCATTAAAGGCTTCTATGTCAAAAGAGACTATAGACATCTTGTCTTGTTCTAGTACACCATTACAAAGTCCCCTGAACTTATGTTAGCTTGACAAAGTATTTCCCAAAATAAAGCTTATTCTCAAGTTTCAACGAGTCTATTATGAGTTTATTATGAGTTTAATGCGCTAGGTCTATTGTCTATGTCTTGTTCTAGCAATATAAAGTCTCGATTTTGTAACTCAGTATTTAGCTCAAACTGTTTTGAAATCACTGGTTCAGTGGCTCCTTCAAAAATCCATTCTTCTGAGAAATTAACATTTTTTCATTGGATTGGTATGAGAATAACTGTATTGGATTTATATATATATATAAATCCAAAACTTTATACATATTATAAAATTCAAATTAAAAAATAAAAAAAATTAAAAGAAAACATAAAACGTAATAACGGATTCAAATCGATATTGAACCCGAAACCAAAATCAATTCCTAAACTAAATCCCTCATTTCCGGTTTCCCCCATTTATCACTGTTCACGCCGTCGGCAACCAAGAGCAGCCCACAGCGTCCAGCACAACAGCGAGCCGCGAGAGTCCAGAACCACGAGCGTGAAGCGTCCAGCCACCCACCATCTCCCAACCCCCAGCACAGTCGCGCGACGCTGCAGCAGCAACCACTCCAACGCGCGCGAGGCAGCAGCACCGATCTGTTCCAACGCGACCCAAACCAGTGTCGACGCAATTCAAACCAGCAAGCCATCACCAACTTCGGTATTCCACCTCAATTAAGCTTCAATTTTTTTATTGTATAATATCATGCCTAAATATATGTAATTGGTTAATTTGGTGAAGAGTATTGTGAAGAATTTTTTGTTTTTGAGCTGTGAAGAATATCGTGAAGAATTTAGGATGATTATTGATTAATGTAGAAAATGTTGAAGAATATTGTGCTTAATGTTGAAGAATATTGTGCTTGGTCAATGATTTTGAGTTGTGTTGCTGATTGTTGGTTTGCAAATTTGGGGGGTTTTGTTTTTCAATCAATTCTGGACGTTGTAAATTTATTTGTAATTTATAAATAGAGAATTATTTTAACGGTTTTTTAGCCTGTGATGTATTAGATAATTATTAGATAATTATGTTTTTAGAATTTATAGTTTTATTAAAAAAATTATTTAAAAATTAGTTTAAAAGCGCAGGCCAAAGTCCATGCCCGGCCTTGGCCTGTCTATATTGGGCGGGCTTGAGAGGGTCTGGGCTCTTTACGAAGTATAAGGGCTTGGGCTGAGCTTGACAAAGCTCGATCCAAAGCTTTTAAATTATCAGACTTAAAAATAATGCATAGAGAAGAGTAAAAGAAAAATTTAAATTCAACCAAAGTTGGTTGGTATGAGTAATTCGACATTTTCACTTTTTAAGAGAGGTCAGGAGTTCAAAACTCGCTATCATATGAAATCACCACTTTGACAAGCACTTTACCCCTTACAGGGCGACCCGATGTGAGAGGAAATTAATTTGAGTTGTGGTACGAGGTTAAAGTTGTCTCCCACAGTTAGGACCCACTCTGAACCACCTCGTGGTTTAGACAAATAAAAAAAAAATTTCAAATTCAAGTCTCACAAATATTACACCAAGTCATATCATATTAAGAAGAGAGTCTTTGTTTGTGGACTGTGGGAAGTAGAGAGGCAAAGCAAAGCGTCAAAGGGACTAAGTGCACAATCATAAACGAAGAAGAAGCATAAGCAGCAATGATTATGAAGCCAAGTAGTGGGAGGATAACGTGAGTAATAAGAAAGAAAATGCAGATGCAAAATTTGTTCCATTTTATGCGACAACCTCGACAAATATTTTTATAACTAATGCTAAATATCCTAACATCTAAGCCTTAATCTAAACATCAACTAATATGACATTCATTCATTAAATGACGGATAAGTAATTTTACAAAATCCATCAAATAAATAACACATAGTATTAAAATTCAAGTTAGGATTTAAATGTTTAAATTCCTAATATTATTATATTTTTATTCCTCTTTGTTAAATCCTTATTATTTTAATAAAATTATCAGAATTAGAAAATTTAATAGACTCATAACGACCTCTAAAAGTATTTTACTTACTTCACAAGTCATTTAACAGCTTCATTTGAGGTCCCATGCATGACTTCATATAGGTGATGGGAGATTAGTAGATTACTTACACAAAAGATGATAGTGGATATTTCTCCTGTAGAATCCATGGAAGTTTCAAAGAAACCAAAAAAGGGAGTCAACGGTTTCTAATTTATATGGATGTAAAAGTTTTACTTAATCTGTTATCTGTTTACTAATCTTTTAGGGTAACTTTATTTGAGGCCATTCAAGATATGAAAATACTCGCAAAGAAACCCAATCTGCCACCCCATCAAATTTGCAAACATGCACATGAAACTGCAATTTTCTATCGGAGAATTTGAAAGTTGAGTGCAAAAATGATACCATTTGGTTTACCATGACCTTCTCCCACACAGATTTTTTTTTGGTCCATATAAATAAATGTATTATTTTGATCAACAATCCAAAGTATATTTCGATTCCACAACATATACAACAACCAAATTAATATATATATAAAGAAAGACTAGTAAGAAACACCTATTCATTCAGTTGCTGGTAGAAGATTATGTGGTTTTGCAATCAACCCATCCACTTACTTACTTCAAGCATTTGAAGATTATCTTGGTTAACATAGTTTATTTGTATCTCCAGCCACATGTAGGTCCGCTAGTTGTTTAGACATATAGAAACCAATTAAATGGGTTTGCTGAACAATCTCTAATCCAATTATACTGACACTCCTGAACTGCAGATCCCCAAGAACCAAGGCAAAAATAACTCTAAAAGACAAGGCTTCTTTTATTTTCTTCTCAGAAACTAGAGTTTGGCAAATTAAAGGCCATCAGAAACCCAAGTGTCTTCTGTTCCTTCCTTCCACATTCCCCATCTCCATCTAACTCTCGGATGATCAACTGTACAGCTAGAGATGAGGTTCCTAGCAGTGATTGAATCTTCCTCCCGATGAATGAGCAAGGCCATGTCAGACAAGTTGCTGCATATATTCATGATCGCAAATATGAATGACCTTGTGACGCTGATATCATCTAGCACCAAATGTGCAATGATTTCTTTCAGCACCTTCATCTCTGTCCTAATTTCCAGGTGTCCTTTATCAAAGTTGGACTGCACTGCTGACCAAGCCCTAGGGCCCAAAGTCAGAGAACTCAAATTTGGAAATACATCAAACAATACCCCCAGGTTAAGGTTTTTCATTCCAATAGGCTCACCTGGTTTTAGCAATTCCACTTTTAGCTTCTTAATTGTTTTACCAAAAGGAAATGTGTTGATGAGGCTACTAAGATTTGAAGATTCAAGCTGTAAGTTCGTCAAATTCCGGAACCCTTGAAACCTAATCTCACTTGCTACCTCAAGCGAAAGACAGAAATCATGCAGCAAAGGAGTTTCAAGCACAAGGGATTTTGGTTTAACACATCTCAGTTCGAGTTTTACTAGATTGGGTGCATATATAGCCAGAGAAAGCGGAGCATTTGACACAGTCCACAGACAGCTCTTAAGATGCAAAAGATGAATCTTTGGTTGTCTAAATCCCCCCACGCCTACTAAATTTAGAACTTGGAGACAAGGAAAGCAGTCATTAACCTTGTCTAAGTCCTCATCTTCAAGCCTTATAAATTCCAATGTCAATTTGGTGAGCATTGGCATTTGATTAAGATTATCTACCGATAGCCAGGCATTTTTCACCTCTAGTTCAACAAGCCTTTTGCCTAAAAGTAAATGCAAAACCGTGATTACATAAGCAATAATTCTACTGAATTAAAACAGAGGATTAATTAGGAGATTAAACTGAATTAAATTGAATTCAAATTAAAAAAAAATTATTGAAACTCACAGCAGGAAGAAATGAAAGCTAAAACTTCGGACTTTCTCCAGCAAGATTGAAACCAGCAGTCAGAAATTGACAGAAACTTCAACTCTTCACAAACCCAAGGTAACCAATTCTTAACAAATTCAACGTCGGTCAAGTACAGATCGTCGGACTCGTCCTCAACGTCGTCGTACGAGATTCTTACCAACGACTTGTCTACGCCTATTGAAACTGACTCGAGGTGCCGCGAATTACGGACGAGGTTTTCGAAAATCGACTTGAACGGCGTGACTTGGGGCGCTGCGGTCACCTGTTGTGTTAAGCGAGACTGCACGTAGCGAGACAAGGTGCAAACGAGGTTGATGGATCGGACTTCTTTACAGAGGGAGTTCAAGGTTTTGGAGACGACTCGGCACCGTGCGAGATCGGCCGAATCGGTGAGTCGACTCAGGATCTCCAGAATCAGAGGTTGGGGTAGATGCTCCTCCATTCTTGGGGACAGGAGTAGTATGCTTTTGCGTCAGAATCTCACAGCATCTAAAAAAGTTTTTGAAGTCTATCACAAAAAAGGAGAAAAAGGAGTGTTAGCCCTGCAATTTTTTTAAAAAAGGTATAAAATTCTCTAATGTCTTAAAAAGGACATATAATCTAATCTCCTTTTTATTAATTAATTCTGTTGTTTTAACTGTAAAAAACGTTATATTGTATTTTTATAAAAGGTACAATTGTTTTAGGCCACCGCTACAATACCCGCATTTATTAGGGGTATACACGGATCGAATTTTACAAATTGGATTCATGATTTTGCGAATTATAAATTTTTAATCTAATTCAATTTACGGATTGGTTAACTTCAATTCAAATCCTAACCATAAGTTTACAAATCGATTGCGGATTTGACTCAATCCATATCCGATCCATCATTTTACGAATTGGTTTGCGAATTAAAATTTTTTTATTTTGTTTGATCCACGAACTAATAAAATAGAAAAAAATCTAATATAAAAATAATTTTGCCACCAATCAAATTTAAAATTAAATTAGATTTAAATAAATTAGTTATTTAAATAAAGCTAAAATAATACATTAAAAATTTAAAAATACAACACACCTCGAAACTAATTGTTCAAATAAATATAAAATAATACATTCAAAGTTTCAAAATATAGTTAATGCATTTAAAGTTGTTCAAATAAAGTTACAGTACATCAAAATTAATTGGTTAAATAAGTTACAATAATGCATTTAAAGTTGCAAATTATGATACCCTGAAAAGAAAAATGTCCACTACCAATTTGTATTTTGTACTTTAACTTGAACAAAATACATATAATTCAAATAAATAATAAATAAAAACTTTTATTTAATAAAAGTATAATAAATATTTACCCTTACCATCCCATCAAATATTGTCAAGCTCCATCAAATATATTCTTATCATCTGCCAAAATCTCTATATGTGTAAGACAAAAGAAAAATGTCAATTTTAAAAAATAGAATAACAATAGAAAGTCAAACAATAATCAACATACACAATTAAAGTTAAGTACTTGTCTCTAGGGTGTTTGTGGATCAGATTTTATGAATTAGATATCAATTCATATTTAATCCATGATTTTACAGATTGTAATTCTTCAATCCAATCTAATCCATGGATTGATTAAATTCAATCCAAATCCAATCCACACATCTGCGGATCAGATACGGATTTGACTCAATCCATATCAAATCCATACGTCTGTAAATCGGATGTAGATTTAACTTAATCCATATCCAAATCCATCATTTTGTGCATTGATTTGCGAATTAAAAATTTTAGTTCTCTCCAATCCATAAACTAATGAAATTTAAAAAAAAATCTAATATAAAAATAATTTTACTACCAATTAAATTTAAAATTGAATAAAATTTAAACAAATTAATTGTTTGTTTTAATAATACATTCAAATTTTCAAAATATAACACATCGAGATTAATTGTTCAAATAAAGCTACAATAATACGTTCAAAGTTTTAAAATATAACACACCAAGATTAATTGTTTAAATAAAGTTACAATAATACATTAATATAACATCAAAATTAATTGTTCAAATAAAGCCACGATAATACATTCAAAGTCTCAAAATAAAACACACCAAAAGGAAAAATGTTCACCTCCAATTTGTGTTTCGTATTTTAATCTAAACATAATTGATTAAATAACAAGTAAAAAAATTATTTAATAAAAATTAATATATATTTACCCTTATATCCCATCAAATGTCATCAAGCTTCATCAGATAGGTTCTTATTAGCTCCCAAAGTCTTTGCACGTGTAAGACAAGAAAAATGTCAATTTTTAAAATAGAATAACAATATAAGTCAAATAATAATCAATAAATAAAATTAAAGTTAAATTGTTACATTTTACATGTCTCAATATGTTCAATCTCATCTATTGCTTCATTAAGATTTATCGAAGTTGAACGTAACCAATTTTACTTGCAAATTAATGCCTCAACCGTCCTTGTAGATAGTGAGCACTGATGTGGATCAAGAACACGCCCACCAGTGCTAAATGCTGACTTAGATGCCACAGTGGAAACATGCATGACCAAAATATCTCGAGCAACATAAGACAAAATTGAATATTTGGAAGAATTAATTTTCAACCAATCTAATACATCAAAACTCTCATTTTCTAGGTTCTTACATGATTCTAACAAGTAAGATCCACTTCTGTTTTGCACTCTACAAAAGTATTGTCTTTTAAAATCTTCATATAACCCGAATCAAATATCAGCCTAGCATCAACCTCATTATCAACCTCTAACTCCTTTTCATCATTAAGAGCTTCCATTACTTTCATATCATTACAATAAAGCAATTTGCATTCATCATACAAACTACGTAAGTTATCCCGCATTTTGACAACTAACTCATTAGCTTTAAATTCACCAAACAGTACTACAAAACAATATCACAAAAAACGTTCTTTATGTCGGGGATCAAGCAACATAGAAACAAACAAATAAGAGTTGACTGATTCGTAATTTCCCCAATACTTATTATACTTCTTTTTCATATTTTCAGCTATTATCTTCAAAAATTAATCCTTACCATCCCTCCAAGCTTGCAATTGTGTATGAATCAAACATAATTGGACGCAAAAAAGTATTAGATGTCACATATAAAGAACCCGAAAATGTCAAAGTGGCATCATGAAAAACCTTCAAGAATTTAATGTAATAAGGAGCATATTCCCAATCAATTGAAGAAGGACACGTTTTTGGCTCGCTCAAACAGAACTCACGAATGTATTGTGCCTCATGAAGCTCTAACCGATCAAATACTTTTTCATAATTTTCAGCAACCTCTAACATGAAAAAAAAAGTGGAATTCCATCTAGTTACAACATCTAGACACAACAACTTATTTGAAGAAATTTTCTCTCGCTCTGCAGTTGCCTTAAACTTTTGTGTCCTAAAAGGTGAAGATCTAACAAATCTTACAATATTGCAAATTTTAGAAATCAACTGATGATACTCTTTTAACCCCTCTGCAACAATGAGATTTAATATATGTGCACTACACCTCAAATGCATATTTTGATCCCCTAAGATTGCATAATTCCAATTGTTTACAACTTTTGACAAATAAAAAACAACACCATCATTAGAGGAAGCATTATCAACCGTTACTGTAAAAACTCTCTCAATGCCCCAATCTAATAGGCATGTTTCAATTTTCCTACCAATTGTTTCACCTTTATGGTCAAGCAACTTGGCAAAAATTCAATATTTTTTTGTGCAATGTCCAATTATTATCAATAGAGTGAGCTGTAAGAAATATATAACAAAGATTTTGAGTTGAAGTCCATGTGTCTGTAGTGAGGCAAACTCTTTGATGACTACTCACAAAAAAAATCAATCAATCAAATCTTTCTTTTTTTTTTGTAAAGTTGCAAAATATCATGAGCAATAGTAGTGCGAGATGGTACTTTAAATCTATTTTCAAAAACTCCCAACATATCCCTAAACGGTTCACCATCTACAACTCTAAATGACATCTCATCTTTTAAAATAAACTTAGCAATTGCTTCCCTACAAGCCTCAATACTATAGGTCGCTAATACAAGGCTACATGGCTCTCCATTTTTCACTGGTTGGTAAGATAAAGTTTTTAGTTTTTTGTCCACTCGAGCTTGACCAGGATATTTTGGGACATCTCTCTCTTATATGAGTCAACAGATTAGATGTTCCGTTATTGAAACCACATTTATATTCTTTTCCACAATATTGACATTTGCATCTAGGATGTAGTGGATCACAACTTAATTGGATAAAATGCTCCCAAGGTTATGAAGTAGTGGATTTATTAGGCGTACCTTCAACATTACTGGATGATTTAGAACTTGGAGGAGCTAAATCTACAGCTACTTGTTTTCCTTTATCAAGTTGAGAAGTCATGTACAACCACCAATATGAAAAATCATTAAAATTAATTACGAAAAATGACAAGAACAAATTTAAGTTTGAAAAGAATGTAATAATTTAAGTTTAATTAACTCAATTAATGAGGTCTTTGCACAAACACACAATCTTATTTAATAACAAAAAAAATACTAAACTTAATTATGAAAAATAACTGGAACAAATTAAGTGATAAGTATTGGAAGAAAAAAAACACAAGAAAGTTTAATTACCTCAATTGGTGAGGTTTTTGCATAAACACACAAAAACTCAAGAGAGTCGCAAGTGTTTGAGGAGCAAGAGTTGAAATAGCAAAGTTTTTGGAACCAAGCAAGGTCTAATCCTTCTCCAGGGCTGTTACGCCTACAGGAAACTGGTGATTACGAAATCGTCGACGAAGGGAACTAGGAGAAGCCGTATGGGTAGTGATCTTGAAGGTTGTGATAGTGAAATTATTCTGCTGGAACTAGCGATTGTGAAGTGGTTCGATGGACTCGGGGAAGAAGATGAATTTCTCTCGTCAGAATCGCGCAGCTGACGTCTGACGATGGGAACTAGGAGAAGCCGTATGGGTAACAATCTTGAAAGGCTGTGATAGTGAAATTATTCAACTGGAAATAGCGATTGTGAAGTGGCTCGATAGACTTGGGGAAGAAGATGGTTTGCTCTCATCGGAATCACGCAGTCGACGTCTTTCAAATCGTCGTTGAGAGTGTATGGAGCCGGTATTAGGTGCTACTAGTGCATGTGACGATGAGGAAGCTTAAGGTTTTTTGTTTGGCAATGTTATTTTGCTTAGTGACTAGGCGTATGTTATTTTGTTGGTGACTTGGCGTATGTTATTTTTCTTTTGGCTTAAAATTTTTATTTTATTTTACAATTTTTACAAGTTATATTTGTATATTTGATTATTTAATTATTTTTTATTTTATACTATTATTGGTTAATGGCTAAGATATGTTATGGTGCTTCTGTAACTATGTAATGTCACATTTATTATTTTTTAATTAAATTTATAATATTTATAATTAAATAAATATTTTTTGTGGATTTACTTCAATTTTTTTTTTGTGGATTTATAGAAGTAAATCCATATCCAATCCACCCAATTGCAGATTTTTAAATTTTTAATTCAATCCAATCTACCAATCCACGAATCGAATTTTTACAGATCGGACAGATTAAGCGGATCGAATTGGATTCTGTACACCCCTAGCATTTATCACATACATGCAAGTAATAAAAAAATTAAAAAAATATGGCCATTATTTGGCTGCCAACTGACAGCCAAACATATAAAAAAAATTGGAGCATGAATATTATATTATGAAATAATATAATAAATAAATAAATAAAATAATAATTATTTTAATAATAAAGGCAAAATAATAATAAAAATTAGTTTTATAATAATTAAAAATTAGTTTCAAGTTTAATGGTCACAGAATCAAGTTGACGGTAGATGTTTCATGTCTATTGGTCCATTAATTGCATGATTTCGGGGTTGTAAGTTAATGATCATAAGTTCCATGCACATTGCTCTAAGTTTCAAGTTCTTTTGGTTTTAAGTTTAATGGTTATAGTTTCAAGTTAATGGTAGGAATTTCATGTTTATTGGTCCATTAGTTGCATGATTTTCAGGGTTGCAAGTTAATGATCCCAAGTTCCGTATTCATTGCTCTAAGTTTTAAGTTCTTTTGGTTTCAAGTTTAATGATCCTAGTTTCAAGTTAATGGTAGAAATTTCATGTTTATTGGTCCATTAGTTGCATGATTTTCGGGGTTGCAAGTTAATGATCCCAAGTTCCGTATTCATTACTCTAAGTTTCAAGTTCTTTTGGTTTCTAGTTTAATGATCCCAGTTTCAAGTTAATGGTAGGTGTTTCATGTTTATTGGTCAATTAATTGCATGATTTTCGGGGTTGCAAGTTAATGATCCCAAGTCTCGTGTTCATTACTCTAAGTTTCAAGTTCCTTTGGTTTCTAGTTTAATGATCCCAGTTTCAAGTTAATGGTAGGTAGTTTATGTTTATTGGTCCATTAATCGGGGTTGCAAGTTAATGATTCTAATTTCCATATTCATTGCTCTCAGTTTCAAGTTCATTTGATTTCTAATTTAATGGTCTCAATTTCAAATTAATGGTAGGTGTTTAATGTTTATTGGTCCATTAATCGGGGTTATTGCAAGTTAATGATCTTAAGTTTCATATTCATTGCCCTTAGTTTTAAGTTCATTTGGTTTCAAGTTAATGGTAGGTGTTTCATGTTTATTGGTCCATTAATTACATGATTTTCGGGGTTAAAAGTAAATAATCTCAAGTTCCATGTTTATTGCCCTCAGTTTCAAGTTTATTTGTTTTCAAGTTAATGGTAGGTGTTTCGTGTTTATTGGTCCATTAATTACATGATTTTCGGGGTTGCAAGTAAATAATCTCAAGTTCCATATTTATTGCCCTCAGTTTCAAGTTCATTTGGTTTCAAATTTAATAGTCTCAATTTCAAGTTAATGGTAGATATTTCATATTTATTAGTCCTAGTTTCAAGTTAATGGTAGATATTTCATGTTTATTGGTCCTAGTTTCAAGTTAATGGTAGATGTTTCATGTTTATTGGTCCATTAATTACATGATTTTCGGGATTGCAAGTTAATGATCCAAAGTTCTATGTTTATTGCTCTAAGTTTCAAGTTCCTTTGGTATCTAGTTTAATGGTCCCAATTTCAAGTTAACGATAGGTGTTTCATATTTATTGGTCCATTAATCGGGATTGCAAGTTAATGATCCCAAATTCCATGTTCATTACTCTTAATTTTAAGTTCCTTTGGTTTCAAGTTTAATGATGTTAGTTTCAAGTTAATGGTAGGTATTTCATGTTTATTGGTCTCATGTTCATGTTTACCGGTTTTTCAGGTTTCCATTTCTTTCATATTTAATAATAATAAAAAATCTCAGTCATTCGATCTATTCCAATTTTATCCAATGACTATTTTTTATACATGTATGAGATACATGTACTGCAGTAGCACCCTTGTATTTATAGTAAATGATGTGTTAAATCATCACCCATCCCTAGCCACAGCCCCAATCTCCATAACATGGTGCTACCTCCTCCTCGTCCGCCACCATTTTCACATTCACACAATATGATGGTGCCTCTCAAACAACGTCTTAAGCAGCCACCAAAACTCTTTTACATTTTATTAGACTTAAACCAAATGACAAATGGCTTTTACCAAACTACTTTTCGGGCAAACTCCCCTTACTCGGGAAGCCAACAGCTTTCCAAGCAACTTCGCTTTTCCTAACAATTTTCCAAGCAAATTTCACTTGTCATCAATTTCAATCTTGGCTTCAACTCCTCTGTTTAAAACTTGGAGAAATTTTACCTACCATCTCGTCTTGACTTCGAATTCTTAAATAAAAAAAGGTTATAAAAAACATCTAGAACCCGACCTGCGTCTGAACCTGAACAAAAGCAGAAAGATCCAAGTGTGATTTTTTTCTAACCACACCAATAGCAAAAGGAAAAAGAAAGCCTTCCCAAATAGTTACGGTACTGCCAATTGAGAAATCTAAGGCGCCAACATCGGAGCAATGCTACTATAGCTGCGCGGGGCTGTTGTAATAGTGATGAAATATGCAGTGTGCAACTTGACTTCCTCCCCAAAATCACGGCTGCTGCTACTCTAAAAATTAAGGTTAGGATTTAGGAATTTACACATAATTTTTTTGTGAATTTTTTTAATGTACAATAAATTTCTTTTTACCGTGAAAAGAAAAATAAAATTAGGCATTTGTTACCTTACATGATAAGGTAACAAACATAACAAAATGAGAAGCGTTAAATTTGAAATTTCAAATCTAACAACTGGAAAGGAAAGGTAAGAGTATCTCTAAAAGTCTTTATAAATTTTACTCTTCAAGTACCTATTTGCTTATCTATGTGACAAATAGAAGGGTAAAAAAAAAATGATATTCTCCAAAAGACTCTTAAAATATAAATAAATTAATATTATTTTAATCAAATAATTATTTTTTAAAGAAAAAATCAATAGCAATTAAATCACTTCTCTCTCTTTCTTCAATGAAAAGTAATAAAATACAAATTGAAGTGAGAAATTAACTCTCCAAATTTGAATAGAGAGAATCAATTTTTATTTGAAGAATTTTAATTGGAATGCCTTTTGGAGCTTTAAATATTAATGTGCCTCTTCAAATAAGTAATAAAATTTTATTTGAAGAGTATTTTGGTGATACTCTAATATATCAAGGGAATTGAAGGGAAGCGTGGGGAAGCAGGACAAATTGAGACTTGGAGGTTTTTTTATTATTATTTTAATTTTATTTATTTATCCCAAAATAATCCAATGCTTTCATGACCATGAAATTAGTTGTCGTCATAATGTAAATTTTAGTAAATTTACATGAAGATGTCAGGTTAATTAAATACGTATAATAAGAAAAATGACATTGATAAATAACAATAACAATAATAATGATGATAATGATGAAAATAATAATAACATTGATAAATTTTAGTAATAATAGTAATAATAGTAGTAATAATAATAACAATAGTAATAGTAGTAGTAATAATAATAGTAATAATAATAATATCAACAACAACAATGGCAATAACAATAGTAATAAAAATAATATTGAAAATGAAAATAATAAAAAAAAGACAATAATAATAAATAATAATAATTGAAATAATAAAATTAATAGCAGGACAAATTGAGACTTGGAGGTTTATTATTATTATTTTAATTTAATTTATTTATCCCAAAATAATCCAATGCTTTCATGACCATGAAATTAGTTGTGGTCATAATGTAAATTTTAGTAAATTTACATGAAGATGTCAGGTTAATTAAATACGTATAATAATAAAAATGACATTGATAAATAACAATAACAATAATAATGATGATGATGATGAAAATAATAATAACATTGATAAATTTTAGTAATAATAGTAATAATAGTAGTAGTAATAATAACAATAGTAATAGTAGTAGTAATAATAATAGTAATAATAATAATATCAACAACAACAATGACAATAACAATAGTAATAAAAATAATATTGAAAATGAAAATAATAAAAAAAGACAATAATAATAAATAATAATAATTGAAATAATAAAATTAATAGCAGGACAAATTGAGACTTGGAGGTTTATTATTATTATTTTAATTTAATTTAATTTATTTATACCAAAATAATCCAATGCTTTCATGACCATGAAATTAGTTGTGGTCATAATGTAAATTTTAGTAAATTTACATGAAGATGTCAGGTTAATTAAATACGTATAATAATAAAAATGACATTGATAAATAACAATAACAATAATAATGATGATGATGATGAAAATAATAATAACATTGATAAATTTTAGTAATAATAGTAATAATAGTAGTAGTAATAATAACAATAGTAATAGTAGTAGTAATAATAATAATAATAATATCAACAACAACAATGACAATAACAATAGTAATAAAAATAATATTGAAAATGAAAATAATAAAAAAAGACAATAATAATAAATAATAATAATTGAAATAATAAAATTAATAAATTGTATAATAATTATAATAACAACATGGACAATAATAATGATGACGACGACATTGACGATGATGATAATTTATTAATTTTATTATTATTAAAAATATTGTTATATTACAATTTATTATTTTTTTATTTTAAATTATTATTTAAATTAAGGATAAAATAGGTATTAAGAAGTTTAGTTGGGGGTAAAAAAGTATTTTTGAGAATGAAGTTTTGATTCCCAACCTCCCAAGAATCAAAACTCTGATTCCTGAATTTGACGAGACCTTATATAATAAGGTAACAAACATAAGAGTGCAACAAACATATCATCAAGATTTCGACACTTGTAGCTAGTACAAATATAAGTTTACCAATTGAAGCTGATTGAAAAAATGGTCAAATCGTAAGGCAACAAACGCCTTTAGTTTTATAAATTTTAAAAGTGAAATCATAATCCCTTGTGTGTATCTCATTCATACCCATACTTAATTACTAAACAATCATAAATCATTTAAGTAAAACACATCCACAATGGTTTTGGTTTATAAGAAAAATAAGAAAAGTATTGTTGCCTTCCCTTGCCCATTCTATTCTTACCACCAATAAACCTAATGTTGTGTTTACTAAAAAGTAATGTGAATTGGAATGAAAGAATCAAAATCAATAAGTTGTTAACCTATAAAATGAAAGTTTAGAATCAGAATGGGAGCAGTGTGGGCCCATAAATTTAGGAATCATTATTAGAGTTATGATTTTTAGGGGGATAGAAATCAAAACTCTATTTCAAATAATGACATTTTTATCCCCAACTAAAATTTTTTATACCAATTTAATCCTTAATTTAAATAATAATTAAAAATTAAAATTTAATAAATTAATAAAGAATAATAAAATTAATAATATTTTAATAAATAATAATGAAAATAATAATTATCATATAATAGTATTTTAAATAATAATAATAATAAATAATAATGAATTTAATAAATTATTACTTCTATTATTATTATTATCATTATTAAAATTTATTACTGTTATTATTATTTTTGTCATCAATATTATTGTTGTTATTATATTTATTAATGTCATTATTATTATTATTACACATATTTAATTAATGACATTTTTACATAAATTTGCTAATATTTACATTAGGATCATGACTAATTTTATGATCATGCGAGCATTGGATTATTTGAATAAATAAATTAAATAGAAAAGAAAACCTTTAAATTTGAATTTGTCCAGTTTTCCCAAGCTTCCCAACAATTCCTCTGATACATTACTTTTCCTTTCCAATCGTTGGATTTAAAACTTCAAATTCAATGCTTCTCATTTTGTTATGTTTGTTACCTTATCATGTAAGATATCAAACGCCATAAAATTATTAACGGAATGGGAGTTATGTATTTTTTAAAAAATATTAGAGATTTTATATTTCTTTTCTCAAACTTAGAGAAACATGTCTTTTTCTAAAGAGCAGTGCGCGTGAGATCACGTGCCGTCACTTTTTAAAAAAATTGTCAGGGCCCAAATACGAAGCCCAGCCCAAATAGAAAATTTTTAAAAGAGCTCTATTACGGTGCACAAGCTAGGGTTTTGACTTTTGAGATCATTTAATTGAACCCTCGTCTCCTCTTTCATTCCCCCTCTCGAGTTTTGGCATTCTTTGAAACCCCCTAAAGGTCTCTCGCCGAACTGTGATTTTGTATGAACTCTTTAGTTGCTTTAAGTTTCAATTGGTCTAATTAAATATGTGGGATTTTTTTTTAAAGTGACTGGTGGGTGACTGAATGCAGGTGAAAGAGAGAGAAAATGGTGGAGAAGACCAAGGGACGAAAGGAGGAGGTGGTGACCAGAGAGTTCACCGTCAACCTTCACAAGCGTCTACATGGCTGGTCAGTGACTAGTTTCTTGGCTTCTTATCCATGCCCATTTATCGAACATCATCGTTTTGTTATTCTATCTTCATTTAACCATATTTAAGTAGTCTTTTTGAGATTGTTCTCTAGTTTTTTTTTCTTCTTTTTATAAATAAGTAAATGGGGTTGTGTTAGTCGGAATCTATTTGCATTTGCATTATTTAATTGAAAATTTGATGCTTTTGAGTAGACCGTGGAGGATTGGAGGTGGATGATGGTGAGATGGTGGTTCTAGGATGCGTATTTAGGTGGTTTTAATGGTGAATTTGGCAATCAGTTGTATTTAGGATTCATATTTTCGCAACGTTTTCTCAACATGGACATGCAGTTGGAATTTGGTGGCTTATGAGGCCAAGCTTGGTTCATTAGCCATTGCTTTTAGTTCTTAAGGGTGTTTGTGAGAGAGTTGTGCAGTAGGTGTACAATTTTCAGCGTCAGTGCCTCCCCAAATTTTGTATGGTTGAGGCACTTTTAACTTTAGAGTGTACGTATATTATGAGAAACACTTTAACTTTAGACTGTACAAAATTTATATCATATTAGGATCAGATGACACATGGAGCTTCTTAACCGAGCTCCTAGCAGAGAATGGAAGGGCTAGTGTTGTAGGTGTTAGCATTTTATGGCTTTTTCTGTTAATGAATAAACTTTTTTACAATAAGCTGCAGTTGCAGCTTATTGTTGTCAGAATGAGAGAACTTTTAAGTGTGTCACTGCTCCCTTTGGTCTGTGTTGTGTTTCTTGCATCATGCGGGATTGCCTTTGCAATTTTTAGTATCATGGTAAAGAACTTGACTAATTTTTGTGAACCGCCATTGTGGAAATAGTACATTCAAGAAGAAAGCTCCAAAAGCGATTAAGGAGATCAGGAAATTTGCAGAGAAAGCTATGGGCACTAAGGATGTTAGGGTTGATGTCAAATTGAACAAGCAAATCTGGAGCAGGGGCATCCGAAGTGTTCCAAGGAGGGTTAGGGTTCGCATTGCTCGCAGGAGGAACGATAATGAAGACGCTAAGGAAGAGCTGTACTCTCTTGTAACTGTTGCAGAAATCCCACCAGAAGGACTGAGGGGGCTTGGCACCAAGGTCATTGAAGATGAGGATTAAATTTAACACTCTGTTCGAAGAAAACCGTTGGATCGGCAGGATAGGTTTACATGATAGTTTTGGCATGCTATTCACGTGTTATGAGAAAGACTAGTGTTTTTTCCATCTGTTTGAACTTTAATGTGTTGTTTTGGATGGAGTTGCTTTTTAGATTGTTACCAATGGCTTGTTAGAAAAGTCAAAAGTTACTTTCCAATTGAATTTCCGTTTTAGATAAATGCTATATTTATGGCTTCTGAGAAAGGTTATAGGTCTCCAATTGAATTCAATGTTTTGCCTCCTAGGTACATGGTATTAATTGACTGGAATCTGGATGTGAAGTTTTTTCTCCTGAAGGTTTTGCAAGTACGGCATCCTTGCATCTGGTGATGTTTCAAGATCACTGCAGAACTTTTCTTAATGCAAAAATAGTACTGCACTGGAAACAATGCTGAATGTTCCACAATAATAGTATTTTGAAGTTAAGTCATGTGCCACAAGCAATAGGATTATTAGATATTTAAATTTCCAGGTTAGGGCTTAGACTGAGCAAGACTGATATTTTGTTTAGGGCATATACTTCATTATTAGAGAGATCTAGCGTCCAGCTAACTTTTATGAATAACAGAACCAGCTCACTTTGCAATAATAGTCAATTGCTGGCATAAAAAATTGGGGGTTTCATCAGTGCAGACACATAAATAAATGACAATTCTTGAAACATTTCCATATAGCCGATACACAAAGATAAATGTGAACAAAGTGATGTACATTACTATGGCACAAAACAAATAATAATAATAATCATCACCGTCATCATAGAGAAATCCTAATAATAATAATAATGATCACACATAGAGAAACAGAAAAGTTCAGTAGAATGCTGGCATTTGGAAACTTTAATTAATTGATTCCAGTTGCTTCTAGTTTGCATATTTTCATTCAATAAGGCACAGAATCCTACTT
The DNA here is from genome assembly GCA_018350135.1 of Citrus trifoliata. NCBI lineage: Eukaryota > Viridiplantae > Streptophyta > Magnoliopsida > Sapindales > Rutaceae > Citrus > Citrus trifoliata. The sequence continues at coordinate 8,362,855 of CM031384.1, read as the reverse complement.
CATCTGTCATCTTGTCCATGATAAGTAGTATCAAACAAGGTCAAGCAAAATAGAGCGAGAAATGTTTAGCTAGCTTTGTAAGCATACATATAGCTTCGAAGTTTTCTCACATCTTCTCTTGACTCGTTCAGTGCATGATCAACATAGAGGCAGATTCCAGCTCCACTGCAATTCAATCAAATAGATATAAATTTCTAAATGATCTTAACGGTAACAATCAGAAAGAGAGAAGTACAAATTAACTTTGAAAACACACCTAAGTGGTCCAAATGGAAGCCAGATGACATCCCACCGAAATTTTGGCATTCTGGCACATTTATTAGCATCACATAAACAGAATCAAATACATTACAACATCCAGCAAATTAAAGTGCATGGCACATCTCATGGTCAGCGAAATAAACAAGGCCACAACAAACAGAGTTGAGACACACTCAAACAGAAAAGGGATGCAACTCCCAGGCAAATATAAAATGAAAAAATTCAATTTTTTTAGAAAAAAAATGAGAAATTAGGAAAAACAGAAAGCAAAGAACTCAACAAGATCAGTGTCCGCCACTTTCCAATTCTTCCTAACCCCCATTGCCTCTTTCTCTCCCTAGTGGAGATAAAACTTAATTGTGATTTACCTTATTGTTTTAATTTCATGACTTAGAATTGATGTTGATTAGACAGAGTTCATATACCCAGCATCCATCATAAAGGTAAGAGTTTCATGTACCTCAGCATGTAATATAACCAGAAAACAGCAAGTGTCATGCCGGCAAAGCATGAGTACCAAATCCATTGCCTGCGGTTATGAAGAAGCCCTATGATGGTCATGGAGCATGCTAAAACAGCTATCCAATCTGTTCAATGCTTAAATTAGTGTACCAATCTAAAACACATGTAAACCATCTGAATGCAAGGTAATTGGAAATAGGAATAAATCACATATCAAGCATACATAACAGCCATGCAATCATCACTCATGCACAATTATTTGAGTGAATCACATTAATTTTATCAATTCATCAAGACTCAGTTCCATGCACTGATGATGCTGAACATTTAAATAAATTAAAATAAGCTAAAATAAAATAACTCTAATTACACTTCCTCTCTCCACGTTCAATATCAAACACATCTTTACAATTCTGGACACTGAGATTCCTCAAAGACAGATCTTAATTCTTCAAATCAAGCTTATCCACTAGCAATAGTAAAAGTATGACTAAGTATAAGCTGGTTTGATTCTTCGATTGGTAAAAGAAACATGACTAGCTTTGTGACACTTATTTTAACTATCAGTTATATATCAACAGAGGTATAAGCTTGTATACGAGGAAAAAAATGATGTCCAAAATTCAAATTTTAGAAAGAATTACTCGACATAATTGTGGGAATGAACAACGGAGATGTTGAACGTGGTAAATACCAGAATGAACGCAGGATGAAACAGCACAATACTTCAATCATGGTGAATTAAAGTGTATATACTTTCACCGAGTTCTGTAAGAAGCAGCCATAGAGAAAATCAATGAAAAAAGAAAGAAGTTACTAGAAATTAGTTTTTGCAGATAATGGGTATTGCTTTCATGGGTAGAGCCTGATATATCTACCAGAGGGGACCTTTGCCCAAAATCATCTTATAGAGAAAATGAAAACTGTTAAAATCAATAATGTTTTGGCAAGTGAGAAAACTAATGATTTATAATATCGTCACAGTCTCATCTCTTTTATGTTCCCATGAAAACTCAATGCTAAAAAGCACATGTAAATATAAGTTCAAAGTTAAAATTTAAGGGATAAATTCGATTACAGGGAAAAAAAAAAAAATTTACGGACTAACAATTCAAGTTAGTTTCCAATCCTAGCAATCAAATAGATGATTTGTAATGTCCTCACAGTCTCATCTCTTTTATGTTCCCATGAAAACTCAATGCTAAAAAGCACATGTAAATATAAGTTCAAAGTTAAAATTTCACATGTAAATATAAGTTCAAAGTTAAAATTTAAGGGATAAATTCGACTACAGGAAAAAAAAAAAAAAGGTTTACGGACTAACAATTCAAGTTAGTTTCCAATCCTAGCAAACAAATAGAAATTCACATGCATATGAAGAAATTAAGTAAAATTACAAAAGTTTTCACATGTTGTACATAGATAGAGGGCTAGTATGCTAATAACCAAATATTAGACAGGAGAAGTATTTTTGAAAAAAAAATCTTATTTGAGGAAGAGAGAGAGAGAGAGAGAGAGAGAGAGAGAGAGAGAGAGAGAGAGAAAGAGAGAGAGAGACATTTTCAAGATTATAAAGAAAAATAACCAAAGCCAAAGGATATGCAATTAATTAAGAAAGAGGTATAGTGGAAAATATGGACAACTGCAGTGACAGCTTTTTACAAGGTCTAATGGTTGCAAATAAATAAAATTATAATAAAACTATACAATGATTTAAAGGAAAAGATGCAAATAAACTTACAAGGTCTAATGGATGGTTTAAAATTTTCCAAGGTGGTTTCCTTTTGGTTCCACAAATTTGGCATGACAACTATTTACATAAGAGCCCAACAATTCCCTCTTCATCCGGGATGGCAACATTAATTACTTAATTGTCATGGACAAGGCACACCGTACATAATGAACCAAAACTGAGGAAGACAGAAACAGAAATCAACATTCTTAGAAGCTATATTTTTTATTTATCTTTTTAATAAATTTGATAAATGAAAAAACTGCAAATTTTAAACATAAGACTCAATCATCCTTACATGAACATAGGCCAAACAGGTATGTCTAATGAAAATGAAACAAAAAGAAGACAGCAGAATAGGATATTTAGTTGAATTACTTTAACAATATCATAATGAATGATACAAAATACACAAATATTAAGCAAATAATGAAAAGTGAAAATAGACGAGAACAAGCAAAGAATCAGACCTGCAACTATAATCATCCATGAGTTGATCTCCTCCATAAAGTAAGCATGATAACGCTACTTAAAGGAGCACAGAAAACACTTGCTCAGAAATGACAATATCATTCAGCAATAACAGAATGCAAATCATTCAAATCGTAATGCATATAGTTCCTCAAATCCAAGGTATCATCAAGATCATGTGCACCTACTAGCATCAATTCTCATTAAACTACTACTAAAACTAAATCAATGTTTTCATAAAATTCAATTTAGTAACTGAGTTGCCGACCACTTGATAGCACTATGAAGAGTAAACACAACAACAATTTAGAAATTTTACTCTTAACATATATACTATTCTGAGAACTATCACCTTAGCCTTTGTAAAAGTCCACAGCTTATGAGTTAGGAGGACACCCAAATTTTGATCAAACCATCGTGGCCAAATTAATTAGCAATTTGGATAAAACTCTTTGTTTCTGAAAACAAAGCATACCAAAATCTTAAAACATTTTTTTGGGTGTTTCCGGAAACAGTTTTTGGACAAAATCTTAAAATCTAGTATAAAATCTAAAATTTGCTTTTGCTATTTCCTGTGAGGTTGTATCCAAGAAACTTTGAATTGTAACCTAAATTTTTACAAGTATTTACAGAAGACTATTTGAGTTTATTGCTTCCCATCCAGCAATTCAGAAAATTAGTAAATTAATAAAAAACTAAAAAATAAAATAAAATTCGGTTAGCAATAGAGATTGTTATACCAGTTCCCATGGAGATGAAGTCTGCTGAAAGATAGAGTAAACAAGAAAGGCAGCGAAGCAAAAAAGAAATACTGCGAATACGCTCTATTAAAAAAAAGAAAAATAAATCAAGTTAATGTTTCCTAAGAAAAAAATAAATAAATTAAACTAACAAATATTCTTCAATGGAAAATTATAATACCCGCCAAATTAAACTCTGCTGAGCTTGACTCCTTTCAAATAAGCGAACCAACTCCTCTTGTTCTGATGATTTAAAAAAATAATAATAAAACCAAAAAGAAATTGCTTTAATATTTCATTAATTAAAAAAGAGCAACGAGAACAAAATGAAGTTAAATCTTATATGAGATGGATGGGAGACCTTGAGTGTCCATAGGACGAGTGTCGTCTAGAGTTGGGAGAGAGAACTTCTCGTCATCACGAGATTTTTGCCAATTTCTCGCCAAATGCTTTATCGTCGTCATCATTTCATCCTTATTAAGCAAATTCGGCTCGATGAAGTCGATTCAGATCCTGGAAAATCCCCAATGGAAATGTTTAAAATGTTCAAAAGTTCAACTAAACAATAAACAGAACCAAACCCCCGAAAAAAATAAAAAATAAAAAAAACTCAAAACGCAGCGTCTCGTAGCAACTTCACAAAACGCAAACCTCATGACCGTTTTCCCGCAAATATTATGATAAAACGCAGTTTCTCTGCCGCTTTTTTGCGATAATTTGTAATTATGCGTTGAACAATAAACTCTACTCATTGCTAGCACCGCTTAGAAAATTACGATGCTTTTATTTTATTGGAATTGGGAATGGAATAAAATGAAATGAGAAATGGAAATGAAATTTTAATATTTATTTAATAAAAATAAATATAAATAAAAATATATTGAAATATAATTGTGTTTACTTGATAAATAAATAAGAATGAGAATCAATTTATCAAAATACATATAGTATTAAATAATATAATTTTTATTAACTAGATACATATATAAATATTATTATAAAAATAATATTAATTAAAAAAATTAATAATAATAATAAATATTAATAATGATAATAATAATAATAATAATATTTAAAATAATAAAATTAATTATAATTTAAACAAGAATAATTCAAAAAATATAAAAAAATTAAAAGAATACAAAAGTCCGTTCAGGAAATGAAAAACCCTCTTTACAACCTTATTTTTAAATTATATTTTACCAAATAAACATGAATTTCATTCTCATTCCTCCATTCTTATTCCCTAACCCCTTAAGTAAACCCACTATTAATCTTTCACAAGATTAAAATGATATTACTTTAAATTTAAATCTTAATAAATTTGATATTACACCAATACACTGTTATATTACAATCAAAATTCTATTAATATATTCTCTAATAATAAATCATAATTCCGTCGTAAACGCCAGAAGACAAACCCAGAAAATATCTCTATCATTAAAATATGGCAAACATAAATTTCAATGTTATGGTTTCCTGGTTTAACATTGTTTGGAATCAGCAAAAGATGTAGTAACTAGTGATTTTTCAAAAAGGCATGTTTGCAAATTCAAGATTAGAGATCTGCTCTTCCGGGATATCTTGGGAAGGGGATAACATCTCTAATGTTGTCGATGCCTGTGGCAAAAAGAATCATCCGTTCAAAGCCTAAGCCAAACCCACTATGTTTCACTGTCCCAAAGCGCCGCAGGTCAAGGTACCACTCGTATGGTTCAAGAGGGAGTCCCATGTCCTCTATTCTGTAATTCAATGCATCCCACACAAAATATATTACAGTTAGTTGAAGCTTGCAAGTCACAGTATCTTTAACTTTCCTAACATGCATCATTTATAATACCTGCTCTTGATTACATCATAACGCTCTTCCCTTTGGCTCCCACCGATTAACTCTCCTACCTATAACATAAGATAATCAATATAAATGTATCATCATTCCTGTAATAAAATCTGGGACATCAATTCTAGAAGAATATAAAATAGAGCAACCAATCCAGTGCTTGAAATTTTTTGAAGAAACAAGTCACCTTAGGTACAAGGACATCCATAGCTGCCACAGTCTTCAAGTCATCATTGAGCCTCATGTAAAATGCTTTGATTCCTTTTGGATAGTTGTAAACAATAACAGGCTTCTGAAATTTGACCTCAGTTAAGTATCTGCAACAGTAGGCAAGCAAACCAAGGAATCAATACCCACCGTCCCACACTTTAATGATGAAACAATTACATGCACATGAGCAGTCTGCATACCTTTCATGCTCAGATGCCAAATCAATCCCCCACTCCACTTTATTCTCAAAATGTTTCCCCTCCTTCACAGCAACCTCTAGTAGCTCTACTGCTTCAGTGTATGTTATGCGTTCAAAGGGAGTTGAAGCAACCATTCTTAGACGGTTAATGCAACTTTTATCATAATTTTTAGCCATAAACTCCATGTCGTCAAAGCAATGGTCAAGTAACCAGTCACACATAAATTTCACATATGCCTCCGCACAGTTCATATCATCCTACAAATGTAAGAACCTTTAAAAATCGGCAGGTATATTGAGAACTTGGTGACACAAATGGTGAGCAGATCAACTTAGCACAGTTGCCACAAAAATATGTGAAAGCATTATAAAAATAGCACCTTGGCTAAATTGCCAACTAGATCAGGACTATGACTGGTCCAAAAAGGAAATCAGTCAAGCTTTACAACTGCTCAAACACCAAATCAGTCAAGCTTTACAACTGCTCAAACACCAAACAAACAGCGTTTAACAGAACTTTAATCATGAAGTATTTTTAGGAATACTTTTAGACAAGTTTAATCATTTAGGAGAATCAAGAGGATCATATTTCCTTAAGAAACTGTAGATATAGAAAATAAAATATTAGGATTTAAGAATCGGTTAATAGACAAAGTTGTAACGTTTTATGTTTTGGCTAAAAGATATTAAAAAACTGAGCTTTAGAAGAAAGATAATTTCTAATAGCAGTTCGAATAATAGTTGCAATAGCAAAAGAACTAGACTAACTAACTGAATTAGAATAACAACTTGGAAATTTGGAAGGATAAAACTATAAAACTATTAAATGTACTTGCTCTACAATTTTCTTAAAAGATAAATACCGAAGGTTTAAGAAAGAAATAAAGTACTTTGAAGAGCTACGACTACAATGAAGATAGAGAATTTAAACGTGTAGTTCATATAGCCTCTTTTTGCTCTCAGCAAGAATAGTGCATTTACGAGAACTTTGTAATATAATGTAAAACATGTCCCTTTTCTGATTTACAAAGTTTGTTATTTGAATTAGATAATAGTAGAAATGTCATATGTTTTTTCATATACTGTAAAATAGAAATATTGCTAGATTGCTACCAGATTAGGACTAGGACTAGTCACAAAGAAATAAGTCAAACATCAGAGCTTCTCAAATACCAAACAGTGAGCAGTGTATGTCTAACGCACCTTAAGGTCTGAAAAAGCCATTTCAGGTTCCACCATCCAAAATTCTGCCAAATGCCGGGAAGTGTGGGAGTGCTCAGCTCGAAAAGTTGGCCCAAATGTATAGACATTACTAACAGCACATGCATAAGTTTCAACTTGAAGTTGACCAGAAACAGTCAAAAAGGCTTGACGGGCAAAGAAATCTTGTGTATAATCAATCTTTCCATCCTTTTGTGGGATTCCTGGCTTAAGCTTTGATCTTTCCTCGAGCTTTGCAAGATTCTCTTTCGCTTTTGTAAGTTCAGTAACACTAGCACTTATCGCCTCCTTGCCTGCTTTATCAGATTTTAGTTTTGCAACAGCCTCTCCTTTCTCCTTGACAACAAGCTTGGCGGCTTCTATGTCAGCTTCTGATGGAGGAGGATTCTTGATCAGTTCCTTCTCCAACTTGTCAGCATCACTTATTAGAGTTGTAACTTGAAACATTTCACCAGCACCCTCACAATCACTGGTGGTGATAATTGGAGTGTGAATGTAGAGAAACCCATGCTTCTGAAGGAATGTATGAGTGGCATAAGCAAGTGCATTTCGAATTCGTGCAACCGCAGCTATCGTGTTTGTCCTGGGCCGAAAAGGAATACGATCCCTCAAAAACTCAAGAGTGAGCTTTGTCTTGGGGATAGGGTACTTAGCAGGGTCAACCATACCCACATCGACCACTTTCTGAACCCGAAGCTCAATCTTCTGTTTAGTCCCCTCAGGAGGGTTTTTAAGCATGCCCTCAACATAAACACAAGTGCCAGTAGGCACCAGCTGGCCTAAATCTGCTACATCCTTGTCCACAATAACCTGCAAATTAGCAGGGCATGACCCATCATTCACCTCCAGAAAAGCAAAAGAGCCTTTCCCTTGTTCACGACCTGTTTTCACCCATCCTCCAACTCGCACTTGCTGCCCAGCTAGCCCAGCACCACCATCGGGTCGAGTCAAAATAGACTTGATCGGAACACGGTCTGAGAATTGGTGTCTTTGCACCGCATCATCATTTAAATCCATGGTTGCAACTTGGTTGATCGGCAGCTCGTTATCTGCCATTGGTGGGAAGAGAGTGCACCTATAATTATTCAAATTAGGGTGCATGAAACTTCAGAAAAACACAATGAAAATCTGAACCTAACAAATTAATAGTCAAGATTTACAGGTATAAGACAATAAAGTCTGTCTAAATAAAGAAAACATTAGAGAATTAAAGCACATAAAAAGGTATCCACACAGCTAACAGACTATGACATGATTGATACCAGTAATGGCCAGAACTTGATTGGTAGTATAACTGGCACAAAACGATCGAAAAAAAGGAATCCACCCTGCTATTTCTTCATATTAAACTAAACTAAATTTCAATTGAACTCTGACATTAAAGAATAACACACGTGAGAGCACAGAAAACCATAATCATTCCATTGATCGACTTAATAGAAACTAAATACAATAAGCGATTTGAAAACCAAAGTCTCAGCTTCACTAAAGACCCCATCACCCGCCCCCCCCCCCCCCCCCCCCCCCCCGGGGCAAAAAAAAATAAGACACTCTAAATCAAATAACCAAATAAGAACACAATTTTATTATTTGTACTAAAGAAAAAAGAGTAAATCAGTAAATAAACCTGAGAGATATATCGTGAGCAATGGCAAGCTTGTGAGCAGCAGCAAGATTCTGAGTGGCTTCTGATTCGCAAGGATTGAGGCCGTTGCTTGGTATATAGGTTTTAGGTTTTTCAGAGTGGGTTAATTTCCCCCAACCCCCAAATGTTTTGATATATTTTACCACGCCTCCTCAAGCCGTTTAGTTTTGCACGCACTAATGGAAATTTTTTCCTTTTTCGATGAGCTGAGCTGTAGCTCTCAACAGATTTAAAATTTAAAAAGGAAGACCAAAATATAAAATAATATGAATGAAGTAGCCTTTTCTTGGTATTTTTATTTTTCAGTTTCTATTTTACGTATTTTATATATTTATTTATTTCCAAAATCTGCATGTTTTTCTGTATTTCAAAAAGAAAAAAAGAAAACTTCAATTTCATATTAATCTATCAAGTTAACTCTAATTTCTTTGGGTTAAAATTTTTTTCCATCAACCTATTGTAATGACTACGCGTACTTATATCTAAATAACTAAGAACATGAAACCTTATGTTAAACAAAATGGAAAATAAAACTCAGCTGCATTATAATTTAAAGCTTGATATAATTCAACCTCCTGGAAATTTTTTTCAAGAATCTATGATCGATCTTTAATCATTGCTTAATTAAGACAAAAATGAAAACAAATACAAGATATATATACCAAAAGAAAAATGATCTACTATAGACACCTTTGTGATAATTCTTGGGCTCATCTCTTTATGTGCCAAAAAATATGACGATTCGTGATAGAATTTTTTTCTACCATAATAGTATGACATATTTGTAAGAGATTTTTTTTTTTTTTTTTCTATCAAGAGTTAATGACTACTTTGTGATAGAGATTTTGGTCATTAAGCGTTTCGTGAAAGAATTTTTATTTTGACTCTACTTTTGCATTCGATTGAAAATTTTAAATAAATTTAAAAACTAAATAAATAAATAAAGAAAATGGTATTGTCTAGATTAAAAGTAAATTGAAAAAAATAAAGCTGTGGTAAAATAAAATAATATAAAATTATATGAATGTTATGGTGCATTCATTACAACTGAGCTTAATATGATGAAATTTATTTGTATAAGTAAAAATAATATCATGAATTATTTTTATTATGGATGCATTAAAATTTTCAATTATTGTCACTCTGTCATAACCTAGAATTTTATTTTGAAGATATTTTAATATAATAAAAATGTAATAATTGAAATAAAAAAACTCTTAAATAGGATGTCTAATAGAATAAAAATCTATAAAATAACTAGGAAAATAGGAAAATGACTACAATTGAAAATTTCTTAAATACCCATGTGACCTCAACAATGTTTTAATCGTGGTAAGGTTTTGGTAATAAAATGATAATAATTGAAACATTAAGTGTCAATTGATATGTTAGGAAAATTTTGGTGGGTATTTGATATGAATAAAGAAAAATGCTTGCTATTTGTGATAAAAGAATTTATCATATTATAGTAATACAATAAAACCATACAAAACTTATTAATCCAAAAAGGTATTAACTAATTAGTATATTAACAATTTATTAATTTATAGAATGTATATACAATTTAATGAAAAAACATTTTAATCAACTGGAATTTTATTGTATTTACCAATCTAATCAATCAAAAATGAATTATCTATTAAATATAAATTAAATTAACAAAACATATTTAAATTATTGTAATTTCAATTCAACTCTAGAACTTCTAGAAGCGATAAGTAAAATTAGAGATCAGATCCAACTATATTTAAATTTCAAGAAAAAAAAGTAACAATGGAATCATTTTTTATTTAACAAGATATTAAAATGGAATCATATTTTATTTAACAAGATATTAAAATGGAATCATATTTTATTTAACAAGATATTAAAATAATTGTATTTGTAATTTCAGCAAATTAAAATTTTTTGATATGAATAGGACCACAAAGTTGTATAAAGGTTTTTAGAAAATGTATTATTTTATCAATTTATTGAAATTATTAATTTAACCCTTTGCTCAAATTAGAACCATGAAAAATTATTATTATTATTATTTTTGGATGAATGGAAATTTCATTAATCATAAGCGATTGTCAACATCGGACATAACCACGGAGGTGGAACAACTCTACACTCTCCAGGACCTGATATAGAACCCCCCCACCCTAGCTATTGTATGAGCAGCAACGTTCGCAGATCGACGTACAAAAGATAATCTTACTTCTCCAACTAACTTAGCTAAATCTTGTCAGTCCTCAATAATTAAACCAAAACCATTAGGACTAGGAGTTTGAGTAATTACAGCTGAGTACACATTCAAACAATCTATTTCAAGAGTAACTTTAGAGATCTGCAGATTTTTCATCCAACTAAGAGCTTCACGAACAACTAAAGCTTCTGCCTCGCGAGGATGAAACAAACCAGGGAAGCGTTGACACTTAGCTGCCACAAAAGCACCTCCAGGATCTTTTATTACTCCTCCAAAGCCGAAACTGTCATGAGAGCTAAAGACCCATGCATCCACATTACACTTTAACCAGCCCGTTGGGGGCTTACTCCAACACACCGAACCATGACCCCATTGCACAAGCTCAACAATTGTTAACTTCTTTTTTCTAGCTTCTTGCCATTGTAAGAGATAATGACCAGCAACATTCACCAGATTTTGAGCCCGACCACTATGCCCATTCCACGCCTTATTATTTCTATTAAACTAAAGCCTCCAACTCACCATCACAGCTAGCTGGCAATCTTCTTTACTGTAGCGATTAAAAATGTGCTCAATCTATGCAAAAAAAGAAGAACATCTTCTAATAGTTCCAATAGAGGACAATAGCCAGCAAGAATGAGCAAATAAACACTCCACCAAGCAATGTAAAACTGACTCGTTAGCTGCACTACAAATGGGGCATATAGGGGAAACCTCAACCTTCCAAGGCAGCAAGTTATCGGCCGTAGGCAAAACATTCATTAAAGCACGCCAAATGAAATGTTTAACCTTACTTGGAACTTCCAATCTCTATAAGCACTTCCATACCTTACTGCTTGGGGCATCAGAAATAGGATTCAGCAACTTGTAACAACTCCTGATAGTAAAATTGCCCTTAGAATCAGTAAGCCAAAACCAGCAATCCTTGTCATGTCTAGCACTGAGAGGCACCTGCAAAATAAGGGCAACAGCCTTGGCATTGAACACATCCGCCACCAAATCATTGTCCCATCGTCATTGACCTGGAACCATAAGACAATTCACCGTAGCTGTTGCGAGACTCTCATCCAGAACAGTTGTTATGCAGCCATTGTCAACATCAAGAAGCCAGGGATCCTTGGTGATTTGAACCTGCTGCCCACTCCTAATTCGTAACCGACTTCCTTGAACTACGACATGTTGGGCAGCTATTATTGATTGCCAGGTATAACTAAGATTAAATCCCACACTTGCATCAGTAAAGGCGGACCTAGGATAGTACTAGCCTTTAGGATCCTTGCCATAAGAGATTATAGATTTGTCATGAGCTTTCAGCATTGTTTTCCCAACATAGCAATATTAAAATCGCGTATCTTTTTTAATCCAATACCCCCAAAAGACTTCGGTTTACACATCGAATCCCAGCGACACCAATGAATTCCTCGATCTCCATTTCGCTTAGTTCCCCACCAAAATGAGTTTATCATAATTTCCAGCTCCTTGTACAAATCAGAAGGTAACACGTAAATATTCATGGTATAATTGGGAATAGCTTGGGCTACTGTTTTCAGCATGATCTCCTTCCCAGCCCTACTTAAAAATTTCTAGTTCCACTCTTGCAGCCGTTGCCACACCTTGTCTTTGATAAAATAAAAAATGGCACTCTTCTTTCTTCCAATTTGTGAAGGCATCCCCAAATAAGTTCCATGGTTGCTGGTTGCGGAAACTTCCAGAACTTTACACACCTGCCATTTAGATGCCTCATCCATATTTGCACTGAAAGGTGTGGCTGATTTTTAATAATTCACATGTTGTCCAGAAGCGACACTATAGATAGCTAACAGACTCTTTATAATTCTAGCTTCATTTAGATTGGCTTTAAAGAAGAGGAAACAATCATCGACAAAGAATAGGTGAAAAACAGTAGGTGCACTCCTAGCCACTTTAACCCCATAAAGAAATCCAGCCCTTTCACGAGTACGAATCAACGAACTAAGTCCGTTAGGACAAATAATAAATAAGTAGGGAGATAACAGATCACTTGTCGAAGATCTCTACTTGGGATAATCGGCCCCACTTCCGCCCCATTCCTTAGCACTTTATAGCTCACTGTAGAAACACACAACATAATAAGTTCCACCCAACCCTCATCAAACCTCATCTTCAGCATCATAGCCTTTAGGAAGTCCCATTCAAATCGATCATATGTTTTTGACATGTCAATCTTGAGCGCCATTGTACCCGTTTTTCCTTACTTATTTCTTTTTAGAAAATGAACAATTTCAGCCGATATGAGGATATTGTCAATGATCGCTCTGCCTGGAACAAATGCACTCTGGGATTCAGAAATGACCGAGTCTAAGACCAGCTTCATTCTATTTGCAAGCATCTTAGCAATTATTTTGTATAAAACATTGCATAGTGCAATGGGGCGCATGTCTGTCAAAGTTTTAGGCTGCAGCTTTTTAGGAATTAATACAATTAAGGTATCATTCAACTCATCAGGAAAAGTACAGTTCAAAATGAAGCTTAGACACGCATCAGTAACATCTTGGCCAATTATATTCTAAAATTTCTGATAAAAAAGGGGTTCATACCATCCGGCCCTGGGGATTTGTCCGGATGCATGCTAAATAACGTCTCCTTAACATCAACAGCCGTAAATAGCTCCAACAACAATTGATTATGTAAATCAGTAACACTAGGCTCAATACAAGATACTACTGGATCACAAAGACATCATCCAAAAGAAAATAGTTTCTAAAAATGCTCAACAATTAAATCATCAAGCTCAAGAGTATTCGAAACCCATATACCCTGGTTATTTCACAGCTTCTCAATAGTATTTTTCTTCTTATTCGTTGAGGTTGTAGCATGAAAGAATCAGGAATTCAAGTCCCCCTCCTTGAGCCAAAGCAACTTAGCTCTCTGTTTCCAGTAAACTTCGTGACTGTAAAGTAGTTCGTTGAACTATTTTCGGGCTTCAATGAAACCTTCCAACCCCCTCCTTGAGCCAAATTAACTTAGATCTCTGTTTCCAGTAATCTTCGTGACTGTGAAGTAGTTTGTTGAACTATTTTCGAGCTTCAGTGAAAGCTTCCAGCCCCTTTTGGTCTCTTCTACCCCGTAACACAGCCATTTTTTGCTTGCCGCTTGCAATACGATTTTGGAAATCCTAAACTAACTTCCCATCCTATTTCAGCAAATCCATTACACAAACATTGAGCTTCTGTTGAATTGGTAATCCAGCAATAGAGCTCCAGCTCTTGCCAATTATGTCCTCACATTCTAATTCTTTTATCCACAAATTCTCAAAACGAAAACGATTGTGCCAAGGAATGGGAGTCGATGGTTTTGGATCCAAAAAATTGGTAAGTGGTCGGAGCATGACTCCTCCAGACTCCAAACTTGGCCATCGAAATAAGCTACACCAACATCTATTAGCAAGAGCCTAGATCAAGACGCTCTTCAACCCATTCTGATGTCCCCCTACCCCGTTCCCAAGTGAACTGGTAACCCTCCATCCCCAAATCCACCAAACATGCATCAGCCACTGCCTCCTGAAACCCATTAAGCTTCCGGTTAGGTTGAACTCGACTCCCTCGTTTCTCAGAGTTTCAAAGGAGATCATTGAAGTCCCCTAAGCATACCCAAGGAAGAGTGGAAATTGTAGGAAGATAGCGTAGAAGATTCCACGATTCACGCTTTCTTGTTGATTTCGGATACCATAATATCCGGCCATTCTCCAATGACCTGAACCTGCTCCACCAATCTCTATATCTATAAAGTTCTTTGCACATTTAATTAAACAAGCTTCAGTCTTGGCATCCCAAAACAAAGCCAACCCACCTCTACGCCCCACCTGATCCAAAATAAACAAATTTTCAAAGCCCAATTTACTTCTAATTTATTCCAACTGATTTCTATCACTTAACGTTTCCATTAAAAAAACAACAGAAGGCCTCTTGTGTTTGACCAATTTTGTCAACACTTGAACTGTCCGTGGGTGGCCCAGCCCACGACAGTTCCAGCTAAGGATACTCATTGGGTTCGGTGGGCCTGATCTACATAACCCACCACTAATCTATTTTTTAGAACCACCATTCTCTCTATCATTGTAAAAGAATCTCTTTGAAGGCCCAAATTCTCCTCCTGCCCAAGGTCAGATCTTTTCCTCTTAGCCTCTAAAATAACAAGACCCATTTCCAAAGCTGCTTCCTCTTCATGTACAAATCCAGCACCAATTACATTACTTCCTTTATTCTTGAGTTGACTATTAGTTGGCACCAAATCATGAGATGCCTTATTAGCCCACGTGATCCCCTCAATCTTGCCATCCTCTTCACAACTAGATATAGTAATTCCCAATTTTGTGTGAGGAAATGAGTCAACTTTCATTACATCTGAGGGTTCAATGTTATTGCCATCTTTCGCTTCCCCCATCTCCGGTGGCCCCAAACGCAACCACCTCTCACCAAAATTCAAGTTATTTCGTCTTATGGACGCCTTTATCGACTGCCCATAAGGTTTTATGATGTTACCTTCAGGACAATCGTATAAGGACAGGCATTTCCTTTCGGTATGACCCAACAATCCAAATATGAAACAAAAAACTTAAAGATGCTCATACTTGAAATCTATCTAAAACCAATCTCCACCTAATTTCTTCAGTCACATGCGGCGCTTAAGAGGCTTCTTAACATCAATAGACACCCTTATAAGCATATTATTTCTCCAAACACCCATTAAATTATTCTCGTCTGATGCCTGAAATTCACCAATATAGTCTCCGATGTTCTGCAACACCTTTTCCGAAAGAAAACCGATCGGTAAATTATAAATCGAGATCCAAAAAGATGTGTGGTATAATGGCACGTCATGAGGTTGTTCTAATTCGCCCAATCGCTTGACAAGTAAGATGTGTTGGTCAAACGTCCAAGGTCCTTATTCAAGAACTCTCCGAATGTCAATTTCATGAAAAAATTGAAATAGAAATAATGTGGGTGATAAGTCCTTGATACAAATCCCTTTTCCCGGCCGCCAGAGAGCTGCCATTATATTTTTCATAGCCGAAAAATTGATAACCTTGTCCATTAAGAATCTTCCCACCAAGCAATATCAAAAATCGATCCTTCCATCTCTCCCATCTTCAACATCTTCACCCGTGATTATAAGACCCCCGTCATCTTCTTCTTCAATAGACAAAGCAGCATAAGTCTCATTCACGACCAGTGGTTTTCTAGAGTTTATGGTCGTCATTGATGCTTCAAATGGAGCAAGGGAAACGTGAGTCTAGAAAATAAAGAAAAAAATAAACTCAACTTGTCAGAGAGACAAGACAAAACTCAACTTGTCATGGAGACAAGACTTTTAGAGTTAAAAAGCATTTCGCAATTAATCTCAACCATGAAAAATTATTGTATAACAAAAGGTTATTAATTTATCAAGTATTAAATATAGGTCTTACTATACACGAAGTTTCTTTGCTTGCCCACCAATAGTCCAAGATAATATGTTTTTATATTACTGAGGTTTGATTTACCTTTTTCTTTTTCTTTTTAATTTAACTCGTATTGATTCTAAAACATACGCCTCGCAATGAACCACACATCAATTCCTCTAAGAGAAATAAAAGTTGGAATACTTTAGTAATTACTTTAAAAGTTTGAATTAATATGAAGGCTACTCTAATATTTACCGAAATGTAGTTGACCACGGCTTGAGGGCATGGCTGGAGTGAGTATCATTTACAAGTAATTCAATTGTTTTTTATTGTACAAGATAACTTTGTTAATGAATAAATTAAAGATACACCTAATAAGGAAAGACATCATGATCTTTATCCCTCAAAATATATGTTCTAAACATCATTTATGATTATTTAGATAATTATTTTACACTTCAAATGATGAACTCAAATAAGAATTTAATGATAGCTGAAGAGATGACATAACTAATTAATATAGAATTTTTACATAGATTTTAATAATGTTAATTTTGTAATCAAATAAGAAAAGTTTCTAACTTGGTCTGGTCCTCTCTAAGCTTCACCACAATACTACTTCTAGGTTTGAAAAATTTCACAGCCTTGGATCCTAGAAGTGCAGAACCACCTTTGAGAAGTACTCTTGTCAAGACACACTGTTATGTAGATATTGTCCTTAATTTTATTTTTATGAACTGAGAATATTAATCTTCATTGTTAGTTTATGAAAGATAATCTAACGAGCACAGAGCACAGTGCCAATCATATGGTAAGTATATAGAGATATAATAAAATTTTGTGATTTCTTATATAATATTGAAGTTATAGATTAACTAGACAATTTCACTCGACGTATTGCCCATTGTAGAGCAATCATCTTCCTCACTAAATCATCATTCCATAGTTTATCTAGTTTTTTACTTTTCTTTTTCTTCAAATCCACTTTGAAACAAAATATTTCCCAACCATGAAATAATCATGCTGGCAACATTACTAATAGAATTGATTGATTTGGTGCTATGAAGTGTGTTGACTAATACAATTACCCTTATAATGATATTTAGAATCCGTTTAGGGCAGTTGTGCTGTCCATTCCTTTTATTTTAGTGGGCGGCCCCTTATTCGAGGATGTAATTATTGTTATGAGCTAGTTAGTTAGGAAATCAAAAGCGACTCTTCCCCTAGCAACCTAGGTGATTGCTTAGAGCCCCACAACATATGGATGCCCCAAAATTTTTTCCAAAATTAGAGCTATTAAATTATTAATTCATATATATTATTACTATTTTCTAGTAATCTTTTGATGTAGGAAGCATATAGGATAGAATAAATTAGAAATTATAATATTTGAGTCAATTTAGTATTTAGTATTTTATTAGGATTTATCTTGTTTTATTAAGCTTAATTAAGTCATATTTGTAATTCTAATATAATTAGAATGTTAGATAATTTAACTTGTTTGAGAAGGATTAGGACTAAGTTAGCTAGTAATATAAATAGGGTTGTTATTCATAGTTTACTATAACACCTTTAAGTTTCTCATCAATAATATTAAGTATTTTCTCAATTGAGATATTTTCTTCTTTGTGAAAGCCCCCTTCTTAAGCTTTTAAGAACGTACGCTACAATAACATCTAGTAACACCTTTGCCTACATCAAGTGCTATCAGAGTCTCTTTCTATACTAAGTAGAGCTTTCCTAACCACCAACCACCTTCCATACATAAATCATTCGTCCATCACCCATTAATTCCACACAAAAAAAAATCCTACAAAGCCCGAAACCACCATTACAGTTGTCGAACATGGTCGTGATCCACTATTTTCTATTGCCTTTCCCATTAATCCTCTCTACTATCAGAACTAGAATAAGCCCACCATCAAAACCCAACTTATCTCACCATCGAAGCCACTAAACACACACCAAAACAACCGCACTAACCGCCACTTAATTCGTGGCCCTTCGCTGCCAATTTGCCAGCCACCACCACCTCCAATTTGTTCAGTATCATAAGCCCTTTCTTTCAAACCGACACTTGCTGCCAACTATTGCTCCGTTCACTGGAAACGAACAAAACTTCCAATCACTACTTCAATTCAATTTTTCTATCAATCCATCACGATTTGAGACAAATTGCCACCACCATCACACTCATCAACCTCAAATCTTCCAGATAGGATTGGGCAAAAAAACCGTATTCTTAAAAAATCGAACCGAACCGAACCGTCAATTTGGTTCAGTTTTAATTTAAAAAAATCAAAATATATTATTTATAAAAAAACCAAAATATCGATTCGGTATTTGGTTCACTCAACTGAACCGAAAAACTGAACCGATGAACTGAATCACTGTTGTTATTTTTATTTATTTTTACAACATTATGTTTATGTCGATGGAGTATTTGAGTTTGGTTATGTATTTTGAAATCTTAATATTTCATATTTGTGAGTAATGAGTATCTTATTAGTAATTAGTAAGATATTAGTGATAAAATATGTTTTGAATACTTTGTATTTATTGTTAATATTTGTAATGAAATTAGAATGAATTAATTGTTGAAAAACATTATGACATTCATGAGGCCCAATGGGCTAAAAATTTAGAAATTCAAAATAGGCCCAATAAGCGCAGAACCAAAAAAACCGAACCGATCAAATCGATTTAAAAATATATGTTTGAGTTCGATTCTTATTCGGTTCTTTTTATAAAAAAACCGATTTAAATCGGTTCTGCTTAATTCCGATCCGAACCGAATCGTGCCCACCCTTACTTCCAGATCTACCTATCCTTGACCAATTTCCAATCACCGTCGCCAGCAACACAAACTTTTGATTATTTATAATTTTTACCCATTACTTTCCCTTAATTATATATTGTCCTTTAATTTTTCTGTTCTTACACAAAACCCAAAAAAGGAAAAAAAAAGAAAATTAAAAAAATGGTACAATGAGATATAGAGAAGATGATGATGATCTTTTATATTATGATAGATGTACTAATCTTGAAGATATTTTCGATTGGATCTTCAAAATTGAAGATACTCTTGAAGATATTCCAGAGGGCAAACATGTTGAGTATGTGCCCTCAAAATTAATAAGACATGCATCACAATGGTGGACAAACTTACAAGCAACATGAATTAACATGAAAGAGACAAGATTTGAACTTGGCATAGCATGAAAAGAAAGATAAAAGTTTAGCTTATTTCTCTTGCATATTTTCAAGCTATTCGTCGTAAATTTGATAAGTGTTAATAAGGCACAAATTCTGTTCGATTCTATGAATCTCAACTACAAAATTACTGTTGTCATACGAATATTCACTTCTAAAGATGATGAAGATACAATTTCAAGATTTATAAAAAGATTATGTGTTGATATTAAGGAATGAATTTTGTTACAAATTTATGCTAGTCATGAATATTGGGATGTTGTTAAAATTATTTGAGAAGTTGAATTGCAAATCAAGAGATAAAAAATGTAAGTATTGAAGAGAGTTAAATGAATGCAAGAGCATCTAAGAGCCAAGGTAAAAAAAAAGATCAAGAGTTCAATAGATTCACTCTGTTAAAATTACAACATGAGCGTTTGTTATTGAAACATGATCCTATCATGGACTTCTCCGCACCAAAGTATTCTAACTTCGAAAAACAACCTTCTTATGCCAATAAAGATGATAGCTCACCAATGGAAGAAGATATTGTGCTTGAAGATTCTAATGTTACTCAAGATATATTGATTGTTCAAGATTCAACCATTGTAGTAAATGAAAAGAAAGAGTTTATCCAAGATTCTGAAGTTAAAGATGTTAGTATGGAAGAACAAGCTTTATTAGTTTCATCATTTGAAGAAAATAACATACAAAAGTTTGTTTTGAAGAGATTTCAAGTAAGCATGATGTTTCCATTAAAGAGGTACAATATACTCTTGATTTGAATTTTATATCTAGCGATATGATTAAAATTGTGAAAAAAAACTCAAGCTGAAGAGCCGCGAATTGTTCTTGACAATGATAAAGTTGATATGGTTTTTCCAATTATTTGTGAAACTAAGCAAATTGATCTTGAAGACCTTGAGATAATCAATATGGTTGTGGCTATACACATTGAAGAGAAGAAAGTTATTCTTGAAGAAGATCTAACGACCAAGATAAATTAACTAGGGAGACCATTGAGTGAGATTTCGCAAAAGACTTGAGAGGCCTAGAAGTTATTTATTCGTACAAGACTTTGACTTTTTCAGTAGAGTGACTAACAAGATCAAGAAGAAAATGAAGTATGAAGCTTTCCGAGTTTCAAGGAAGATTGATGAGAAAGACTATGAGCTCGAGCTCTGAGATATATTGCTACTCTACTTTAAGTTTTATCCTCTAGATAGTCTTTTATTTTCAGCAAAACTCTAGGACGAGTTTTTTTTCGAAAAGGAAGAGACTGATGTAAGAAGCATATAAGATAGAATAAATTAGAAATTATAATATTTGAGTCAATTTAGTATTTAGTATTTTATGAGTATTTATCTTGTTTTATTAAGGTTATTTGATAATCTAATTAGAATTTTAGATAATTTATCTTATTTGAAAATTATTAGGACTAAGTTAACTACTAGTATAAATAGGGTTGTTATACATAGTTTATTGTAACACCTTTAAGCTTCTCATCAACAATATTCAATATTTTTTCAATTGAGATATTTTCTCTTTTGTGAGAGCCCCTTTCTTGAGTTTTCAAAGACGTACGCCAGAACAACATTTAAAATTAACAGATTTTATCCTATTTATTCCTATAAAATCTCTATTTAATTATTATTTATTTATTTTTATTTTTTTCATTTGGATATGATTGGCTCACGATATCCCCTTGTTTAGATTTTTTAAGACATGTAAACTGCTTTCTTTAATTGTCGCTTAAGGTAAAAAAATAACTATTTCCATTAATCAATATTGATAAAGCTTCAATCCATTAAAGTTAAAGTTCTCAAATATCCATTTTTTTCAATTCTCTTCTTAATTAGTTGTATTTATTTCAAAGTGGAAAAAATATCCCACTTGATGTACTTAATTATTTGAAAAAAATAATTTTTTTCCAAATGTATATATTGCTTATAGAATATTATTAACAATATCAATAGCAAAAAGAATTTTTCAAAATTAAAATTGATAAAAACTTATTTAAGATCAACCATGTCGGAAGAAAGATTTAATTGATTAGCTATATTATCGATAGAGAAAAATATATTAGCGAAATATAAAATTTGATTAATAATTTTGCATCTCATAAAGCTAGAAAAATTGATTTTAAATAAATAAATTTTTAGTAATAAGTTATTTTGAAAGGCCTAATTGAAATAAATCGCCTAAGGCCCAAAATTGTTGAGCTACCCTTGTGGGACATATTAATCGACACAGAGAGTTATCGTCCTTTCTTGGAAAAGAAGGTCATTGAAATTTGCATTTACTGCTGGGAAAAGATGCTGACATTAAGTTTTGGGGTTAAAACGACTCTCATGCCATCGATTGAGAGACTAATATTATGTGCATGCATTTGTGTGTCATCCTTGTTTTTCATATTATCATATACCAAGCATCATGGTTAAGAGACTGATCTTATCTAAATATATCACATAAAAAGAAGATATTGTAATTTTTAAGTTACAATTGTTTTAGAGAGAAAACTTTAGTTGTGAAATAAACATACGATAGTATGTGATATGATTTCTAACAAAATAGTAAACATATTATAGTTTTTTTTTCAATATATTAGTGTGCTATAATTAACTTAGCTTACAAATCATAATAGTAGATATTTAATCAAATGTTTTACTACTATAACTTTTAAACTATAGTTATCTAATCACAATATTAAATAGGATTATAGTCTTTAAATTCAAATTTCTCTAAAAAAAGAAAAAAAGAGTATCATTTATGTTCAATAATCTCTTGTGTGGTGGTAATATATTCGAACTACATGGTTTCAATGTATTAAGGTCTATTTGAGATTGAGGTGTTGTAACTTTTAAGTTACAGCTGTTTTGAAAAAAAAATTATAACTATCAAATAAACGTTAATAATATGTAGTAAATATAAATTTTAAATAATAATTTTGACAAGTTATTAAAGATATAATAGATTTTTCATTATACAAGTGAAAAATCATATCAACATAGTTTATAAGTTACAACAGTTAGTATTTACCAAATACTTTAGTATTGTACCTTTTAAACTACAGCTGTCCAACTTTAATCTCAAACGCACCCTAAGATATGTCCAGCCATGTGCATTGACAACTTTCGCAAATTCCCTTTGATTGAATGGTGCACCGCAATTCCCTTTGCCTTGGAACTAATAAATTTGTAATCGCCATTCCACTTGATCTGTTCACACCCTTAATTTTACACCGCTACACGAATGTTGTCCGTATGCATGAAAAAACAAAAGCAAACAAAAGAGACTTTGTATCGTATGTCTCACAAATAAAAAGAAATAAACGTAATATTAAAAAATATGAAATTACAATTTTGCTTAAAAGTTCGACTTTCTCTTTTGTTTTTCTCTAAAAATTATAGAAGTGGCTGGTGGGCAAAGCTTAACACTGTTTTAGTAACACAATCTTTTTAACCCCCACCTTCTTCATAATTGAAATTCAAGTGGCAAGTCAAATAAAACTATTTAAAATTGAAAATCATTCGGTCAAAAGTTTGATTTTATTAAAATTATATAAAATTAACAAGTTTGACGCTAATTGTTTCACTTAAAATCAAAGTCTTTTTTTTAATTTTGTTAAAAAGTTTGAACAATTTTTTTTCTTCCTACAAGCATCAATCAATTGCTTAAGATTTATTTATTAATTTATTTTCTAATTTGAAAAGCAACAAGAAAATGACCAAAAAAAAAAAAAAACAAAGCCCTAAATTCAAACAGCCCAATTCTTGAATGGGGCTAAAAACAGGCCCAAGCTAATCACACTCGATAGAGTATTTATATATTCGCTAGAAACCCTAACCCTAGATCCGTGTTGTCTGCCTCAATTTGGGCGAGAAAGTGTCTCACAGCAGCAGCAGCAGCAGCAGTCAACAAGACTACTCAAACGATCAGCTATGGGTAAACTCTCTGAAAAAGAAGCTTTGGTATTCGCTTTCGCTTTAATTGTTTCTCTTAGTAATCTTAAAGTCTTTGTTATTATTTCTCAGGTAAGGTTCACGGATCTTTGGCTCGTGCCGGTAAGGTGAGAGGCCAAACTCCTAAAGTTGCAAAACAGGATAAGAAGAAGAAGCCACGGGGCCGCGCCCACAAGCGCATGCAATACAACCGCCGCTTCGTCACCGCAGGTGATTACTCTTTTTAGCTTGTTTTTGTGGATCTAGGCTGTCGTTTTGATTTAATTTCTATCTTTTTATTATAATTATTATTAATATGTGCTGTTGATAGTTTCATTTGAAGATGAATTTATCAGTATAAATACTATGCTTAGCTAAAGTATGGATTAGACAAGCTGATGACACAGAGCTGAGTTTTTTTAAATTGTAATTTAGCTTGTATATATGTATAAGTCTATAAATATATGCGTAGATTAGAAAAAAATGTGCTAGTTCTGTGTTTATTAAGTAATGGCTATTAATTGTTAGTGCCCGTTTTTTATGATTGTCGAATTTGTTCTTGTTTTCTTGCTTGATGCAGTGGTTGGTTTTGGAAAGAAAAGAGGACCCAACTCATCTGAGAAGTAAAAAGCTTGAGAGGATGAATGAAGAAGGGTTAGATAGGTGAAAAAGCACTTGGTGTTTTTGATAATTTCTCTTATGTTGTTTTTAAAGACCTTATTATGGTATTCAGTTACTAATGTTGTGTTTTGAGATTTTGTTTCTCTTAAACTTGTGATCATCATTTTGTTAGTAGAGATTATGTGATTCTCTTTTCAAATGTCTTTAATTTGCTGTTTGTTGTGTGTTTGCCTTTCTTTCTTAGTTATGTATGATAGTTGTTCAATTGGTCCTTTGTCTCTGAAGAGGAAGGATTCTGTGGTTTCATATGGTATGGTTTAACAGTGCCAACTGCCTGATCTTTTCACGTCAAAAATGGAGAAAAAGAACTGAAATTCTATTTGAACAACTTTATTGTTTGGGAAAATTTCTAATATTTTCATTTCCAATTATCTTATTCTTTTTGTTGAAGAACTTTTGCTTTTTTGAGGTAAAGAACCAACTGATAAGACCTTTATTTGGTTCATTGCCATATATTGAATAAACTTCTGCCTGCGCTAAGAAATATGTTGAGCAGAGAAGGCAATTGCAAATTTTTTTAATCTAAAAATTAGAGTAAATGGGGTGTTTAATTGTGTACTTTGTAATAATAATGCCTGAAGGCTAAAGTTCATGTCAACAAAGCAAGTTACCAATGATCTGTTTCATCAACAAAGAGGTGCTAACTTATCCAAATGATGTAATCTTAATTGCTCATTACTGAAGAATATCTGAATTGGAATGTCTCTCAATGGGTAAAAGAGACTATTTCGAAGCATCTTTCACTGGAAATTCCACATTCGATGTCTCATCCATCCCTACTTAGGAATTTGATCGATGGTTGGTAAGGGGGATTTGCTTGCTGGCTCTCAGGGCTTATTTATTGGCTTATTTATGTGATATTATAAGGTTGGGCATGGGATTGGATTCGGATACGGATAGATTTGGATATGGATAGATTCGATCCGATCCGATGCGTACTAATTTGGATCGTATTTGGATTTGCCACCAAATCTGATTGGATGTATAATTTGTCTTGTCCGATTGGATTTGATTTGGATCGGATCGGATTTGGGCCAATACGAATAATTGATAGGATTCACATCTACAGCATTGTTATTAAAAAATGAAAAAAAGGAAGAAATTATAGAAGTAGCCTGTAGCAACAATCGTTCAAATCTCTAATACTATTTTCCTAATCCTAAACCAGTAGCCACCACAACGACAACTCCGCGACAAACTGGAGAAACCACGAGCACACCATAAAGCATAACCAAAATGACGCCACCAGGCCCATGACCTCACTCACACTGCAAACGCCGCTAACTACACAAACCAAACGAACTTAGTTGAATCTACCACGACGTCCAGTCACCACGTGGACTTGTCAAAGTGCGAAAGAGGAGGCAGAGCGAAGTGAACAAACCTTGACCGCTACCCCTTTCGTGAGAAATTAATTATTGTTATAAATTTGGAGATAATGTATGTTATAATTTAAAAGGATTGTATGTAAGCAATTATTTAATGATGATATGTACGTAAGGAATACTTAAATGAAGATTGAAGAAAACAAACAAATGCGTTGAGTGAGAAATTGAATTGTCTTCATTCATTAGCAAAGAAAGGGTATATATAGGCATTACAAGGTGGAGTTATTCACAATTATTAATTATAAAAAAGAATAATGGGATGAGCAATAAGATGATAATGGGAGAGCATTATTTTGGTGGAATTCACCACGATTTACAACACTCCTCATTGGATTCACCAATTATTTATTAGATGTGCTACCCCTGATGACGTTGGATACTGCCTCATTAAAAACCTTTGCTAGTAAAAACCCAATGGAAAAACCTGGTCAAAAGGAAAAAAAGTACAGTACATATGTGTCCAATATTACTATGATTCTTCTTGTAAGATCACGCTCCTCTTGTTAAGTGCTCTTTTTAAAAGCAACATGCATTAATTTAACAGTTTGTTAAAGCGACGCATGCCTATGCCATATACGATTTTTTCGAATGTAGATGTAGGTAGAGCTTTTGTAAACATATCAACTAAATTTTCTATGAAGCGTATCTGTTTGATATTAATCTTCTTGTTCTGTTGGAGCTCATGAATGCAAAAGAATTTTGGTGAAATGTGTTTTGTTTTGTCCCCTTGAATGTATTCTCCTCTGAGTTGAGTTATACATGCAACATTATTTTCATATATCACTGTTGGGATATCTGAACTTGAAGATATTCTACATGTACTTTGAATATGATGGATTACATATCGCAACCATATGCATTCTCGACTGGCTTCATGTAGTGCAAGAATTTCAGAATGGTTGGAGGATGTTGCAACGAGAGTCTGTTTTGTAGACTTCCAAGAAATTGATGTACCATTGAAAGTGAAAATATATTCTATTTGTGAACGAGCTTTATGGGGATCAGAGAAATAACCTGCATCAGCATAACCAACAAGACCTGGATTTTTTGTTAGTTCATTGGAATAAAATAAGCCTAAATAAATTGTTCCTCGAAGATAACGAAAAATATGTTTGACACCCTTCCAATGTCTTCTAGTTGGTTCAGAGATAAATCGAGCTAACAGATTAACAGAAAATACTATGTCTGGTCTAGTACATTGTGCTAAATACATCATAGCACCAATTGCATTTAGATATGGTACTTCAGGACCAAGTATCTTTTCATCATCTTTTTTAGGACGGAATGGATCTTTTTTATGATCAAGAGATTGGACTATCATTGGGGTACTCAATGGGTAAGCTTTATCCATGTTAAACCGTTTTAAAATTTTCTCAGTATAAGTTGACTGATGGATAAATATGCCATTAGGTCTTTGCTCGGTCTGCAGCCCGAGACAATACCTAGTTTTCCCCAAATCTTTCATTTCAAATTCATTTTTCAAACATTGAGCGGGTTTTTGGAGCTCTTCAGGAGTTCTTATTAAATTCAAATCATCAACATAAATTGCGACTAGCAATTCTAGATTTTGATTGCTTAATAAAAACACATGGACAAATAGGATCATTAACGTATTCTATTTTTATCAAATATTCACTGAGGCGATTATACCACATGCGTCCAGATTGTTTTAATCCTACATAAAGACTTTTGTAACTTTATTGAATACAAGCCACGCTGTGATGATTGACAAGATTCTGGCATTTTAAATCCTTCAGAGATTTTCATATATATATCCGTGTCAAGTGACCTATATTAATAAGCTGTCACCATATCCATGAGATGCATATTAAGATTTTCTGATACAACCAAACCAATTAAAAACCCAAACGTAATTGCACACATTACTGGTGAGTATGTCTCATTATATAATCAATACAAGGTCTCTATGAAAAGCCTTGTACAACAAGTCGTGCTTTATATCTTACAACTTCATCATTTTCATTACGTTTCCGTACAAATACCTATTTGTACCCAACAAGTTTGACATCCTTAGGTGTTTGGACTACAGGTCTGAATACTTCATGTTTGGCTAATGAAGTCAACTCTGCTTGGATTGCTCATTTCCATTTAAGCCAATCATGTGTCAATCTACATTCATTAATTGTTTGCGTATCATGATCATTTACAATGTCAGTAGCTACTGTAAATGCAAACATATCATTAATGATAATTTCTTTATCTTCAGTTACTTTAAAGGCTTGAGCCATATCTTGGGCATATGCCTCTTTAAAGGGTCCTTCAGGGTATTTGGTCTCATTAAAGACGAAACGCCTTTTCAAACTATTACCATGAGTATAATCAATAGAAATCTCACTATTTCTGAATTCATGTGCCTTTTCAAGGTTTTGTTCCTCATGAAGAGTTTGTGTATTGTCAGGGTTTCTGGTCTTTTCAGAAACTAGTTGCTTTTCTAAAGCAATTTGTTCTTTTAGATTTTTATCATTATTTTCAGTAGAACCCTCTTTAATCATTTTTCTTTTTCTCGGAACATAGTCTTTTGAACCAATTGGTCTACCACGCTTCTGGCGTGCCACGAATAATTCCTCAACTGTACTTTTCATTAATTGTTCTTTATGTACAATGACCCGGCCATGTATATTAGCAGCTGGTATATATGATTTGGTTACTTTTGCTACATTTGTAAATGCATCTGGCAATTGTTCTGCAATTTATTGCAAATGAACTATCCTTGCATTTTATTTTCACTCTGAGATGTGTGTGGATCTTGTTAGCCTAAAAGACTACACATAATGTAATTTTGATGATAACAAACATGTGTCTTAAGTAAAAATAATAAATATTGTATTTCACATTTTCACTAGTTTTTTAAGGATAATATTTATGCAAGTGAATAAAGTGAAATCAAGATTGAAGACACTCAACGGATAACGGCAATGTCAAGAATATAATTTAGAGCTCAACGAACAAATTAGTGTGATAAATTCTTGTAAAGCCGGTATGATTTAATTCATGCATGATTTAGCATTTGAGAAGTTCAAGACATTAATTTAATTAAATATTTTTCATAAACTAAAAGGTTTTATTTTTATAAAGTAAAGTATTTTGTGGATTTAAGTAATTTGGATTTAAATGCTAAGATTTGAAATTTTTGATTTCAAATAAGTATTAAATTTAGAGTTGGACATTTTTACAAACATTTGAAATGTTTGGGGCCATATTATAATTTATGAATATTTTAGACTAAAGTGAAAGATTTTGAGAACTTTAAAAAATATGGGTATTATGTTGAAAAGGACCTTTGTGCGAAATAATAAAATCTTTGGGGCCATATCATAATTTCAAAAAGTTTGGGAAAAACAATTATTTTTAAGAAATTCTGAAATCGGATCTATTTATAAGTTTAATGACATTTTGGGCTATAATATAATTATAAAAAGTTTTGGGCCAAAGTGTAATTTTAGTGAACAGTATTACTGTAGCAAAATTCAAAAATAGCGGTAATATCACTGTTCCTAAGCGGCTAGCCGAATAATTAAGCGGCTAACCGCTTGGGAGCGGGAATTTGCCAATAACGGCTAGTTTTCAGGCTTTCACTATAAAAACTCAACTCAAACTTCATTTTAAGGACTAATGCAAGCAAATATAAGATCATATAACATATATTGAGCTTCCATTTCGCAAATCATCATTTATTGAATCATTATTGAGTTATAATTCGTTATCCACTCTTGAAAAGAGTTTCATTGTTGTGATTTTCATTTCTCATCAAATTGTGAGTGTACAAGTGTGGGAAACACTTGGGGTAAAGAGATTGAGGATATAATCTCTTGTTGTAAAGGTTCATTGACACCTTGGAAGTCAATTATAAACATTTGAAGCCTTGGGAGGTTTGGATAGTGAAATCCTCAAGCCGGGTGAGCTTGGAGGCGTGGACGTAGGCGGGGATAGCCGAACCACGTAAAAACTCTTGTGTTTGTTTTCTCTTCCCTTACTCTTTTAATATTGTTCTTGATTGAATTTATTGTTTTTGATTTGATTAAGGCAATAAATTAAATTGTTGTGTGAATTGTATTGTATAAATTTTAAAATCTCAATTCACCCCCCTTTTGGGTTGCATAACTTGCATTTCATTTGGTATCAGAGCGATGTGCTCTTGTGTAGACTTAACCGTCTAGAGTTAAAGATCCATGACAACGCATAATGACTCAACCTTTAAAGAAGGACAATCCACAATTAGACCACCGTTCTTTGATGGTATAGACTACCTATATTGGAAAATTAGGATGAGAATTTATTTACAAGCTTTAGATTATGAAATTTGAGAAATTATTTATGATGGTCCATTTATGCCTTTAACTAAAAATGAATTTGGGGAAGATATTCCAAAACCTTCAAGGGAATGGAATGAATTGGAAAAGAGAAAAGCTTCTCTAAACTCCAAAGCTATGAATGTCTTATTTTGTGCACTTGATAAGAAAGAGTTTCATAGATTATCTAGTTGTGAAAGTGCTAATGAAATTTGGCACAAACTTGAAGTTGTTTATGAAGGCACGAATCAAATGAAAAAGTCTAAAATTAGTAGATACACTCGACAATATGAATTGTTTCAAATTGAACAAAATGAGAGTGTGTATTCTATGTATACTAGATTTACGGACATAGTGAACACTCTAGGAGCCCTAGGAAAGACCTTTTCAAATAGCGAGAAAGTTAAGAAAATCATTAGGTTGCTATCTAAGGAATGGAGACAAAAAATGACTGCCATTGAGGAAGCCAAAGATTTAAATATTTTACCTATTGATGATTTAATTGGTTTTCTTATTTCTTATGAGGAAGACTTGGTAGCCGAAAGAGGCAATGAGGAGAAAAAGAAAAGTATTGCTCTCAAAGCCTTGAAACATGAAAGTGATGAGGAAAACGAGCTGAATGAGGAGGAGATGGATATGCTGGCTAGGAGGTTTAGAAAACTTTTTAATAAATCCGGTGAGCGAAGAAAATTTAGAGACCTCAAGAACTGAAAGGAGAAGAAATAAGTAATCAAATGTTATGAGTGCAAGAAGCCTGGTCATATAAGAACGAAATGCCCTCTTCTCAACAATCTCAAGAAGAGAGCAATGGTAGCCACATGGGATGATAGCGATGAGGAAACAAGTGATGATGAAGAACATCAAGAAATGACAAATCTAGCTCTCATGGCAATTGGAGATGAATCGGATGATGAACTTGATGAGCTAAATGATCTTTCTACTTATGATGAATTATATGATACTTTTAAAGAATTGCATGATAATTGGATAAAAATTGGTAAAAAGAATGCATGTCTTAAAAAGAAAAATGGTAAAGCTCACAAATGAGAATGAATCTCTAAGTACAAAGATTACATGCCCAGAATTAGAAAATAAAACATTGTATAATAGAGTTGCATTATCAAATAAGAAACATAGCACTTCACATGAGCATCTAGAATCATATGTAGATGACTTGAAAAATAAAAAGGATGTTTTACAAAAATGCAATGATTCATTAAATGAAAAGACTAAAGGACTAGAGTTAGATAATAAAATGTTGCATGATAGAATTGCATCATTTAAATGTAAACAAAGTACTTCATATGAGCATGAGAAATCACATGTTGATGAATTAATGAAAGAAAATGAAGTGCTTAAGAAGAAGAGCAATGAACTAAATCAAATTGTGTTAAAATTCACAATGGGCAAAAGATGGTGGATAACTTGCTTAATTCACAAAAATGTGTATTTGATAAAGGAGGTATTGGTTATAAATCAAATTTGAAACAAAAATATTATAAGAGTTATTTTGTTAAAATTACCTCCATTAATGATCAAATTGTATGTCATTATTGCAATCAAAATGGTCACATGAAGAATAGATGTCCAGTTAAAAGAAATGCATATTATGGAGCAACATGTATTTGGGTTCCAAAAAGAACCATTACTAACACTCAAGGACCCAAGAATATTTGGGTACCAAAGTACACAACTTGAATAATTTTTTGTAGGTACCGCAAATAAGGAAGGGTGGAGAGTTCCTTGATGAAACTTGTGAGGATAATCACTTGATCATGGTCTAGGCAAAAATAATGAGGCAAGATGGTTTAATTGTTTTGGTAACAATTATTGCCTTATTGATTATAAGTGATTGTCTTTTAATCTTAGTAAGTATTTAACATTTCATTTGGTATCATAACATTAAGTGCATTAACATGAAGTGGATAAATTTATCTTGTCTATTTATTATGTTGAGTGGATCATGAAAAATGGATAGTAGTTTGAATTTGTGAAGCATACTTGTATTAGGAGAGATCAGATGGCAAAACGGACATCACTATTGAACTCAAGACGGTTGAAAACCTTAGGAGGAGTATAAAAGGAAAAATGGCACTATTCACATGTACAGTACTATTCACGGGTACGGTACTATCTACGTTACTGTTCACGACACTGTTCACATGGACGGATCGATGACGTGGCATTGACCGATGACGTGGCATTGACTGATGAGGTGTCACGATCTTGTTGGACTAAAATTCTTATATACTGTTGATGGTGACGTGGCAGCATATCAGTGGACGAAAAATCTCGCGTACGGTGCATGCATCACACAGGATTATTTTCAACCAAACCGCGTTACTGTTCATCCAGGTCAAACCGTGGACTGTTGACTGATGACGTGGCACAATCCTGAGCGTCCAAACTGTTTTTAATCCGATGGCCATGATTTACTCCATGTATCTATAAAAAGGGGGTCTCCCCCCCCCTAATTGGATATCTCTGAATCCATTTTTGGGATTCATTTTCTGTAATTCCCTCTCTATCTTGTATTTTTTTCGTATTTTAATAAATTTCCATTTTGCCCCTAGTTCAATTATAAGTAGCAAATTTTCTTTCAAGGTTGGGTTGAAGGTGAAGTCTCAACATGTGTCATGGGCTTAATTTGGTAAATTTATTTTCTCTTCCCCTCTAGTTTTTGTGGATGTTTTGACTTCTCGTTGGCAAATAATACTAATCTTGTCTAGTACCGCCTTGGTTTCACCGGCCCTCTAGTACAAGGTTATTATTATTTGGCACGATAAGCCCTTAGCACCATATTGATTAGAGCGTGGTTCATGAGGTGTGGATTCCCCTCTCATGATTTAATTGGTATTAATACGAATTATTTAGCTCATGATGCATATTGATACGGATCCAAATACCCAAGTACGTCATTTAAATAGATTTCTCTTCAATTTGTTCTCGTCATTGCAATTCCAATTTTAGAATTTATTCTTGCCATTTTAATTCGAAGTTTTAGAATATTCCAAATCAATTTCACCAGAAATCCAACCATCCATTTACAAAATTAATTCTAAACACAATTAAAATCCACCTCCTCGTGGGATCGACACTCGTCACCATTAGTCTATACTACAATAGATTCGTGCGCTTGCGAGTACATTAAAATTTGCACAACATTTACATGATTGAATTATCATTGTGTTTAACATTGAGTGCTTTATCATGATGCATGGTTATATATATATGATGATAGCTTGTCAACTCATCATGATGAATTTGTTTGATTTTAATGATTATGTAATGCCTAAGCATGAGAAATGAGTGATATGCTTATTAATCTTTGAATGCATATATGTTTCATGATTGTGTAAAATATATGCATGATGGATGAATTATATGTTTGAATTAATCATCTTTTGAATGTTTAAAATCATAATTCATGCATTAAATTGGCTCTTGAGATGTTTCGGGATCACGAAATGGTCTCGGGATTGCTCAAATTTCAGCCGGACAGCAAATTGGTGTAGAGGAGCAGAAACCAGGCGGCTAGCCGCTTGCCCCCAAGCGGTTAGCCGCTTGGTCACGGGTTTAAGGGTTTTTCTTCCCCTTTCTCATGCTTTCTTCAACCTTTCATCATTCTCTATCTACCCACGATATCTTCTCCATTTCAATTCAAATTTTCTTCATTTCTCACCCATTTTTATGCCAAAATTACTCATTCAAATTATTTCTACCTTTCAAATCATCAAATAATCACTTGTTTCTCCAAATCTCGAAATCAAAATCTAAGCTTGCTCATTTCTTTCTCCTCCATTTCAAGCTATTTTTAGCTCATCTTTGATCAAATTAATATCATATATTGCTTTAAATCATCTCTATGATCAAATTTTATTGGCTCAATCACTTTTATTCCACACAAAATCTTGAAAATCCGAATTTGGGTATTTAAGTGTATTCTTGTTTTCCATAATAGTTGGTTGAGAAAAATCCAAAGGAAAACAAATAGCTAAAAGGTGCGAGGAACATCATAGAGACAATCCAAAGTTCATATTAACCCATTTTCTACATCCATCATATTCATCTTAATTTCAATTCTTAGTTTTATTCTACACTACATTTTTCATATGCATTTTGTTTTGATTAATCATTGAGATGTTCTTTTTGGTATAAGCATGGATTTATAGTACTTTTGATGATTGATGATTATATGTGTGTTGCTTGATGAATTAATGGAGTTGTTGGTTTGTTATAATTGTTTCACCTTATATGGAAGTGTTTTTAACCATGTTGTATATTTAAGGATTTGTTCATTTTAATTGGTAATATCTTTATCGAATTATTTTTATGCTATTGTTTCGATTGCATCTATCTATTTTTTATGAAGGGGGAGATAAATATGATATGTTTTTTGATAATATTATTTTGGTTAAATTTTTTAATTGGCCATATATTTAGGGGGAGCATACAATATGATTTTGGATAATATGCATTTTGAGCATTCTTTTGATGGCATGATGGTTCATGATTATTTTATGGTTAATTGGATGTTTGATTATTATATGTTTTTTGATTAACCATTGACATATTATCGATCTTCGCATGAATTTCTAATAATTTTGATGATGAAGGGGGAGAAGTCATGTATTTTGAATATGAAGACATGTAATACGTATTTTGTATTTCAAGTATTTATGCATGGTTTTGAAATATTAAGGGGGCGCTTACAAATTATCATAAATCAAATATTCAGGGAGAGTTTTTGTTTTGAATTTGATTTATATGTTTAATTATATATGCCATGTATTAAGGGGGAGTATAAATGTCAAAATACATGAGATGTTTGTCATCATAAAAAAGGGGGAGATTGTTAGCCTAAAAGGCTACATATAATGTAATTTTGATGATAACAAATATGTGTCTTAAGTAAAAATAATAAATATTGTATTTCACTATTTTCACTAGTTTTTTAAGGATAATATTTATGCAAGTGAATCAAGTGAAATCAAGATTAAAGACACTCAACGGATAACGGCGACGTCAAGAATATAGTTTAGAGCTCAACGAACAAATTAGTGCGATAAATTCTTGTAAAGCCGGTATGATTTAACTGATACATGATTTAACATTTGAGAAGCTCAAGATATTAATTTAACTAAATACTTTTTATAAACTAAAAGGTTTTATTTTTATAAAGTAAAGTATTTTGTAGATTTAAGTAATTTGGACTTAAATGCTAAGATTTGAAATCTTTGATTTTAAATAAGTATTAAATTTCAGAGTTGGACGTTTTTACAAACATTTGAAATGTTTTGGACGATACAATAATTTATGAATATTTTGGACTAAAGTGAAAGGTTTTGAGAACTTTAAAAAATATGGGTATTATGTTGAAAAGGACATTTGTGCGAAATAAGAAAATCTTTGGGGCCATATCATAATTTCAAAAAGTTTGGGAAAAACAACTACTCTTAGGAAATTCTGAAATTGGACATATTTGTAAAGTTTTATGACGTTTTGGGCTATAGTTTAATTATAGAAAGTTTTGGACTAAAGTGTAATTTCAGTGAATAGTGTTAATGTAGCAAAATTCAAAGATAACGGTAATATCACTGTCTCTGAGCGGCTAGCCGAATAATCAAGCGGCTAACCGCTTGGGCGCGGGAATTTGCCTATAACGACTAGTTTTCAAGCTTTCACTATAAAATCTCAACTCAAACTTCATTCTAAGGACTAATGCAAGCAAATATAAAATCATATAACATATATTGAGCTTCCATTTCACAAATCATCATTTATTGAATCATTATTGAGTTATAATTCGTTATCCACTCTTAAAGAAAGTTTCATTGTTGTGATTTTCATTTCTCATCAAATTGTAAGTGTACAAGTGTGGGAAACACTTGGGGTAAAGAGATTGAGGATATAATCTCTTGTTGTAAAGGTTCATTGACACCTTGGAAGTCAATTGTAAACATTTGAAGCCTTGGGAGGTTTGGATAGTGAAATCCTCAAGTCAGGTGAGCTTGGAGGCGTGGACGTAGGCGGGGATAGCCGAACCATGTAAAAATCCTTGTGTTTGTTTTCTCTTCCCTTACTCTTTTAATATTGTGCTTGATTGAATTTATTATTTTTGATTTGATTAAGGTAATAGATTAAATTGCTGTGCGAATTGTATTGTATAAATTTTAAAATCCCAATTCACTCCCCTTTTGGGTTGCATAACTTGCATTTCAAATCTAAATGAGATAGATGTGTCACTTTCTATTAAGGATCATGCCTAACCTCATGGGCCTTCTTTCTTTCTCCCAATGGAGGCAAATTTGTCTCATCAAAATGACAATCCGCAAATCGTGCGGTAAATACATCACCCGTCAATGGTTCAAGA
This sequence comes from Citrus trifoliata, assembly GCA_018350135.1. Taxonomy (NCBI): domain Eukaryota; kingdom Viridiplantae; phylum Streptophyta; class Magnoliopsida; order Sapindales; family Rutaceae; genus Citrus; species Citrus trifoliata. The sequence continues at coordinate 8,326,573 of CM031384.1, read as the reverse complement.
TATCTGATGAGTCAAATCCCACATAAAATCCCAAACATCGTTGGGGTCCCATTTTAGTACGTTGTGGGGGCACAATTGATACTTGCACTGCGCAACCAAAAATGCGTAAATGGGATAAATCTGGTTGATGTCCCAATACCAATTGCAATGGGGAATATTTATGATAGGCAGTAGGCCTTAAGCGGATTAATGCCGCATCATGCAAAATAGCATGTTCCCATATAAATAGGTAATTGACTTCGTAATAATAAAGTTCTAGCAATTACCTAAAGACGTTTGATAAGAGATTCTGCTAATCCATTCTGAGTATGTACATATGGTACTGGGTGTTCTACGTCAATCCCAACTGTCATACAGTAATCATCAAATATTTTAAAAGTAAACTCACCAGCATTATCTAGATGTATGGTCTTGATTGGATAATCTGGAAATTGTGCACGTAACCTGATTATTTACGCAAGCAATCTCGCAAATGCAATGTTACGTGTAGATAATAAACAAACATGTGACCATTGTGCAGATGCATCAATCAAAATCATGAAATAACGAAATAAGCCACTTAGTGGGTGAATAAGCCTACATATATCTCCTTGAATCCTGTGTAGAAATGATGAAGATTCAGAATTAATTTTATTAGTGATGGTCTAACTATCAGTTTTCCTTGTGAACAGGTAGTGCAACTATTCTCATTTGACAATAAAATTTTCAAATTTTTCAATGAATGTCCATGAGAATTTTCAATAATTCTATGCATCATTATTGATCCAGGGTGACCAAGGCGGTCATGCCAAAGCATACAAAATTTTAGATCATATAACTTATCTTTTATGACTGTGTAACTTTTCATTGATTTTATCGTCGAATAATATAAGCCAGATGAGAAAGCTGGAAGTTTTTCTAATATCTCTTTCTTTCTAGACATGTTAGAAGTAATGTATAGATATTCTATATTGTTCTCATTCATTGTTTCTAAATGAAAATTATTACGACGAATGTCTTTAAAACCAAGTAAATTTATTTTCGATTTAGGTGAATACAGAGCATTATAAATATCCAATTTCATATCTTTTGTTAATATGATAATTGCTCTTCCCGTACCTTCAATAATATCTAATGGACCTGATATTGTATTCACATTTGCCTTAATTAGATTTAAATTTAAAAAATAATTCTTGTTTTGAAGAATCGTATGTGTAGTTGCACTATCAGCCAAACATTTTTCTCCATCAAACATTTTATTGAAATCCATATCCTTAAACAAAAGTAAAAAGGGAAATACATATTAGATAACATGAAAAATAAAAATTACATGAACAAACATATAACACAAATAAAATTTAAAATGTGATGAATATTTCCATCACCAATTAAGTGATCAATTTTTCCATCCTTGTCTTCAAAAAAGTCTGAAACATCAAGATGTGTAACTTCTACTAGATCCGAGTCATCAACATAGTTTGTTTCAATATTCTTTCCTTTTGATTTTAGGGATGCCTGAAACATATCCACACGATGTCTGGGAGTACGACATTGTCTCCAAAAATGACCAGACATTCCACATCTATCACAAGTGTTTTCTTGAGTATTATATTGGTCCTCATTTTTTCTTTTTTTGTGGTTCTTATATCCACCACAAGATCGATAATAATGATTTTTATTTTTTCCCCGGCCTCGATAATAGCCACGACTATGTCTACGGCCACGGTTATGCCCACGGCCACGCCTATTTTTATAATTGTCTTCACGATCATGTAAGATAACATTTGTTTCAAAAATTGATTTTATACCAGTAGGATGAGCTTGATGATTTTTCATTAATAATTCATTATGCTTCTCTGTCACAAGAAGGTATGCAATCAAGTCAAAATATTTTGTATACTGATGAGCTCTCTATTACTGTTGTAAAACCATGTTGGAAGCATGAAATGTTGTAAATGTTTTTTTCCAACATATCTTCATCAGTAATATTTTCTCCACACAGTTTTAACTATGAAGAAATTCTGTATAGTGCAGAATTATATTCATGTACTGACTTAAAGTCTTGCAGCCTGAGGGCATTCCATTCACTATGAGCATTGAGAAGAATGATTGACTTTAAATAACTATATCTTTCATGCAAACTGGTCCACAGAACATATGGATCCTTTATAGTGAGATATTCATTTTAAGTGCTTGGTAGAGATGATGCTGTAGAAAAATCATGGCTTTGGCTCGATCTTGAGTGGATGAGTCATTATTATTTTTTATGGTGTTACTAAGACCTATAGCATCAAGATGAATTTCAGCATCTAGAATTTGAAATGCAAGTTATGCAACCTAAGAGGGGGGTGAATTGAGATTTTAAAATTTATGTAATACAATTCGCACAACAATTTAATCTATTACCTTAATAAAATGAAAACAATAAATTCAATCAAGCACAATATTAAAAGAGTAAGGGAAGAGAAAACAAACACAAGGATTTTTATGTGGTTCGGCTATCCCTGCCTACGTCCACGCCTCCAAGCTCACCCGACTTGAGGATTTCACTATCCAAGCCTCCCAATACTTCAAATGTTTACAATTGACTTCCAAGGTGTCAATGGACCTTTACAATAAGAGATTATATTCTCAATCTCTTCACTCCAAGTGTTTCCCACACTTGTACACTCACAATTTGATAAGAAATGAAAATCACAACAATGAAACTCTATTTAAGAGTGGATAACAAATTATAGCTCAATAATGATTCAATAAATGATAATTTACAAAATGGAAGCTCAATATATGTTATATGATCTTATATTTGCTTGCATTATTTCTTAAAATGAAGTTTGAGTTGAGTTTTTATAGTGAGAGCCCAAAAACTAGTCGTTATAAGTAAATTCTCGTGCCCAAGCGGTTAGCCGCTTGATTATTCGGCTAGCCGCTCAAGAATAGTGATATTACCGTTATTTTTGAATTTTGCTACAGTACCACTGTTAACTGAAATATACTTTGGCCCAAAACTTTCTAGAATTATACTATAGCCCAAAATGTCATAAATTTTGTAAATAGTTCCAATTTCATAACTTCCTAAGAATAGTTGTCTTTCCTAAACTTGCTGAAATTATGATATAGCCCAAAAATTTTATTATTTCGCACAAAGATCCTTTTCAACATAATACCCATATTTTTCAAAGTTCTCAAAACCTTTCACTTTAGTCCAAAATATTCATAAATTATAGTATGACCCAAAACATTTCAAATGTTTGTAAAAACGTCCAACTTTGAAATTTAATACTTATTAAAATCAAAGATTTCAAATCTTAGCATTTAAGTCCAAATTACTTAAATCCACAAAATACTTTGCTTTATAAAAATAAAACCTTTTAGTTTATGAAAAGTATTTAATTAAATTAATGTCTTGAGCTTCTCAAATGTTAAATCATATATCAATTAAATCATACCGGCTTTACAAGAATTTATCGCACTAATTTGTTCGTTGAGCTTTAAACTATATTCTTGACGTCGCCGTTGTCCGTTGAGTGTTTTCAATCTTGATTTCACTTGATTCACTTGCATAAATATTATCCTTAAAAAACTAGTGAAAAATGTGAAATACAATATTTATTATTTTTACTTAAGACACATGTTTGTTATCATCAAAATTACATTATGTATAGCTCTTTAGGCTAACAAGATGCAAGATAAATAATTCTCGCCTGATATATCCAAAGCGTTAAACTCCAATTTTGTCAAGTGAGACATTATCACAAACAAATAAAAGATATTAGTATAATAAATATTAAAAAGAGATAAGAATAATAATAAAAAATATAAAAGAATAAATGGATAGAATACTTTCTATACCGGAGCAAAAGTCGTGCTGATAACGTGTTATAAATTTGGAGATAATGTATGTTATAATTTAAAGGGATTGTATGTAAGCAATTATTTAATGATAATATGTAAGTAAGGAATACTCAAATGAAGATTGAAAAAAAAAGCAAACGCCTTGAGCAAGAAATTAAATTGTCTTAATTCATTAGCAAAGAAAGGGTATATATAGGCATTACAAGGTGGAGTTATTCACAATTATTAATTATAAAAAAAGATAATGGGATGAGCAATAAGATGATAATGGGAGAGCATTATTTTGGTGGAATCCACCACAATTTACAACAATTATGATATTATTGTTTACATTTATGCTCAGCTCCTTGTAGAAAAGAAGTTTTTTTTTGGTTAAGTTCATTAGTTATGCAAATTAGGGTATTGTTAAACCCACACTAATCTACTTGTGGAGCTCAATTATTTTTGTCTTTGGGGTTTCCATTTCTCACTATTTTACCTTATTACTTGAAATTAGGTAGCCAATTGTCACTGGATGAATATTTTATACAGCAACCCACAGAAGTTGTTAAGTAAGTTGATAAAACTTTTCAAGCTAGCCAAATAAGATAATTGCAGAAAAGTTAGAGAGAAGAGAGAGCAATATGATCAAATATAATTTTATTACTTATAAAGAGAAAATACAAGAGAGTTTTTTATAAGTGCTTGAGTTGCTTGTGTGTTCTTTGTGTGTGTGTGTGTGTGTGTGTGTGTTGTGTAAAATGGTGGGTGCTAGGCCTTATTTATAGAGTTGAATGCTTAGCTCATGAAGCTTCCTTGCAAGTGGGTGCAACTTGCTTAAATATCTCCTAGGGACTAAAGTGTAAAAGTGTAGAAACTTTTAGATTATTTATAATGGTTGAGAATTCTAGATTTTGAGCCGAGCTTGTTCACTTACTAACCGCACCACGGCTAGTTAGTTGTGTGAAGCAATCCATTACTGAGCGCACCTTGATATTGAGTGCGTCCCGCTGTTGGACGAACTTTTACTGAGTGCACCCATACGCATCAATTTAGCCTTTGTTTTCGGCAAAATTGAGCGTCTCGTGACACAATATTGAATTTAGGTTTTAAAGTTTCAAGTTTTAAAGGTTTTGATGCATCAACTGCTGTTTGGCTGTTGGAGATTTGGTGAAATATATCTCTTGGGTTTGTATTTTAAATGTAAGCCAAATCCAAAATATAATCTGAATTCGAAATATAATTCAAAATCCAAATTGATCCGAATCCAAGTTTATTGAAAATATTCATCCGATCCAAATTATTTTGGATAAGATCGAATTAGATTTGAGATTTGGATTGAAATCAGATGAATTTTTCCCATTCTAAATTATTCAAAATCTGATTGGATTCATCCGAATCTGAAATTGGCAGCCCTATGTGACAATACGACGTCTATGGAGTAATATTGTATGCTTTAAAATTGCAACAATTGATTGTTGACATTATTATAGTGATGGACCAATTTAATCATAAATCAAAAGAGACGGCAGTAATTAATTGCTTTACCAATCTAATAAGATGGTAACAATTCCTATCAGAAAAGAAGAATGATACTGCTTGTGACAGTGAACGATTGGGATCATTGAAACGGTAAAACATACAAAGGAAACTAAATTATTCTCATCATTGGCGTCATATTCTGAGTGAAATGATTCATCATCTTCTACGATGTTATAGTAATTCATTTTTTATTCCCCTGCAGGTTACAAATATGGATTATAAATTAAGCAGTAATTTATACATCACGAATGCAAATAACAAAATGAAGGAAAAGGCATTGTTAATTAATAAACAGAATTAATTAATTACCAGTCCCTGCGAGTTCCTACAATAGGAAATGACTGCTTTTAGATTCTCATCGCGATAATAAGAGTTCATAGCACTATAGCAGCTGTCATGAATCGGTGAAGATGTCACAGAGGTTGATGATTTGTCTCTGTCCTTGTCTTTGCCTTTGCCTTTAGGCTTTGATTTTTTCACACTGAAACATGTCATCCAATGCAGCCTCCAAGACCTTGCTTTGATTTTCTCCTCATCCCTTTTATTTTTGCAATTATCAACTGCTATATCATCAGATTCACGACAGGGTGATGAGAACGGTGCAATTGTTGATGATCTTTTATTTGGATTAGAAGATGAATTCAAGAGTTGAGGTTTGAAGAGTAACAACATATTTACTCTCTCTGTATTCTCTCTAGTTATTTGCTTTATGGATAATGATTTTATATATAAAGTATTGCAAGTGTAGAAATACGCTGGTTTTTAGGCTATGATTCTGTCCCCATTTACCAAAATTAGCGTTGTGTGGAAAGTCAAGAGAGCTAGAGAAAATTTCGTAAAAAATCAAAATACAATCACCGCTTTCTTTCCTCTGTAGCGTTGGCAACTGAATTTCCAATATGAGACTTAACATCCCTTCTGGGATGCTAATGTCATGTCAGCCCCGAGATACTGTAGGGGCCAATTTCCCCAAGTGAATTTTTTTTTCATTTTTTTTTCTATTTCAATCAACTGGTGAAAACATAATCTATGATAACCACAATAATTATAGTGCACAACATAATAATAGCTCCCGAGGCATTTGAGCATCTCAGTTGCTCTACTAATAAGGTTTGAGCCTAACTTAAGCTCACAGTTCATCATGAAGGCTTCCGCTCGCCAAAGTAGTTTTGGGTTGATTTTCGAGAAGGTACCTTGTAGCCAATGATGCATGAAGAGCAGCCCCATATGGTAGTGCATCTTCATTTACCCTGAAGTAAGGTGAATGTCCTGCTTCAAACTTTCCTTTAGTCTCGTCATTCATACCAAGGTAGTAGAAGTATCCAGGAATTGCCTCTGCAAAAAATGAGAAGTCTTCTGTACCCATCAGTGGTCGATTCTCTTTGATATTTTGGATACCCAACATGTCTGCTGCAACCTTTTGGAAGTGCTCATGCAAATTTTTGTTGTTTACAGTCACTGGGTAGAATGACTTATCATCGAAGGTGACTGTAGCATTGCACCTCTGTACGCTAGCTTGTTTCATGACAACCTGCCACTCGCATTTAGAGAGTTCTAAAATCTATTACTGAATAACATGTCATAATAATTTGGAGACACTGATAATTTAGAATAGGGCATAGAATACTTCCAACGTTTTAATTTTCAGGAACCTTACAACCAAGAATAAAAGGCGTTTGAATTAGCAACAATTAACAAGTGTACCTCTTCTATTCTTTGCTTAAGTTGGATAATACTTTCTTTTGAAAATGCCCTGAATGTGCCACCAATTGTAACAGAATCTGGAATAATATTGAAGGCTCCACCCCCTTCAAATTTTGCGACAGTAAGTACCTGCAAAATTGTGTTTTACATTGGTAATACTAACAGAATCTGGAATAATATTTCAGAAACGTATTATTCAATTAGTATTTTCGGAAAAAAATATCAATGGATACTAAAGGAGAAATAAGCAATCCTTTACCTAATCAAGTTGGTTCTTCTAACACCAACAGCAGACGACACAACCATGAAAAAAACAAAGATGATGACATCCAACTTTTCAATTAAATATTACAAAGACTTTGTATAAGACAGATGCAGGATGTTAGACAATAGAAAATGGGGATAAATGACTTGATGAGTCTAAAACAACTTTGAGACATGCTCTGTGTAGTTTGACACTTTTAGATTTACTTCAATTATAACTGCACTCTCATTTATTTTTTCCTGTCTGTTTTGTGGGGTTCATAAAGTAAGTCTGACATGAGAGAGACCTACTACCTGTGAATCCAAGGGATCAGCTTCACGTGAAACCAGATGTTGTAAACTAACAATCACGTTAGAAGCTGCTACGATTGGGTCTATTGTATGCTGAGGGATGGCAGCATGACCGCCTTTTCCATTTATTACTGCCTCAAAGAAACCACCTGCAGCCAGAGTAGGGCCAGGCCTGGAGGCCACTGTACCAACTGGAATAAGTGAGCTAACATGTAGTCCAAAGATTGCTTCTACATTTTCCAGAGCTCCAGCATCTAACATTTTCTTTGCTCCTCCACCTCCTTCCTCAGCTGGTTGGAAAACAAGGACAATAGTTCCCTATCCAAATAAAAGAGTTGAAACAAAGTTTTCATCCACACAGTAAAAGATACCATGACAGCATTAGTATCAGCCTTAGTTAGTCATGAAGGACATTTCCTTGTGCAATTTACATAGCGGCATAAAGGCAATAAGTGGCATAAAGGCAATGCAGGAACATTAACATCCTCTTGTGCATGTGATGCTAGTCATTAATGTCATACAAGACCAACACAAAAAAAGACACACTTGAGGTATGTACTTAAGAGTAGCAAATACAACATTGTTGCATCACCCACAACCATGATTGCTCCCTCTCACATTCTGATATTCTCCTTCATACATGGTAAAAAGGAAAAGGAGAGGGAACTAAGGAACAGATAGACACCGCTCAATTTCTAGCAAGTATAAGACTTTGTACGTACAAGCAGGTTGTGCGGCCACGCCTATCAGTAGATCGTAGGCCCTGTTTAGTATTGAGGTGTTATATCGTTTAAGCCACCGCTGTTGCCAAGAAAAAGTTGTAACTAAGAAATAAAAGTTGATAGTATGTAGCAAATATAACTTTTAAAAAATAATTTTGACAAAAGTAGTGAAGATATTATAGGTTTCTCATCATATAAGTGTGGGATCAAATCAACTTAACTTCCAAGCTTTTAGGTTAAAAGCTACCATTGCCCATACTCAATACCAAACACGTCTTTACCCTCAGAAGTTTTGTGATTGCAGTTTCATTCATAAATATGCAGAATAAGCGACATTTTAAGACCTAAGAACACAATATATTCTAGTGGCATTTAACAATCTCCTACTTATTCTAATTATGGTATCGGAACATACTCATTGTTCCTTTATCACCATAGAAACTTTTCATTCTCTGTAGCTCATCATCAATATGTCCCCACCCTCCAGTTTTGCTTGCCTTATATTTCACATGGTGTTAATACCCAAAAATTGAAACTAGTATTCACACTGTCAAACAAATTCAATAATGCCAAAAAAAGAAAAAGAAAAGTAACCTTTATTTCATGGCGAAACACTTGGAGCATCTTTGCAGCACCAAGAAGCATGGCAACATGTGCATCGTGTCCACAAGCATGCATTTTACCAGGAACCTTGCTCTTATGCTCCCACTCTACACTTTCCTGTTTCAATTAAAAGTCAATGACACCAATAATCTTATGCATGCCTTCAACAATTCCATTTGTCACAACAAATTGAATTCACATAATAACACAGGATTTGTAAATGTTTCAACGCCAAAATAATAACGTGTCCATTTCAATAATCACAAAAATATTACACAACAAGTTAGCAATAGCTATTTAAGTCAAAAAGATATTATAAATAATAATCAAACCTCCATGGCCAGAGCATCCATATCTGCTCTTAAAGCAACAAAAGGAGGCTGGCCAGTTCCAATATAACCAACAACACCAGTAACAGCAACTGGGAATTTATAAGGGATGCCCATTTGATCAAGTTCAGCTCTGATAAGTTTACTGGTCTCGAATTCCTGAAAACCAAGTTCTGGATTCTCATGTATTTTCCTTCTAATATTCACCATCGAATAAAAATTCTCAGGTTTCTTCGCAAAATCAAGAAACTTGACTGGAATTTGAGTCAGCTCTTCTGGGCTCAAAGAAACATCAGAGGAGATGGATGTTGGCACTAATAAATAGAGAGTGACAAGCAAAGACAAAAGCTTGGATGAACCCATGAGTTGTGCTTGGATTGGAGATTATCTTGGGGAATTATAGGTGAAAGGGGAACACAAAAAATCTGACTGAATTCTCAAGAACAGAACTACTTAGTGCAGACAATCCAACTAATCCAAGACAGGTGATATCACCACGTGGGAACTTGAAAGCGAACTCACGTGCATAATTCGGTGTATTGAGCTTTGGCATGGGAAAGTAACTTTGTTACACCAATCAAAATCCAAATGCGGGGAAGTTCAAAAATTAAAAAATTAAAAAATTAAAAAATCAGAATGATGGGTCATTTGGTTAAATTAGAATAGAACACTCACCTGAACCGGTGCGCCGGTCCAGGTTGGTACCACTAAATATTCTATTGTAAATATATTCGTAGAATCCTAATCATGATATATTAATAATAATAAAAAAAAAGAAAAACTTTCACCTAAAATGAGAGCGGTAATTGTACTATAGATATTTCAAGAAATCAAAATAAATATATATAAATGTCTTAGGCTCTTTATATATTTACATGGATATAAAGGGAAACTTTAAAAAAGTTTTTTTTTGAAAATTAAATTTATTTACTATACTTCTTGTTTTATTGTTCAATTTATTATTAAAATGTAATATTTTCTCAGTTTATTTAAACTTACTCGACTTATTATTTAATTTCGTTGTAAAAATCGATAATTTCCAACTTAATTAAATTAATTTTTATCTTCAACATGTTAGTTTTTGTCAAATTTTTTAAATATATTCATGTAACATAGTTGGTAATACATTGTTTGTATTTTCAAAGATTATATGTACTTAGATAAATAATCTCTACTAACGGATAGGGTCTGATTATTACTAAGGCAGTAAGGCTGGTGTAAGGGTGAGATCACAGATCAGCTTCTTCAGTGAACTACATAAACTCCATTAGCTTGCTTTACAACCACCAAATGTGAGCAGCCTTTCATATTCTAATTTTAATAAAAAATTTAAAAAATGAAGAATTTCAAAACGCAACGTTTTTGTAGTCGGAGGAAGATTGTAAGACATCCCGTCCATGTAACTTACTAAACGCGCAACGAGCCAATCAAGTGGGTGCCACGTGTAAAGTCAACGTCGTGAAGAAAAGGCAAAGCAGCATCCCCTCTCCGTCTCAAACACAACACGCTTAAGATAATCGCAGACCGAACCACGCTCTCTCCCTCTCATATAATTCACAGATCTCTACCGATTGTATCTTTTAATAAAGTCAGAATCCCAATTCTCTTTTTTTTTTCCCCTCATTTTTATAATTACAGAGGTACGTTTACAGATCTTAATTACATAAGAAAAAATTAATTTTACACGTCTATTTTATATATTTCTTTTTCAATTATCTACGATCGTTCATCGAACGAAATTGATGCTATTACGATTGGACGTCGTCGTTTTGGGCGGATCGGTTTGCGTAATCATTGAATTAGGGTTTGAATGAGCTAATCGTATTTGTTTTAATTGTGACAGGTAAAATCGAGGGTTTTTGATTAATCGCGGGGAATCAAACATGTTTACTCGGCTTTTTGGAAAACCTAAACAGGAAACCAATGCCTTAACCACGCTCGATAAGCTAAATGAAGTATGAGGACGTATAATGTTTGATTTAATTTCTTCTTTATTTATTAGTTTCCTTTTGTTGTTAATTCTGTTTCTGGTTTAATTATTTCTTCCACTTGTTGGATTGTATTTGATTTGGCTGTGAAATGGAATAAGGGGAATTTGATGGCGTAAAAGATTATAAAAAAGGAAAAAAAAATTGAAATTTGTATTTTCTGATTGTGTGGTGCTATGGAACTTTTCAAATAGTTACTTTACATTATTATCTAAAGGTATTGTTATATTATGAACAAAGGAAATAAATTTGAAATTTGTATTTTCTGATTGTGTGGTGTTATGAAATTTTTCAAATAGTTACTTTACATTATTATCTAAAGATATTGTTATATTATGAACAGGTTTTTGAAGCAAAAGCAATTTGGTTAAAGAATGAAATTTTGATGGATAATTTTTTTTTGTTACTAAATACATAATATTAGGTTTGTTCTGATTTTTGGAATTTCATTGAAAAATATGTCTTTGTTTGTTTAATGACTTTTTTACCTTGGATTGAGGGAAGGTAATGAGTTTGATGTACAATTCCTTGTTTCTTGTTGCATGTATTGGTGTAATTTCTTGTTTCATTGTTATGTTTGGTATAAGTGTTTGTTTATCTCCAAAGAACTGATATCTTGATGATATTTAAGACCCTTTTGAATTATTGGAGGCTAGTGATGATTCTTGGTCTGGATTATCTTTTTTAAAATTTGCCCCGGAATTCATACATCTTATGTGCTTTTATATATTGTCACTTGTTCAATTATGTATTCACGGAGATGTACAAGATTGTGCTTGTTGTTGCTGTTGTTGTGTCTCTGTCTTTTGTCAATTTTCTTAATCCTAGCTCTATATTTGGTGTGTTGTGTAGACTCTTGAAATGCTAGAGAAAAAGGAGAAAGTACTCCTGAAAAAGGCTTCTGTAGAGGTTGAAAAGGCCAAGGACTACTCTAAAGCAAAGAACAAAAGAGGTATGGTTGTCAATTGCTATTTAAATTTTAGGGCATCGAACACTTTTTCATCATAGCTATTAGTCTGAGCAATTAATTATGCATTCTCTGTGAGGAATATTTAATTCATTTTCTTTCTAAATTCAATTAGTTTTTAACTTGATGCCTCAACAGGATGGCTCAGTTTGTTTGGTCCTTGTAGTGGATGTAAGAGTTCAAGGGATCAATTACTCCTCACACCAACCATGGAGGGGGATAATATTTAGTTTGTCTTACTGCATGGGGAGGGTGGGGGTTAGGGTGATTGAAGTGCCAAAATTAAAATGAGGTTTTTGTTTTGTGTTTGGGGGTGGGGGGTGGGGGGGGAGGAAGGGAAGGGAAGGGAGGGGAGGTCCTGTGGTGCATGTCGTTGGATGTATTGACACAAAAGCTGCTTGAAATTCATTTTTTTTTTTTTTTACTGTTTGTTTGTCAAATCAGTTTTGTCTTCTCAATGCTATCATTTTCAATCTTCTTGATACTCTTAAAATGTTATAGTACTATCTATGGCCTTTTAGCCATAATTCTTATCTTATTTATGTTATAAGTTTATAATGTCTTTTTGTCTCGTATCATTTTTTTATCTCCAGTTTCAGTGTTTTACTGTTTAGTAGTTTACCTATTTCACTCGTGCAGCGGCCATACAATGTTTGAAGAGGAAGAGGCTATACGAACAACAAATAGAGCAGCTTGGGAATTTCCAATTGCGCATTCATGATCAGGTGAGAATGGATCTTTATAACCAGCATGAACAATTTTGCTGCAGTTTTTTATTCTAAAATTATTGGCATGGATATGTTGCAGATGATAATGCTAGAAGGTGCTAAAGCCACAACTGAGACTGTAGATGCATTGAGGACGGGAGCATCAACAATGAAGGCTATGCAGAAAGCAACGTATGTATTTGTTTATTTTGAATTGTTGCGATACTGACATCTTCATTTACAAATTGTTTTTATTGGATTTTATTGTCTTAATTTTCATGCTACTAGAATCAGTTATAAAAGTACCATGCTTTCTACTTTTGTTGTTCTCTACATATATTCTTTCTGCAACCTTTTTCTATCATGGTAATCTTTGGAATATAATTATGTTGTGTGACGTCCGATTTGCTTTTACCATGTTAGAAGCAATTTTTATGGTTTACTTTGTTTGAAACATAAAGTATTACGTGTATCAAAGGGCATAAATATTTGCTTTATTCTGAATTTCATGATCAAGTTTGTCCTTAAGCGATGTTTGATTTGGAGGCCTATTAGTTTGTTTCCTCTGCTAGACAATTTTGGTTTTTTGGATCTGCAATGAACTTGTCTTCAATCTTGATTGTAAAATTAATCATAACACAGCACACATCTTCACAGTTTTTAGTTAAAAAGCATGGCTAATATATGTGAAAATGGTTGTTTGTTCAGGAACATAGATGATGTGGACAAGACCATGGATGAGATCAATGAGCAGACCGAGAACATGAAGCAGATTCAAGAAGCATTATCAACTCCTATTGGTGCTGCTGCTGATTTCGATGAGGTGAATATTCCCTTGACAATCCATATACGACTTTCTTTTGCAGTACAACTTACATTAAGCTTAGATAAACGTTGTAAAAAATTCTGATCATTGTTGGCATTGCAGGATGAATTGGAAGCAGAACTTGAAGAACTGGAAGGTGCTGAGTTGGAAGAACAGCTTCTACAGCCAGCTACAACAGCTCCTGCTGCTCCGGTTCAGGTCCCTGCTGGCAGGCAACAAGCCCGTCCTGTTCCCCAAAAGCAGCGGACAGCTGAGGAAGATGAGCTTGCTGCTTTACAAGCTGAGATGGCTCTTTAAGCAGGTTCTTATTTTATTTCCAGCTTCCATTTTATTATGTGCTTGCCTAAGATAGAAGTAAAACGTTAGTCATTTGGTATCAGCTTTTTAAAAATGAAATAATAGTTGAACCTTTTTTTTAATAGACAGGCTGCTGCATGCAGCATTTAATTGACCTATTGTTTCAACTAATGCAGGTTTTACCGCCATAATGAAGAGATTATTTAAATAGCTGGCGTATAATGTGGAGATTTATGCCTACTTGGATTACCTTCAAGATTTCTGTGTGCATTCAATGAACAGACTGTATATAAAGTTTGCGTAAACTAGTCCCGTTTGAAATATGTATCCTGTATTCTGTCTTATAGACTTTTTAATTGAGTTCATCATCTTTGATGTGTTTTTTCCTTCTCCTGTGGAAATTTTATGTTTGTTGAGCTCTTGGTGGCAACTTCACATCTCATGAAGAAGTACTACCAGGTTATGATGTGAAACTCTTTAGGCATACTAATAAATGAACAAATTGTGAATCTGTCTTTTTACATGGTCGAATTACTACCAAGTTATAGTCATGGATGCATTCATTGAGAATCCTGGCTCTTTGATTACTAAAAATTAGGTTGAGCAAACCGTGACTCCATTGAAAGGAATGTATGATATTAGTATTAGATGTGCTGCGTTTTTAATCTTGCAGCTTGCTGCTTGGAAAAAAAATGAAAGTAATCTTTGTGCTGAGGCATGAGGGAATACCGTAGTGTTATTTGTATTGTGACTTGTGAGTTGCTTCTTGCATCAATTCATCGAAAAGAGGCTAATGCTAAAGTTGTTTGTTGTTTTGACTCAGCAGAGAAGAAAACACAGGATGACAATTGGAAAACAGATACTTGTCATGAGAAATATTTTGAAGTCATCTGGTTATGAATTTGGTGACGATAGTGTCTTGTTACGATCTAAACTATAGTTTATGGGAATGGATCCTCTTACGGCTGTCCTCAAGTGCTCAAGCTGTTATTTATTATATTTTGAGAAAAATTAAAAACAATGGTGGTTGGACTTTAAAATTAAAAATTAAAAAGACAGATAGATAATGGGTATACAAAAATGTAGACAGAAAGGGAAGAAAACAAAATTCCTTGATGAATGAAAGAATGGTGGTTGAACTTTTAAATCATCTGCAGAAGAAGCAGCAAGAAACCAAAAATAAAAAGGCGCATAACATCAACAAGAAGCGTTGATCATTTGGTTTACACCTCTTCATGACGCTTGCTGTCTCTGCGACTGCTGAAGACGAAGTGTATCAGTGGATAATATAGGTAAGAACCAAAGCAACCAGCATTAGAACGCAAGCAATTCCCTGATCAATTGCTACCCCTGCAATCCGAACCAAATTTCAGTATCAGATTCATCAATGTCCATGTTATAACCTCACTTTGTAAGTAGCACTATTGATAACTGAGGGGGAGAGAGAGAGAGAACAAACCATCACTTGTAGGGGCAGGTGCAGGGGAAGGGCTTTGAGCACTGGGGAATGGTGTGAAGAAAAGAAGTGCAGGAATGGCCATACCAATGAACCGCATTAATCTACACATCTCCATTGTAGTAATTTTTGAGCTCGAGTATCGGCCCTGCTTGTTTTCTCCTATAAAGGAGGAAAACCAATAAGCTCAGGCTGGACTCGAGATTGCAAGACTGGAGAGAATCTTTATAAAAGAATAATAATATATATATATATATAATTTTTCTTAAAAAAGAAGTGACCAATCTGGCCTACAACGCTGTATGATTGCCAGGGTTCTAATGCACTTCTTGGGCCGCTGATTGTGCCAGGTGTACGACAAAAATGGCTGCACGTTCACACTTCAGGAACTGTTGAACTGTGGATGGCAGTCGGAGCCCAATGAAGAGGGAACATCTTCTGTTTTCACATTGAATAAAATGATGGGATTGCACACACTCCGTCACCACCATCTTTTTTTTGGGTTCTTCAAGCCAACCAATCCAACGGCTATCTGCAGTCTTACCTTCGAATCTTAAGTAGTTTGTCCTGCTTGAGGTGGATTCGATTGATATCAAAGTTATTATATGGGTTTCAATTTTGAATGAGGATTTGGCTGTCGGCGTTGGTTGGTGAAATCAGATGGAGATTTAGGGAACATGACTTGCTACCACGATTTTGCTGCAAATTCAGCGCATCTCATCTGCTCTGTTATTTAAATAACTTTACAAACATTGATATTTGAGATATTATGCGAAAAGTTCACATTATTCTTCTTTAAACTCTCAATTCTAGATTTACTTTTCACCCTCTACTGATTCAGCTACTTGATTGCATCACAATAATATGGATATACTACAAATACAGAATACTCTGCTTTGTGTTCGATCCACTGCATCAAAGACATTGACAAGCCATAATGAAATAACTAAATAAGGATAGAAACAGTAAGAAAAGCCAACATCGTGATGCCTGCCAGGCGAGGACAAGGTCAACTCTTACAGATGCTTGATTCCTACCTTACGCTAGAAAGCAGTTTCGGATAAAACTGAGAACAATATATTCTAGAAAAAAGCAATTGATAATGCTAGGGCAAAGTAAAGGCTATTAATGACCCTAGACGGAGCACTTACTAATATGTACACCTTTGATCAAGATATCTGTGCTGTAAAAGAAAGAAAAATAACATTGCATATTCATAGAGGTAACAATGAATGTCCAACAGAACAACTGTGTTACATATCCAAGAAAAGATAAGCCATACTATGGACAGCCTTCCGCTGTCTGATCACCAACTGAGCTCAGTGGAACTGGTGATAACTCTAAATAGTCAAAATCTTCTGGTATACCAACCTGCATTTAGAATTAAAGAGTAGGATTTTAGAACGATATGTGGAACCTATGAAACAAGGAGATGATTCTTTAAACATGCACATGCTTGCACCTGATTTTAGCAAATACAGAACTTGATTTAGCTGTGCAGCTATGCCTAACTGTAAAGGGTATTCTGGAATTCTTATGACACACAGTGCATAGATGCACAGTTCAGAGGATGTCCATAGGATTAGTAGTTATACTCCAGTGCACCCATGGTACAAAAAAAAAAAAAAAGAAAAAAGAAAAGAGAGTGAACAAGCACGAGGATGCTTGGGCATACGCACATAAAGGAAAAATTAGGAAACATACATCCTTGTACATTTGTTCAAGCTCCTCTTTAGCCTGAGGGAAATTGTTTGAACACCACTGTTGCAGTGTGAAGATGTTGTCTGCAGATTTCCTTATGATGGTTAGAATCACAAGAAGGAGATTAGAGTTCAACTGAGAACAAAGTGAGAGGAGAGAGATAGTGAAAATATGTTAAAAAGGTAAAACCTGTCCATCTGTTTGCTGCTGCATGAGCAACTTCAATTGCATTTTCTGCAAATACAAATTTTGATTATTCAGTTGTGAAAACTAAAAACATTTCCATAGAAATCAGATGGATGGATTATAAGCATCACAGAACTCATTGCTTCGAAGGCAGCAGGATCGTTGTCTGCATATTGTCCCATCTCATCCTGAAAAATTAATATCCATGAAGTACTACAAGCTTGAGCAAAAAGTTTATTTTGCCTAATGCACGAACAAAAACTGAGTATAATCCAACCTTCAACTCATTATGTTTCAGTTCAATTGCTTTCAGCTCCTGTAAGGCCTCCTCTCGTTCATCCTGGTGCGAACTCAAAGATTAGACATCAAAGAAGTAAAGTAGTTTATGCATACAAAGTACACTTTAAAATACCATGAAAATGGAAGCTTAATATACTTACAGATTCTTCCCGTCCCTTCTTTAATGCATTACATTGTTCAACAAGTTCTGTGTGCCGCTTTTTACTACTTTGCAGATCAGATTCAAGTTTTCGGTACACATTCCGCAACTATTACACGATTAAATCAAATTTGAAATGAATTTATGTCAAATGACTAGATACAATTACACACAGACCAAAAATCAACTACGTATGATAAATTCATGCTAAAGAAAAAGGGCTTTTGAGCACCACCTGATTTCCAGCACAGCTAGGTAGACTCCAAAAGTATACCTAAATTTACAAATAATTAAGCACAATTATATGGCTAAGTGTATTAGTTATGCGAAAGCGGCTAAAGTTGCTTAAACAATTCATCCCTTCTACTGAAAAAAGAAACCAAAAAAAAAAAATCATCGGCATTAAAAGACTTCCACACTTCACATGCTCATAACTACAAATACTCACAGAAGTTCCTATCTTGTCCTTTAAGACAAGATCATCATCCACTAAACTTTGGACTACATCTTTAACAGACTGGGTAATTACACCTTTCTTGGGGCCTAACTTCTCAAGCTCCTTAAGCTGAAATAGACAAAACATATGTAATAAATCAAATGTATTAACAGAAAAAGTGATTGACAGGGAATAAAGATTTCAGAGAGATATGAGGCTGTGGTAATTTAATGTACTACCTAAGCCAGTTTTTTAAATTGCAATGTTTTCAAAATTATCCCATTATAGTAATAAAATTGTAACAAGTTGTGTTTGCTCTGCTGGAGGAACTAGTGAATTTAACATCGTACACATCTTTGATTAGATATGATTTCATATGCTGGTAGGGTTCTTGTAGGTTGCAGTTAATAGTTTGAACTTTGAGGTTTTTTATCAACAAAATATGTACTGAAACAAGGAAAGACAGTGATTGTTAAATATATTAAATAAAGAATCTACCAAAACTGTTAAAGAAGGTACACTAATAAAAAATAATATGACAAAAATATAATTATATGATCACATAATATCCAAGTATAATGACAGAAATAAATCATAAGAATACAAGATCATGAAAACATAGGCAAAGGCCATTTTGTTATCCAGTTGCAATAACTTATTCCAAACTACATTTTAGATATCCAAAAAGCCAGAAATGAGTTCGATCACCGCCAATGCTAACCCAGAAAAGAATCCTGGTACTCGCTAATGGGACCTTAGCTATTTATAGTTGCTTTTCCATAAATAGGAGGCTTTCAACAACATGGCACAACCAATCAGAGTAAACAGGCATAATTGTGCCAATCATATATATATATATATATATACATAATTCTTTAGTGTAAAGAATCCAAGCAAAAAAGGGGAATCATAATAAAAGAAAATATGCAAGCAATCATAAATTGAAACCATCCAGTACACTCACAAGGTAGAAGTCTTGTGACTCGTAAAATATTTCAAGAATCTTGCCACGCTTTTCTTCCAATGAAAGACCCCTTTTCTTAGACTGCACCAACAATTTAATAAAGCAAATTAAACCTCCTATTAACAAGACATTTCTGCAAACAATTAGTTAAAGAGTAATTTTATACATAAAATTGAGTGAATCAAGTAAAACAAACAGTAATAAAGTTCTGAATTTGATACCCAGTTTTATTTCCAGTCACAACTAAATAGCTCCTGATTTTTCAGTTTTTTTTTATGTAATCTTATTTTACAATTTACGGATTTTAATAGAAAACTTAAAATTATATCTAATTTATGTAGCTAATCTTTTCTTCATACACCTAGAAGGCACTTCGCAAACAACTGTAATTAGAAACAATTCCACCATCAATGTGTTTGATTGCTGAGAAAATGAAGTAAACAGAAATAAATTACTCCTAATCAAATTCTAATATAACTTTTCTTCCTGCAAAAGAAATTTGTAATCTCAGATCCAGATTCCTAATTATATTAAATTTTCCTGCATTTCCTCAGTAGCCAAACGAGAACTGAATTTAAGAAGCGGAATTTCGAGGAACGTGAAATGATCGTACAAGTTGATAGAGATGATTGTACGCAACAGGTTTACGCAATTAATTTTAATTTCAGAAAAGAGATGATTCGTGAACATATTTAGAGATATTAACTTACCATTGCAAGTGAATCGATTCCTGTCCCAAGCTACGCGCTTTCTCTATCTGTGTATTTTAAATTTAAAATCAGAAACGGAACTGAGAATCGAGAAGTGCGAGAGAAGATTCCAGATAATGGTACCCTGCCTGTGGCGGGAAATGGACTTTCGCTCGATTACCTTGAAATTACTCAAACGCTGCGTTGCATATTATACTGTATTATATTGTATTTTATTATTTTAATATAGGTGTATTATATTATATTATATCACATTAATATTATATAACATTTGACGATACACTGCACTGTTTTAATTTCTTTAATAATTAATTTAAATAATATATTTAAAAACTAATATTTATTAGTAATTAGAAAAATATTAAATATAAGTCTTTAATTTTATAATTTTTACATCATTTTTTTGTTTTAATGAAAAAAAATTGTAATTCTTCGTAAAACATATGTAAAACAAAAAAAATTCTAAAATTGTTGACAGCATAACATTTATTTTTTCACAAATTCCTAAATATATAGCTTATGAAATAAAGATTGAAGCGAACAATTCAATTGAATAATCTTTAAAAACTATCACAATATAATCACCAACAAAGTGGGCTGTGTTATATGATCCAAGTAATTCTCAAGCCAAAATACTAATGTAAAATATCACTTTTTAGTTAGAAATGCAAGCTCTCTAATCAAACTCCAGCTCTCCTTTCATGCTCACGCAAAAGCATCCTAACATATACCAACTTACGATTATGATCATTTCATAATACCTTAAAAGCTTTATATGTGAAGGTCTCTCAACCATTAAACTTAAGGCATAATAAGCTCATTATTCACAAAAAGTTCTCATTGAAGCAAGCTCTTTAGTAATGTAATTGATCTTCACTACTTCCAAATATATTTTGAGACATGTTAGCGATTGCTTGGTGAAATGCTGAAACAAACTTGTCAATACCAATAGCAATATATTCATCTGATTTAGACTTCTTCATGTGCGATTATTAGGAACACGATTGAGTAGTGTATTGAGAATTTAAAGGCATGGCAATAGACATCGGAGAACCTTCATTATAAATCTCATTGTCCTCATCATATGGATTTCTTCTTGAAGTGTTGCGTTAGCCATATCAATTGGAGTTTCTTTTGACCTTCCAATTGCACAGTCTTTTCTGAATATATTTGCTAGCCTCTCATAACATGGAAATGACTTAATCCTCAAATTGCTTGCATATTTATGGGACTACAATAATAAAACAAGATAGCTAAATAAATTATATTATATCCATAATAAACAAATTGAGGATTATGTTTATTGTTGATTTTTGTGTATATTTAAAACAATTAATGGGAGTCCAAAAGTGTACCTTTTGATCCATGAATGCAAAAGCAGATCACAACAAAATTATGTCATTGTAGAGAGAGAGAGGATAATCTCATGGAACATCCTCATGCCACCATATGCATATGGTCGAAGAATAATTATAATAAAAGAAAATCACCTCATATCACATTGCAAGAGTCCACTACATTTTCTCTCTCTCATTTTCACTCTATGTATTTTCTAATAAGCTTGACGTACTTTTCATGTCTCTCACACACTGTTGTATTTTAGATACAATAGGTGTGTTTATATAAAAGCTAATAAAGTGATTAAAGTTAACCAAAAGGCTTTATAATTCTCAAAGTCCAATTAGACTTATAGCAGTCATATGAAACTCTATCTAAACGGAGGTTCCAGATGTTCTTTTTGTTGGGCCGATCCAACCCATCATGGGCGCCAATTCCAACATCTCCTACTCGCACATGATAGGATGATACCATATGTAGAGTAACGAAAGCAATTAAGCTCGAAGCCTTAAATGCAATATCATACATGGAAATGCAACGTGTGATCCATGAACAATAAGTTGGAGCTTAAATAGTAAGAAATCTCAATTGTAACATATACAAGAGATTAGATATTTTTTCATCATGTATCGTAGATTTTATTTTCATTAATTTGGTCTAAGAATACTTAATCCCTTAATAAAAGATATGCTTGATTCTATGAGCTCTATGTATCTACAATTGTAACTATCCCTATACAGATTATACAATCGGTTGATTGGTGAATACGCAATTTAGATGTAGGAAAATAAATCTTTCCATCCTACTCATATTTTGAAGATTTTAGACTAACTAATTTCTTAGACACATTTTATAAGCCGCATAATGTCATAGCCATGGATAACATGCTAAAGTAGCAAACATTAATCTTTCACCTCAAAATATAGTTGACTAAGGATAGCAACCAAGGTCTCATTCTACTTTGAAAGAATTTACACAATAAGAAACTAGGAATTCGTTCATTTTTTTTCCACTCATTTTCCTTATTGGTCACAAGAAGCATGCGTGGTATGAATCACACATTACAATGAATTCTCCTTTAGTAAAGAGCAAATGTCTAACTATTCATTGCACAAATCATAGTTTAGTCGCTATTAAAGCACCTAACTTGAGTTTTAATAAGCTCATCTTCACAAAGCACTAAACCTATACCTAGCTTAAATCATATTTCCATGATAGTGGAATATATCATAGTTGGTCCAATAACTTACTTAATGTGACCTCATCTTGACCTAGTCAAGGCGACACATTCTTTAGAATTACATGAGCTCCACTACAGTAGACCATGTATATAATTGTGTTGTAATTCTATGTGTCTCATCCCAACTTTCTACTACAGCAACTAAAGCGACCTCTTGCGTAAAGAAAGTAGTCTTAACTTGACAATATATTTTTTTACAATCTTGTATATGTAGTTATGCTAGCTCCAGCTCCACTCTTTAAGTATTGAACACGTACTTTATTATTAACAATATGGTATTATAAGAAATATCCAATGATGACATTCTAAATCTACGACAACAAGTCTGCAAATCCCTAAAAGTCAAGCTTGTGACAATTAAACATCTCTAGTCACCTCTTTTTAATGATTTATACCATGTTTTATGTAGATACATATTGTAAAGTTAAAATATCTTGTTGTATCATTATGGCTTTACGTGTTTTGTATTTTATATTACAAAAATATCCTTTATACGTGAAATCCTTTTGTTTGGTTTATCATTTTCCATCATAGTCTCTAAGTAATTATGACAATCTTGATATACTACAAATAACCAAACAAAAGATTTTTCACATAGCCACTGAAACATGCCTATAAATATAGCTCCCACCATGGACAAAACTATACATGTTTATTATTGTAATACCCCATGTAATACCACTAATGCTATACAAAGATGTACTATTTTAAGGTCAATTTTCACTTGTCTAAATCACTATATCTATTGGCACTCAAGCACAAATATATTCTTAGCTACAAAAGTAGTTCACAGTGTTATAGAGGTATGCTAAAAACCTTTTTAAGCAACTCAATGCTTTCTCTAGGGTTGGATTGGTACTTCTTACTAATCTCATAGCATATATCAAGTGTTGTACATTCTAGTGTACGTGAGACTTTTATTGGCATTAAGAAGAAAAACATTAGCCATTTTTTTTTTTCTAGTTAGAAGTCTGATAGCACACCAAGGCTAAGCATTTGTCTTTCTCTATAAGAGTATCCAATTGGCTTTAGGTTGCCATTTTTTAATCTTTTTAAGAATATTTCTAATATAAATATAACACTTGTGATAGAGTTAGAAAATTCTTAAAGGATTCTATTTAGATTCAAGCTCCTAAAACATAGGCAACTTTTCCCATATTTCGTTAGATGATTAATACCAATGATTTTTGACAAAATCTTCTTTATTTCTAGTCATCTAAAAATATCGTCCACATGCATAAATGCAATGACTATCTTAAATCACATAAGACTTGTATTGAAATACAACTTAATGAAATTTAAGATTTCATTATTAAGAGAATGTCATAGATACATGTACAAATCTTTTAAAGCAAGCAAACTAGTGTGCTTAAGGCCTTTAGCAAAAGCCTTTTGAGCATGTAGTCTATGCGCTTAAAACCTTTAGCAAAAATCTTTTGAGCATGAAAACCATGTGCTTAAAGACTTTGGTAGCAACCTTGTACTTGTTCCATATGCATATTTCTTTCTCTAATTCTCCATTGAGATGCATTTATTACATCTATTTGATGTGACAACAAATGCATGTCTAGTGTTATCCATAAATAATTGCCTTAAAGAAACCTTTTATTCATGAGTTTCTTTCTAGTTAAACCATTGGGCATAACTTTAAACAATCAATCAAAACTTATGGTTGTACTTGTGCCTTTTGCCTTACGCATGCACAACTCTATTATTTGCAATTGTTTGTTTGGCAATGGACCAACCTTGTCCCAAATATAGATATCATTTAATTGCTTTGTTTGTTAATCGTTGCTTTTATGCGTAGTTTATTAGCATTTAGAGTGAGAGTTTTATGCAAATTTTATTTGTTCATTACTACATTCTAAAATAATTATGAAGAAATTCTTTTCAATCTTTGAAAGACGATATAAGATTCCTTTTCAATTATTTCATTGAATATAGCTATTCAGTAGAGCTACCTTATTAGGTGTCTGCTCCTAATAGAATCAAGATTTCCAAGTAAATCTGAGCTATACTTAATTCTCAACTTAGAAGTGATATCATGAAGAGGATAATCCAAATCATAATTAAGGATACATTTTTATCAACTTCTATAATGCTAAGGGATTCAAAATTTGGACATTCGTGGCTTTTTATCTAGTCACTATCTCAACCATCCATATACTATCGAAGTTATGTTAGGCTATTTACCTATAAATTGGAATGGTGCGTAAGCAACTCATCATTTAAGAAATTAATCAAGTATTTAAGCTGCAATCAAATAGAGTATATTGAAACAACATATTGGAGAAGTTCATGCACTACTATTACCTTATCAATTCTCATAATGCTCTATTCTTGATTTAGCACTACTCTAAGTAATGCGTAATTTTAAGAATAATCAGTTATCTATCTATATATTTCTCATATACAATTCCCAAAATTGCTTAGAAAGATATACATATTTTGATTTATCTAAATTTGATCTCTACCATTTCCAAGAATAATCTAAAGTAACCTAGTATAATTGATTTATAGGAGATCAAAGAGATTGGATCGAAATAGATAGATATACGAGTGTAATTACTATAGGCTTCATTTCTTTGCCTTTACATTCATTTTACTATAAGTGTCAAAATGAACTACTCCCAATGAGCATTTGGCTTTGGTTTCTTTGCGAAGTGGTTTTCCAAGTCGTTCTTCTATGACTTTTACATGTACACTTTATTGTTATGGCGAGTAAGCCCAATGTGCTTTCTCTAGACAACTTAGGCATATGTCTTAGTCTAATATGCCAAATTTTGGCATGTATATCATCACAATAAGATGATGCATAATGAAAAACTTTTCTTAAAATCTCTTTTCCAAAATGGTTAAACAAACACCTAAAAGTAAATATCCTAATCTTATAAGGTCAATAATAAAGACATAATTTTTAATGAACTTTCAATGTATATATCATTAGAAAAATGAGGACTATGGAATACCAACTTGTAGGTGCCTATACTCTTGACTTCTACAATGAGGACATTCCTATATATATATGTCTTTTCCTTTGACAATTATAATGAAAAAAATATCAAACTCTTTTGTGATCTCTAGTCACAAGATATGGCTACTTAGTATATTACTGCTCAATGCAATCGCAAGCGAAATAACCTTAACTCATGTTAAGTAGCCATCCATGTATTGTCCTTCTATTTTCCAAGCTTGCTTGCCTCATCTGGCATTTGTTAGCATTGGTCACTTATATTAGAATTGAGTCCTTAACTCCCACTAGGAGAGATTACTCCATCTCTTATGCTTAAAGTTTGAAGCTTTGTTCAAGTCAAACTCCTTCATGCTAGGTTAATTTTAGAAGTATTAGCTACTTTTAAGCACTTATCTTCTTAAATTAGAATCCATTATACAGAGTTTGCTAGATGCATTAGCCATCTATAGGCGCTTATCTTCTATAGTTGGACTTAGTAATATGGAGTTAATTGGAAGCATTCGCTACCTCTAGGCGTTTATCTTTTAAATTCAAGCAACACATATTTGGTTAGAGGTTTTAGCAACTTGTTAGCACTAATCTACAAATTCCTAAGGTTACGTATTATATAAATTCCCATATTGTCCTAACTACTGGGGTTGGACATTGTCGTTTAGACCTAACATTGTTAATCACAATGTGTCTACCATATTTGAGCTCTTATCTATGATCAACCCAATTCTTGGACTAATTAATAAGGGCAAAATACATGTTACTCAGCAACAAGATGCGAGTATGCAAGGCTTTTGTAAAGCCCCTTTAAAATGCCCGTTATCTTCTAAAGCGAAGTGGTATGCTCAAGCTCAAAATTAGTGTTTTTTTAGAGTATGATGATTTAATTTGTACACAACTTATTCAAAAACATAAACTAAAATTAAATAAAGAGACAATTAATGCTAGCATAATATTCATTTAATTCATATTTTTAATATATTTTACTACAACCATAAACTGAATTAATGAAAGTTTAATATAAGGCTTGGAATCAAAAGATCCTTAAGGCTTCCAATCATCATCCTTTCCAAGTATTAAGTTAACATAATTCTATTTTATTGCGCACAATATTTAGTTCACTTATTATTTATTCCCAGAGTTTTAATAATAATAGAACTCCCACTAAGGATTAATAAATATAAGGGAATTAAAGGAGCCTTCAGCCCTAAATGCATCTATTCAAGTGAATAATGCATTAGTAAAATTCCCAGGAAAGAGGTGGGATTAGATGGTCCCACTTAAATAACTTATTTCCTTAGACTCTTATCATCTTTTGACATAATTTTTGCTAGACATGCATACACTCACATTACTACGTTAGGTTTTAATAATCTCAATATTTATAAAATCTTATTGTGTTCTCATTAAAATAATTACATGTGAGATTCGAATACAATTCACAAATCAATTCATCATGATTATCACATAGATTAATAAGAATAATCATGTTTACTTTCAAAACAAATAGCACACATCATCTCATCAAATGTTAGATAATTCATTAATATGCATTATAAGGAGAGTACATTTAGTAACGTGTTGAAACAACTCCCACAGAAGTGCAACACTGTCAAGCACATCTCAAAATCTTTAAAAAAATATTTTTCCTAAATTTTATGTCTCTTTGAGATTATTTATTTTATTTAAAATATCTTTAAAATATTTTAATTAAAATTAAAATTAAATAATTAATGTAAATAATTTTTTTATAAATAATAAAATAAAAGAGGATAAAATTATGAGTCAGTCACCGCAAATGGCCTTAAAACAGAAGTCGAGAAGGCAACTAAAACGAAAGTCGAGAAGGCAACGTGTGTATCTCACTCTTCGCAGACAAGGGTGGGTCAAATGCCACCAATCAATGGCGCATTGATTAAGCTGGAGAGTGGCTCTAACAGTTTGAATAGCTCACGTAGCGTAAGCCAACTAGTTCTGTAGTTCCAGTGCTTTTACATGCACACTCTTAGAGAGTGTAATACACATGCTTTGTTTCATTTATTTCTAGTGACAATTCGACTACCTTTTAACTCAAAAAATTGTGTTGATTTTGCATCTGGAATTAGGTTTTTAACACAATGTAAGGATGTTATTCATGCACTGATATTGAGAGTGATGTTGCAGACATACCACTATTCATCATCTCTTACATTATCAAAATTTCCAAATTCAAACTAGAACTTTGATTGGCTCAATCTGTCTCTATATAACTTAGAATTATGCATATGTATATATCATTGGAAAGCTCTCTAAATTATCTTTCAAATGTTCTTAAATTTGTAGAGAACTAATCACTATACCAAGAGTTATGAGTAAAACAAACATACATGTTCATGGATTAGGGTTCTTGTTTTCTCATAACATAGACCATATAAATTATCATAAAATTCCAGATTTAATCCACATATATTCATGTTATTTTAAACAAAAAATCGAGGCCTAACAATGAGTTTTCTTCCATATCCTTATCTCAAATTCAATATATGGATACGCCTTCAAATTGGTCCCTGGTAATAGTTTTTCTGATTCATTTTTAGTATACTCGTAAGTTCTAGATTTAAAGGTACCATTATCAGTTTGACCACCATTTGCAACTATTGCGTCTAAAATGTTCAATATAGCTTCTTCTTCAGCTTTTTCCATGATCTTTTTGAGCCTGTGTTATTTTTAGCAGCATATTTTGAACATCCACTCTCCATTCCTACAAAATAGATATTAGAACGATTTTTGACACAAGTCAAATTCACATCAATAACGCTCGATAAATTTCTAATAACATCAAATATAAAAAAAAGGTTATAGCCTTAGACGTTGTTGAGTGTTGGAAAAAATATATTTATAAAGGGTAAAATTGTCATTTTACAATCCAAATCTCACTAAAATTTCTACTTTTATGTGTTTAAGTCCTTTAAACTTTGATTTAATGTGTTTTGTTATAATTTGAGTGTTTAATGTATTTTAAATGTATTTCAGTCATTTCATAATTAACAAGAAATCAGATAGCAAAATAGATAGTACTTTTAAGCTCAAAATAGCTAAAACCTTATGAAAGGCATAAAGGGTAAAATTATAATTTTAGATTTTGGTGAGGTCTAGCTAACCTGGCATTGACTAGCTGATGTGGCATTGCCCAATGAAATAACATTGATAGATAATGTGGCAGTATCTTATTGGACCGAATCACAACCCTAATTTTGTTGCTCCAGCCAATTAGATCTTGCCATGTGGCGTAACTCTGAGCGTTTGAATTGTTTTCATCCGATAGCTCCCTAATTACCTATTGCATCTATAAATTAGTGGTTCCCTCCTTAATTTGATAACCCTTAATCTAAATTTGAGCACCATTTTGTCAAAATCTTACTGTAGCTTGTATTTTTCTACATACCTTTATAAAATTACCATTTTAACCCTAGTTCAAGATTGGGTTGAAGGCGAACCCTTAACATGATTCATGAGTTTAATTTAGCAAGTTTATTCACTCTATGATTTGATTAGATTGTTTGACTTATCGTTGGCAGACAATAATAATTTTGTCTAGATTTTACACAGTATAAAGTCTTTCTAATATAATATCTTTATCATTTGGCACGACGAGCACTTTACATTATAATTATTAGAGTAATAAAAAAGTTTCCCTTCTAGTATTTGTGGGTTCTCTCGACTTAGTGTTGACAGAGACTACATTTAAGTTATTTAGTGGACGATTTTGCCACATTGTCGATAATAGGATTGTTATCACTTGGCAAGACATGTATTTGACACCATATTTAGCATAATATTATTTTCATCTGGCATAATAAGTGCTTGATACCATATTTATCAAAATGAGTACTTTGAGGAGTGGAAATATCCCATCATAAATTAATTGGAACAAAAAGAAATATTAAACGCTTCATTTGCACTGTTTTACCTTTAATTCATTGTTATCATTTTATTTTAAATTTTAAGATAAATAAATTACGTCCAACTAACTCACCTTTAAACTTTGAAAATTAACCTTACACACGATTAAATCTTCCTTATTATAAGATTGACACTCATCACCATTAATCTGTACTGTAATATATAAGTGCGCTTGCGAGTACAATAAAATTTGTACAACAAGTTTTTGGAGCCGTTACTGAGGAAGTAAGTCATTTTAATTATAGAATTAATTTTCTTTGTAAATATTATGTAAAAAAAGTTTGTATATAGATTTTGAGTGTGTTTTCATAGTAGGTGTGTAACAGCTTGAGAAAGTTAGTAGCATAACTTCTCCTTTCTTTTTATTTTTATTAGTTTTATTTTTTATTTTACTGTTCCTTGTATGTATGGTCGAAGGCCACAATCATATGAACTAGAACATATAGATATTGAATTGGAAAAGACACTTTGCATACAGAGGCACATTGCATCAATGGTTAAATTTGAAGATAACATTGAAATAGATGTGGAACAACAATCACAAGCACCAAAAGAGAGGCCATTTAAAGACTACTTTAGTCTATTAGCTAATTTGAGCACATTATGCATAAAATAACCAAATGTAGCTATTAAAAGTTTTGAGTTAAAACCTAGTGTGCTAAATTGTCTCTCATAATTCTATGGTCTAAAAAATAAAGACCCGTATAATAAGTTAGATTCTTTTCCTACAAATAGCATTGATTTTATGTATTAGAAAGTATTTATTTAAATACTTAGTGACCATTTGTTTCCATTATATGAAACTATTAGCAAGCAATGTATTGAACCAAAAATGAGTAATTTTTCAAAGAATAGAAGACATTCAGCGGGCTACTCTTGAAGTGTCCACATCACGGGTATGAGAAATGGCACCAATATCAATCTTTCTTGAAGGGATTATTGCCACATGTGCAATAATGGCTAATGGCGATAAGTTTCAACGCCCAGCCGAAAATCCTTAGGCATTTCCTTTTTTGAGCGGTCTCAAGCCCCTTTTTTGTTTGTCTCATTTCGAATCGAATCTATTTTTGGATTGGATTGAATTGTTGAGACAATTGAAAAATGGTATTTCCTTGTTCCAGGATCCTTTATCTTTGCTTTGAATCATTAGGTTTAGACATTACTTCGATGATCTTTAACGTTTTTTATTTTAAAAATGGCAGCAACACACCCCCTTTTGATTTCTTTCTATCAAAGAATCATAAGAAATTTAGGGTTTCTTCTAGCAATAAGCTTATAATTCCCAATAGTGAAGCCGATCATTAAAAAATGTGAGAAAAATAAAGGGAGTAAATAAAGTCCACATTGGCGAATCAGGTTTGGACATCAAGGAAGTCAAAGTAATAGTCGAAGGACTTTCTCGCCAAATAGAATCATTAATTACTACTGAATTAATAGAGCCACATGCTTACAATTAATTTGAACATGATTTATACCCAAATCAAGCTAATGCAATTAATATGGTGAGAAAAATGTCAAACTACAACCCTTACTCCAATACTTATAATCTTGGATGGAGAGACCATCCCAACTTTTCATCATCTCGCGAATTCCAATAGAATAGAATTATAGCTCCAGCTTCACCAACACCAGTAAAATAGTTCACCAAGCTCCTTAAATCTCTTAGTTGCCATTTAAACAGTACAATTAGAATTAGAGATACTCACAAACCAAACCATAGGAAAAGACACTCCAAAATTTTAAAAATTTGACTCACTTTTCATTAGAACAACGAAATTGCACCATTGATGAGCTGTGGAATGAGATGAGAGCTGACATAAATTCATAAGCCTAATCAATTTCGAACCTAAAAAAAATGGTGGATCAACTTGCCTTTTTAGTTCAAACTTTGGTGATGACTGTTGAGAAATGAAAATTTCTAAGTTAGTTAGTGTTTAATCCTAAGGGAGTATATGAGGTTAATACCAGTTCACCCTAGTTGTATGAAGAGATCAAAGATATCACAACTTGCGAAAAGGTAAAGAAGTCAACAATAAAGTAGAGATGTCGATGAAAAAAAACAACTCAAATTATACCTTTAGACTTTGAAGAATCATCACCAAAGGAAAAAGAAGAAAGTAGTCCACGAGAATATGTCCTTAAATCCCCATTCCCTCAGAGGTTGGTTAAAACAAAAAAAGAAAAATTCTACAGATGAGGTTATGGAGATCTTTAAAGAGATACATGTTGACTGAAATACTAGTAATGCAACCCAAGAGAAGGGGTGAATTGGAATTCTAAAAATTATTCAATTTATAATTAAAACCTCAATGCAAATATTAATCAAATTCAAAGTAATAACAAATGAGTTAACCACAACAAAAAGGATAAAGGAAGAGAGATTCAAACACTGAGATTTTTTATGTGGTTCGGCCAACCTTACCTACGTCCACGCCTCCAAGCTTTCCGAGCTTGAGGATTCCACTAAACAAACCTCCAAGGCTTCAAATGCTTACACTTGACTTCCAAGGTATCAATAATCTTTACAACAAGAGATTATCCCAATCTCTTAACCCAAGTGTATCCCAACACTTACAATCACTCAAAGATAAAAGATTTATAAATTAGTTTTGCCTTTCACAATATTTAAGATTACAAAATAATACCCAATATGTGAATAAATGAAGCAAGAATGTATTTAAAGCTCAATGAAGATTGTTCTCTCAAGTATAAGCTCAGTAGTCGCGTTGTGATCAATCCTTGTTTGAATTTGAATGAGCTTATTTATAGCTACAGCTGAAAACTAGCCGTTATTGACTTTCTGCACACTGTCGGATCGCCGTTTGACTGGTCAATATGACCATTGGGCTGATTTTTCAAATTGTCAGATCGCTGTTATCTGGATGTCGGATCACCGTTTAGGTCCAGAAGCTAACTTTCAGTTCTGATTGATCTCGGCGAGCCGTTTATCAAAATTGTCGGTTCGCCGTTTAGGTCCAGAGACTAATCTTTATTTCTGCTTGATATCGGCGAGCCGTTTATTACACATGTCGGATCGCCGTTTTCCATAAAAACTACTGCAGTGAACTATTTTGCAAGATAATTGTTTTGTCTCCAAAGCTTTATCAAAATACTTTATGAAACTTGTCAAAAATAAATAAAAATTATGTTGAGTTTTTAAAAGATTAATCAAACTTAATCATGTTTGTTATCATCAAAATCAATAAGTAATTATTAATGTTAACAATCTCCCCTTTTTTATGATGACAAACTTTTCAGGAAAATACTTGTGTAATTTTGCTCCCCCTAAGTGAGATTTTGAAAGACTTGTTAACTTCCCTTAAATAAGAGTTCATTTAAATTTTAATCTCAAACAAATTTTAAACACGACAGATTGATTTGATAAATAATTTATGCCAATACCGATTATCTCCCCCTTCATCATAAAAAAGAAATAGGCGCGAGGAATCACTTATGTTTGGAAAAATTTTGACAGAATCTCCCCTGAAATATAAGCATATCCTCAACAATACACAGAGTTAAAAGGAAAAACACTTCCATATAAATATGGCACCATATCAACCAACCTCATACCAACAATTACACACTTCCAGAATGAGCAAGATAAACAATATAGTACTAAAGCCAACTCAAGCATAAATCAAGTGTATATGTCCAACATGAAATATCATAAGCATAAACACAAGAAAAATAACATCATAAGCATAAACACAAGATAAATAACATCATAAGCAAAAACAAAAAAAAAACAAATGAGAAATGTCTGTACGAAGATCAGAGGGGCAGAAAAACTAAAATGGGGGCTGTGAAGACGAGCTGTTGGAGTCATATCGAAAGTAGCCGAGAATGCGACACTGGCCCGCAAGTAACTCCATCTGCTGATCTGAAATTTGCTCCCGAAAGGTTACAAAATCAGATTGAAGTTGCTGTTGCTGCTGTTGGGACAGAGCATCCAATCTGTCGAGAAGTTGCTGAAAGCGATCCTCAAGAACAGCCGATGCTGCAGGAGGGACGACAGTCTCGATAGGCTCGTCATCCTGAGATGAAGCTGCTGCTGGTGCTGCTGTTCGGCGAGGAACACGCAGTCTAGCCCCAAGACAAAAATCAGGTAACTCATCCTTGGAGTAGACGTCATTCAACATACGATCATCCTCTGGTGCAAGCAGTCTGTCTTCGTTCTTAGAGGATGTGGTTTTTTCCCATTTCCCACGCTTCTTAAAGAATCCGATTGCAGAAATAATTTCGGGTCTGAGCGTACGGGTCTCGAGATAAACAGGCTCAACGATAGGAACTCGAAAGTATTTTAAGATCCTAGTGATGATGCTGCCATAAGGAAGGGATTGGTTGGAGACTTTAGGGGTGGACAACATATGACACAAGATAGTGTAGGATAAGCTCACATGCTGTCTACGGATAAGGGAGTCTAATAGACCAATATCAAGTCTAGTTACCTCATCAGTGTGACCCTGTCTAGGAGTGACCATGTGTTGGAGAATGATGTGAAGTATTCGAACTTGAAAAGAGAGGAGTTGAGACCTAAAGGACAGAGAACAGATGTCATTGGAAAGATCCCAACGACGACAAATGTTCCATACACCATCCATATGACGAAATTCACTAAATGAGAGTTCTTTCCTAGCGGTGTACATATCTAAACCTCCATAAGAGATTCCCAGAATACTACACAATTCAGATTCATTAAAGGCAATGTGAATTCTTCCTACAAATGTATAAAGCTCAACACGACGAGTAGAGGAGAATTCTATGTTTGAATAAAAGACTCGAACTAGATTTTTATAAATTGGTTCTTCAATACTTAATGCTTACTTCCAATGACTAAGCATTTGAGTAATGAAATGACCACAAATAGTAATATCCGAAAACTCTGAAATGTTAAGAGAAAAAGAGGGAGTTACGGGTTTACCCATGAAATTTTCATGAAAACTTTGAGCAGAGGTGTCATCAGAAAAATGGAGACTTTCGAAGTCTTGGGGAGGAGATCTGAGGGGACTAGAACGTCGTGGAGCAGTGTGCTTGGTTTGAGCACGCCTTTGTGGTCGTTCTGCCATGGATGAGTTGAGAGGAAAATAGATCGGTGGAAATGAAGTTTGAGGGATAAGAGAGTGATTGTGGATGGAAATGTGGTTGGAAAAAGAAGAAATTTGGGTTAAATTGAGCAAATGAGGTTCAGCTGGTTCTAGGGTTTCATGAAGAGATTTTTCAAATATTGAAGAAAAAGAAGGGTTTTAATCGGTTAAAAGGTGCTAGAGATGATAAAAATGGTTTGTAATGCTTCAATTTGGTGAAAAATGACAAGAAAAGTGATGGATTTGAGAGGGGAGAACTGGTGCAGTCGCAGGTTGGAGTGAAAGAGAGAGAGAGAGAGAAAATGAAATGAGGAGGAAGACGAAGGTTTGTTCAATTAACGCGTGATAACGGTGAGCCGTTATAGAGAAAACAGCGAGCTGACAGAGTTTAGAGAGTCCTCCAAAAAGTTTCATCAAAACAACAAGTCGTTTATAGACATAACGGCGAGCCGATAGGGTCCAGAGAGTCCTCTCAAAATTTTGTATTAGGAAGGCGAGCCGATAGATAATTATCGGCGAACCGATAGCGCCCAGAAAACTTTCCATTGTTTTTGCCCAAAACGGTTAGCCGTTTATTGAAATAACGGCAATCCGTTTTCTATAACTTATGATTTCGCACATTTATTTTGATATTTGGCTACTTATTAATACATTTCAAGATCATTTTATTGATCCAAAATGATTTGAGTGCCAGTTCAATGCATAATTCATGGACATAAATATGTATTGCAACAATTAACTCATATATTTTCAAATATACATACATTCCACATGAATATTACGATTAAGCATTCCATAGATATTAAAGCATCAAGTTATAAATCAATCAATGTTAATAGACTCAATAGCATGAATAAAGATGTTAATGTGAAAATTTCATCATCCCGAGTTCATGCCGAATTTTTGAAAATTGTTCTTCGCAGAGAGGTTTTGTAAAAATATCGGCAAGTTGATTTTCTGTAGAAATAAACTCTAATGCAATATCTCTCTTTTGAACATGATCTCTCAAGAATTGATGTCTTATTTCTATATGTTTTGGTTCGAGAGTGTTGAATGGGATTCTTTGAAAGATTTATAGCACTAGTATTATCATACTTAATAGGAATTTGTTCTAGGTTTATACCATAGTCTCTAAGTGTCTGTTTCATCTAAAGGGCTTGTGCACAACAACTTCCTGCAGCTATATAGTCAGCCTCGGTAGTTGAAAGTGCAACAGAATTTTGTTTTTTATTAAACCATGAAACAAGTGAGTGACCTAGGATATGGCAAGTTCCACTAGTGCTTTTTCTATCTACTTTATAACCATCAAAGTCCGCATCCGAATAGCATGTTAAATCTATATGAGTTCCTCTAGGATACCAAAGGCCAATATCTATGGTTCCACTCAAATAACGAAAAATTCTTTTAACAGCAAGCAAATGGGATTCCTTGGGACATGATTGAAATCTTGCACACAAACATATACTAAACATGATATCGGGTCTACTTGCAGTCAAATAAAGTAAAGATCCGATCATACCTCGATACATTTTAATATCCACTTCTTTGCCTTTTCATCTTTGTCAAGCTTGGTTGTTGTGCTCATTGGTGTGTTTTTTGTCTTTAAGTCGTCAATGCCAAATCATTTGAGTAGATCTCTTACATACTTGACTTGATTTATAAATATTCCTTCCTCATTTTGTTTTATTTGCAGCCCAAGGAAGTACTTTAACTCTCCCATCATACTCATTTCAAATTCATTGCTCATACAAGATGAAAACTCTTTGCACAACAATTCATTAGTAGAACAAAAAATAATATCATCAACATAAATTTGAACAAGTATGTCTTTGTTCTTATATTTAACAAAAAAAGTGGTATCCGCTTTACCCATGGAAAAGTCATTTTCTAACAGGAAATTTTTAAGGTTATCATACCATACTTTAGGTGCTTGTTTTAATCCATACAAATCTTTAAACAACTTATACACATGATTTGAAAATTTTTCATTTTCAAAACCAGGGGTTGTTTTACATACACTTCTTCCATAATATAATCATTTAAGAAAGCACTTTTCACATCCATTTGAAATAAAATGAAATCTTTATGACAAGTAAAAGCCAACAACATTCTAATTGATTCTAGTCTAGCTAAGGGTGCAAAAGTTTCATCAAAATCAATTCCTTCGTCTTGGTTGTAATCTTGAGCCACTAATCTAGCTTTATTTCTTACAACCACACCAGATTCATCCATCTTATTTCTAAACACCCATTTAGTACCTATGACAGATTGATGTTCCGGTTTAGGAACTAATTCCTACACATTATTTCTTTCAAATTGATTTAACTCCTCTTGTATTGCCATAATCCAAGATTCATCATTTTCCGCATCCGCAAAGGATTTGGGTTCAATTTGAGAGATAAATGCATTATACTCACAAGTATTCTTAAGAGATGATCTAGTTGTAACACCTCGTGAGGGATCTCCTAAAATTACATCTTTAGGATGAGAAGAGACATACTTCCACTCCTTGGGGAGTGTTTGATAAATACCTTCTTGTTGCTCATGCTCTGAATTTGTTTGTTCTTCTTGTCTATCCTCTTAATTTTCTTGTGGTGCATTCTCTTGAATCTCTTTTGATGATTCTTCTTGTAACTCTCCATCTGCATCATCATTAGCAACTCCTTTCTCTGCAGAGAAGGGGTTAGACTCATCAAACGTAACATGCATAGATTCTTCCACAACTAAAGTTCTTTTATTATAAACTCTATAAGCTTTGCTTGAGTTTGAATACCCAAGAAAGATGCCAACATCAGATTTTGGATCAAATTTACCAAGATTATCTTTTATGTTTAAAATAAAACATTTGCATTCAAAAACTTTGAAATAACCAATGTTGAGTTTTCTATCTTTCCAAAGCTCATAGGGAGTTTTATTGAGATGAGGTCTAATCAACACCCGATTTAAAACATAGCAAGCGGTGTTGACAACTTCGGCCCAAAAATATTTAGGTAATGCATTTTCATTTAACATGATCCTAACCATTTCTTGAATAAACCTATTCTTTCTCTCAACAACTCCATTTTGTTGTGGAGTCCTAGATGATGGAAATTGATGCTCAATGCCAAGATTATTGCAAAAATTCTCAAATGCATGATTTTCAAATTCTCCTCCATGATCACTCCTAATGCATATAATATCATGCCCTTTTTCATTTTGTAATTTCTCATAAAGTACTTTAAAAGCATCAAGAGCATCATCCTTATTGGCTAAGAATAGTACCCATGTATATCTAGAATAATCATCCTCTATCACAAATGCATAATATTTGCCATTTAGACTAGCATATCTAGATAACCCAAATAGATCTATGTGAAGGAGTTCAAGTGGTTTTGAAGTAGAAATATGATTTTTTATTTTTGAAAGAAGTTTTGATTTGTTTTCCAAATTGACAAGCTTCACAAATCTTATCCTTTTGAAAACTAATTTTAGAAAGACCTTTAACTAAATCATTTTTCGAAATTTTTGAAATCAAATCCATACTAGCATGTCCTAACCTTCTATGCCATAGCCAACTATCATCATGTAATGCAGAAAAATATTTATCAAGAGTAGATGCACATTCTATGTCAATGATATAAACATTACCACATCTATTACCAACAAACAAGATTTTGTCATCACATGAGTTCTCAATAACACAACTAAATTTATCAAAGATAACTTTATAACCTTTGTCACATACTTGACTAATGCTAATTAAGTTGTATTTTAAGTTCTCAACCAAACATACATTCTCAATTAGAGTTGAAGAGACTATACCAACATTTCCAATTCCAAGAATGTTTCCTTTTGAGTTGTCTCCAAATAATACGTCTCCACCATTTTCAATTTTGGTGTAGCTTGAGAACCATGCATAGTTTCCGATCATGTGCCTTGAACAACCGCTGTCCAAATACCATTTATTTTTCTTCTTCTTTAAGCCCTACAAAGAAAATCTCAAGTTTTAGGTACCCAAAGCTTTTTGAGTCCTTGAGAGTTAACAATTGTTTATTTTGGAACCCAAATACATTTGACACCATAATATGCAT
Source organism: Citrus trifoliata (assembly GCA_018350135.1). Taxonomy (NCBI): domain Eukaryota; kingdom Viridiplantae; phylum Streptophyta; class Magnoliopsida; order Sapindales; family Rutaceae; genus Citrus; species Citrus trifoliata. The sequence goes on along the minus strand of CM031384.1, from coordinate 8,287,986 downwards.
TCCTTTTCACGGGACATCTTTATTTCATATGACCATTTTGATTACAATAATGGCAGACAATCTTATGATCATTTGTGGAGGTAGTTTTAACAAAATAATTATTATAATACTTTTGCTTCAAATTAGGCTTATATCCAAGTCCTCATTTATCAGAAACACATATTTGTGAGTTAAGCATATTATCCAACATCTTTTGCCCATTTGTAAATTTCAAAACAATTTCATTCAACTCATTGTTTTTTTTCTTGAGCGTTTCGTTTTCATTTTTCAAATCATCTATGTGTGATTCTAAATGCTCATGTGAGATACTAGGTTTCTCATTTGATAATGCAAGTTCATCATGCAATGTTTTGTTCTCTACTTCTAGGCATGCAATTTTTGCATTTAAAGATTCATTTTCATTTTTAACTTTTGTCATTTCCTTTTTAAGACATACATTCTTTTTACCAATCTTCATCAACTTATTATGCAATTCTTTAAAAGCATCATACAATTCATCATAGGTGGGATCACTTACTTCATTCAGATTATCATCCTCTCTTATGGCCATAAGCGCTAGGTTTGATACTTCTTGCAATCCTTCTTCATCACTTGAATCTTCCTTGCTATCATCCCACGCTGCAACCATGGCTTTCTTCTTGAGTTTGTTGATAAGTGGGCACTCCGATCTTATATGGCCTGGCTTCTTGCACTCATAACATGTGATCACCTCTTTCTTCTCCCTTTGGTTCTTGAAGTTTTTGAATTTTTTTCTCTCTCCAGTTTTCTTAAAAAACTTTCTGAATCTCCTTACTAGCATAACTAACTCTTCATCTTCCGGTTCACTACCTCCATCACTCTCATCTTTTGAAGCTTTAAGAGCAATACTTTTCTTCTTCTCCTCATCCCTTTTTTCTGCTACCAAGTCTTCTTCATATGAAATGAGAGAACCAATTTAATCATCAAAAGGTAAAGTATTTAAATTTTTGACCTCTTCAATAACGGTTCTTTTAAGTCTCCATTCTTTTGGAAGTGACCTACTGATTTTCTTAACTTTCTCACTATTTGATAAGGTTTTCCCTAAGGCACCTAGGGTGTTCACTATGTCCGTGAATCTAGTATACATAGAATACACATTTTCATTTTATTCCATTTGGAACAACTCATATTGACGAGTGTATCTACTAATTTTAAACTCTTTAACTTGATTTTTCCCTTCATAGACAACTTCAAGTTTGTTCCATATTTCTTGTGCACTTTCACAACTAGATACTCTATGGAATTCTTTCTTATCAAGGGCACAAAACAAAGCATTCATAGCCTTGGAGTTTAGAGAAATTTTTCTCTTTTCTAACTCACTCCATTGACTTGATGGTTTAGGAATATTATCTCCTACTTCATCTTTAAATATAGACATGAATGGACCATTACAAACAACTTCCCAAATTTCATAATCTAAGGCTTGCAAATAGATTCTCATTATAGTTTTCCAATAAGCATAGTCATTACTATCAAAGAACGGTGGTCTAGTTGTAGATTGCCCTTCTCTAAAGGTTGAGTCATTTAGGGTTGCCATGGATCTTTTACTCTAGACGATTAGGTCTTAACAAGAGAACAAGACTCTGATACCAAATAAAATACTAGTTATGCAACCCAAGAGGGGGGTGAATTGAAATTCTAAAAATTATTCAATTTATAATTAAAAACTCAATGCAAATATGAATCAAATTCAAAGAAATAACAAATGAGTTAACCACAACAAAAAGGATAAAGGAAGAGAGATTCAAACACTGAGATTTTTTATGTGGTTCGGCCAACCTTGCCTACGTCCATGCCTCCAAGCTTTCCGAACTTGAGGATTCCACTAAGTAAGCTTCAAAGGCTTCAAATGCTTACACTTGACTTCCAAGGTGTCAATAACCTTTACAACAAGAGATTATCCCAATCTCTTAACCCAAGTGTATCCCAACACTTACAATCACTCAAAGATAAAAGATTTATAAACTAGTTTTGCCTCTCACAATATTTAAGATTACAAAATAATACCCAATATGTGAATATATAAAGCAAGAATGTATTTAAAGCTCAATGAAGATTGTTCTCTCAAGTATAAGCTTAGTAGTCGTGTTGTGATCAATCCTTGTTTGAATTTGAATGAGCTTATTTATAGTTGCAGCTGAAAACTAGCCGTTATTGACTTTCTGTATACTGTCGGATCGTCGTTAACTAGATGACGGATCGCCGTTTGACTGGTCAATATGACCGTTGGGATGATTTTTCAAATTTTCGGATCACCGTTTAGGTCCAGAAGCTAACCTTCAGTTCTAATTGATCTCGGCGAGCCGTTTATCAAAATTGTCAGTTCGTCGTTTAGGTCCAAAGACTAATCTTTATTTCTGCTTGATATTGGCGAGCCGTTTATTACACATGTCGGATCGCCGTTTAGGTCTAGAGACTAATCTTTATTTCTACTTGATATCGGCGAGCCGTTTATTACACATGTCGGATCTCCTTTTTTTCACAAAAACTGCTACAGTGAACTATTTTGCAAGATAACTATTTTGTCTCCAAATCTTTATAAAAATACTTTATGAAACTTGTCAAAAATAGATGAAAATTATGTTGAGCTTTTAAAAGATTAATCAAACTTAATCATATTTGTTATCATCAAAATCAATAAGTAATTATTTATGTTAACATTGACATCCCTTTCCTTAGCACTATTAAACAAGTGCCCTCTTATGTCAAATTTCTTAAAAACTTTTACATTAAAAGAAAAGTATTTATGTTCCAAAGAATGCTTTTTTAATAGAGAACATTAGTTCTCTAGTCCAATAGAAAATTCCTCCAAAATATAAAGGCTTAGACTCCCCCATTATCTCATGCAGTATTGGGAACTACATAATTAAGAATTCTTTATTGGACGTAGGAGTTAGTGTAAACTTTTTGCTCTACTCAGTATTTGTGAAACTTGGATTAAGAGAATTATATTCAATTTTAGTTTTCTTGCAGGTTGCAGATCAATCCATTAAAATATATCGCGGTATTATGGAAGACGTGCTTGTTTAGGTAGGCAGGTTTTATTTTCCTATTTATTTTATTGTAATTGACACTCAACCAGTGTAGGATTCGAAAAAACGTATCCCTATTATTTTAGGTCTACCTTTCTTCGTAATTGTCGATACACACTTTCAATATAAGGCTGAAAATATGCAGTTGCCTTTTGGCAATATGATTATGGAGCTGAAAATATGCAGCTGCCTTTATAAATATGTTTAACTCACTTTGGTTTGAATTTTAATATTGATGGATTGGTTGATGAGGGAAAGAAACTTAGCCTATCATTGAAATCTCCACCAAAGCTCGAGCTTAGACCGTTATCCGACAATTTGAAGCATGCACTCTTAGGAGATGAAAACATTTTGTCAATAATCATTTTATCTTCTATTGTCAAAAAGGCATTAGGATGGACCATAGCCGACATGAAAGATATAAACCCAATAGATTGCATGTATTATATTCATCTTAATAAAAATGCGAAACCTACAATGTCAGCTAACTCCTAACTTGAAAGAAGTCATTAGAGCTTAAATTTTTAAAACTATCAGATGCAAGTATCATTTATTTCATTTCTAATAGTTTATGCGCTAATCTTGTACAAGTTATCCCCAAAAAGTCAGGAACGTTGACAATGAATTAAAGCTCATTAGAATGACTACCGGGCGACATGTATGCATTGATTATAAGAAATTGAATTCTATCACACGAAAAGCTCATTCTCCTTTACCATTTATTAACCTAATGCTTGATAGATTAGCATATCATAAATTTTAATATTTTCTAGATGGCTACTCAGGACATAACCAAATTCTCATAGCACCAAAAGACCACGTAAAACCACTTTCACTTACCCATTTGGTCTTTTTGCATATAGGAGAATGTCATTTGGATTATGCAATGCATATATCATATTTTAATGATGCATGTTAAGTACTTTATCTTATATGATTAAATGTCTCCTTGAAGTCTTTATGGATGACTTTTTTTTTGGTGATTTATTTTATCAATGTTTGCAATTTCTTTGAGGTTGTTGACATGTTTTAGCATTTTCTTCTAAATTGATTCTATATGTGCAAATTAAAGGATTAATATCTTTAATGTCATTTAAAGTCTATCCAATTGCGTTTTTATGCTTTTTAAGAACAGATAGTAACTTACATTCTTGGTCGCTTGATAAAGTCGAAGAAAACACAACATAAGTTTGTTCTTCTCCAAGATAAGCATACTTAAATCCCTCTGGCAAAGGTTTCAATTCGAATTTAGGTGATTCTTGTTGTTCAGTCTTTTTAATGATTCAAAGCTCCTCAATTTTTGGTTTCCAATCATCACTTTACAAAGTCTGACAAGAATCAAATAACAAATTTATATTAGAAGTATCATGTTCAAGTTGTTTATTTGATTCAATTGAATTAACCAAACAAATATCACTAAGCTTAGAAAAACTCCCATTTTGAATATTCTCCTCTATACAAGATTCAAGCAATTCCTTTTGTTCATCAATTTCATCTTCATTCTCATTTTCCTCATTAGTTGCCTACACATATTGAAAACATTCAATTCCAGAGTCATATTTCCAAATGACAAATTCATTAAGCCATTCCTACAATTAATCAAAGCATTATCAGTTGCTAAAAATGGTCGACCCAAAATTATAGGAATTTGTTTATAATTATTCATAACATATTTAGTTTCTAAAACAATAAAATTCATAGGGTATATGAATTTATCAACTTGTACTAAAACATCTTCCACTATTTCTTTTGGTATTTTAACTGATCTATCGACAAGAAAAAATATAGTTGAAGTTGATTTTAACTCACCTAGATTAAGTTGAAGATAAACTGAATATGAAAGCAAATTAACACTAGCACCAAGGCCTAACAAAGCATGCTCAATTTTGTGATCTCCAATAATACAAGAAATAGTAGGACAACCAAGATCTTTATATTTCAACTTATTATTAGTAGACAGAATGATACTTACCTGTTTAGCCATGAAAGTACTCTTTTTTAGCTTCAATTTCCTCTTAACAATGCATAAATCCTTTAAAAATTTGGCATTTGAAGGTATCTGCTTGATTGCATCTAACAAATGAATGTTAACTTTCATTTGCTTAAAGATTTCATAAATTTCAGAAGAGTGGTTTGATTTCCTTGGTTTATTCAATGCATACGGAAATGGTGATTCAGATGGAACATTAGTTATTTCTTCACTAGGTGTAAATTTCTTCTTACCCTTTGAATTTTCATTTTCATAAGGTTCAGGAATAGGCCGATCAATAACCTTACCACTACGAAGAGTTATAACTGACTTAACTTGGTCCATGGGTGCATTTTGAATATTAGGATTTGGTTGTGGTTGTGGTGGAAATTTTCCTTTTTTTTGAATTGTGAGTGCAGAAGCAATTTTATCAAGAGTATCTTTCAAATCAGAAAAGGTTTGTGCATTTTGTTTGTTAATAGTATCTTGCTTCCTAATGAATGAATGCATTGTATCTTCCAAATTTTTCCATGATGGTGGAACATATAGTACATAAGGCTGAGTATTTTGAAAATTTTAGGGAGGTCATGTTTGTGAAGATTGTGCAAAATTATTATTCATCTAACTAAAATTTGGATGATTTCTCCAACCAAGATTATAAGTCTGTGAATATGGGTTTGGCTTGTTAAAAGTGTTGATGGCATTAGCTTAACCATGCAAACATTCTTTGAGTGCATGTAGAGTAGGACAATCTTGAGTGAAATGATTGTTAGAACTACAAACATCACATGCAATTTCTTGAAAAGATTTTACTTGATCACTTTTTTTATTTTCCAAAATGTTAACCTTCCTAAATAGGGATGTAAATTTTGCTGGTAAATCATAATCTTCCCTATTATTGGGGAAAAATTAGGTTTTTAAAGTTTTAAAACCTTTTGAAGATCGCTCTCATATAATATATAAGATTTTGTATTCTAAAAATCATACCTTGAAAATCCGAGTTGGCTTTTTCTGTTGAACTGATTTAGGCTCCTAGATCACGATCCGCCACCACCACTCCTGTTAGATCACGATCCGTCATCACCACGCTTATTAAATCACGAACTGTCACCAATGATCTTCCAGGTTATAACTCAGGTTCAATCTGCACTTGACGTGTGGGCGCCTTTATCACTACCAAAGCAACTAGCAAGAGAAAATTTTTCTCTCAACAATAGAGAGAAAAATCTTATTCTCTGATCTGTGTAAAGTGGCTTCCCTACTTTTCTTTAGAGAAAATAAGCCTTATATATCTCCCTTTAGTGAAAACCCTAGGCTCCAAATAATGCCCTAAATAAAATTCACGTTCCTTTTCATTTTGTAGGGGGCCCAATATCTTGCCAGGTCTAGGTTGGGTTCTGACATTATGGTATTAGAGTGGCTCCGCGTGTCCTCTTGAGCAATGGTGGGGCAAATCTTAGCGAGGACGCTGAGTCCCCAAGAGGGAGTGTACGTAACACCCTAGGCAAATCCCACATCGGCAAAGCACGGGAGAGATGCTGGGTTTATAAGGGGTGATCCACACTTTAATTGGCAAGACGCGTTTTGGGGTGTATGGGCGCTCCAAGAACAAATCCGTACAGGCCTTATTAAGGCCCAAAGCGGACAATATCTTGCCAGGTCTTGGTTGGGTCATGACATTAAGTTTGTAGATTCCTCCACTAGATGGAGATGATTGTGGTTTATTAGTCAATTCAAAAGTTCCAACAATATCCCAATGTTGTGCATTTTCAGCTAATTGGTTAAGGTAATCTAGTGCATCTTCATGATTTTTATCCCTAAATTCACCATTACACGTCATTTCTACAACTTGTCTACTTTGTGGTGTTAAGCCCTTATAGAAATAAGTGACCAATCGCCAAGTTTCAAAACCATGGTGTGGACATATGTTAAACAATTCTTTAAACCTATCCCAACATTGGTATAATGTTTCTCCATTTTTTTGAATGAAAAAAGTGATTTGCTTTTTAAAAGAATTTGTTCTATGAGGTAGAAAGAATTTTTTCAAAAACTGTTCTTACATGTTATTCCAAGTTCTTATTGATCCAAATCTAAGGTTTTGTAGCCAAGTTTTAACTTTATCTTTTAATGAAAAAAGAAAAAGTTTGAATCTAATTATGTTCTTACTACAATTTTAGTCTGTATATGTATTACAAACTTTCTCAAAATCTCTTAGATGCAAGTATGAATTCTCATATTTTAAACCATGAAATGTTGGTAAAAGTTGGATAATACTTGGTTTTAAGTTGAATCGAGATGCTTCTGGAGGAAATACTATACACGACGGTGCTCCGGTTCTCCTTGGATTCATTTAATCTGTCAAAGTTCTCGGTTGATTCTGATCATGTTGAGATTGGTTGTCTCCCTGATCAATTGGAAGATTAAGTTGACCCAAATTGTTTTCGTCTTGGATCTCGTCCATGATTGGTGGTAGTGATTGAGATCTACAAATTAACCTGGCACTTGAAGTGCGAGACCAACGTCTCACGCAATGATGATAATGTGTGAGTATAACATTATGTTGTAAAATTGATATACAAAAAAAAAGACTGAAAATTACACAAGTTAAAGACAAAAGGAAAATTAAATAAACAAGATAAATTTACAAAAAAATACAAGACAAAAATAAATAAACTAAAAATTAATTAACTAAAATTAAAATAACTAAATAGGCAATAAACCAAACATATAAACAAAGTAAAAGCCAAAAAGAAAAAAAATAAATGCAAACATTAAATTGCAAAAATAAATAAAAGAAAAGAAAAAAGAAAAAAATAATTAAAGTGTAGACTCTTTTTTTTAATTTTAAAAATTACCAACCAATTAAGTGATTTATTCAAATTAATGGGCCTTGTAGGTCCGAATTTGAGATTTATGGGAAATTTTGGCTAGGGACCTATGTGAAAGGTTTTATGATTTTGTGGTCCAACTGTAATTATGAGAAAAATGAGCTAGAAACGAGATTTGTTTGGGGGTATAACTATAATTACGAAAGATGTGGAGATAAAAGAGAATTTAAGAAAAGAAAAAGGGGGTAATTGAAAATTTACATAAAAGTAAAAAAAAGAAAGGAAAAATAAAACAAAATAAATACCTCTTCCTGGCAACGGCGCTAAAAACTTGACACTATTTAAAAGTGTTTGATTTTCTCCCAAGTATAAGAGTGCATAGTTATAATATATATCGGTGAGTCCAACGTCGATACACAGAGAAATGATTTTATTTGCTTACTTAAGTTTATCCAAATAAAAAAAAATTATAAATATATAATTTATTTAAGAAAAAGTATAAAATTGAATTAGTTAGGGTTATGGATCTACTCTTAGTAATAAATACAATTTAACAAATTCTTTTTATTTTTATTTTATTTCTCAAAAGATTAAATGTATAAATTAAAATTATTTTCCCATTTATTTTATTGTGGATTAAGAATTTAATGTGCCAAAACTTCATGTCTACCCTAAATCAAAATACAATTTTTTCATATTTTATACTAAGATATTAAGAATTTATTATGCTAAATTCCTTTTTTTGTCTACACTAAATCAAAATTTCAAAATATAAAGTATGGATAAAATTAAATAGAAAACAATTTAATTTATAAAATTAAAAATAGAATTTGATTAAACCATATTTTTTTACTAAGAGTTTCACCTTCCCCTAACTACTAATATTTAGGTAAACATTTTTGAAATAAAGGAAATTATTACAATTGAAAACACATAATTAAAAAAATGAAATTTAAAAATTGAAATAAAACTAATTTTATTGATTGAAAATATATTACAAAGGGAGATGAGAAGAAGAATTTGGGGAGAATGAAGAGAAGAGAAAGTGTATAGCGGTGTGTTCACCCCCCCCCTCTCTATTTATACTAATACATGGTAAATCCAGACCACACAAATAAAAAAAAATCTAATTACATCTTAACCTTATATTTGTCCTACTAATGATCTCACTAATAAAAATTAAACCTAACTTATCCACTCAAGCATATCCATACAACAAAAGTCTCGGCTCCTCCTTGATAATGACATAATTTCTCGAACTTCTAGAATCCAAATTTGACATCCATACATTTGTTTAGAGCCTTAAATTGCATGAAATTATTATTTTTACCTAATAAACACAAAAATATACAAAATCAAATATTTAGAAAAATAATTAGAAATTCACAATATATTAGACAATTACAAATATAAATTGCATTAATAGCACAAAATACATTTTTATCCCTTAATAAACATACAATTTTTAACACTAATCACTTATTCTTCAAGCCCTCATTGAAATCATCATTATCTCCTATTGTCATAACTGTTAGGTTTGATACTTCTTACGACTCTTCTTCATCGCTTGAATTTTCATCGCTATCATCCAAGTAGCAACCATAGCTTTATTCTTGAGTTTGTTGAGAAGTGGACATTCTGATCTTAAATGGCCAGACTTTTTGCATTCATAGCATATGATTACATCTTTCTTCTCTTTTTAGTTCTTGAGATTTCTAAATTTTCTTCGCTCACCGGTTTTCTTGAAAAATTTTCTAAATCTCCTCGCTAGCATAGCCAACTCCTCATCATCCGGGTCACTTTCCTCATCACTCTCATATTTTGTGGCTTTGAGAGCAATGTTTTTATTCTTTTCCTTATTTCCTCTTTCACCTTCCAAATCTTCCGCATAAAAAATAAGAGAACCAACTAAATCATCAATAGGTAAGATATTTAAATCTTTAGCTTCCTCAATGGCAGTACTTTTTTGTCTCCATTCGTTAGGTAGCAACCTAATGATTTTCTTAACTTTCTCGCTATTTGAAAAGGTCTTTTCTAGGGCTCTTAGAGTGCTCACTATGTCTGTAAATTTAGTATACATAGAAAACACACTCTCATTTTGCTCCATTTAGAATAATTCATATTGTAGAGTGTACATACTAATTGTAGACTCTTTCATTTGATTCGTGTCTTCATAAAACTCTTTCATATCTAGTGCACAAAATAAGGCATTCATAACTTTGGAGTTTAGAGAAGGCTTTCTCTTTTTTAATTCATTACATTCCCATGAAGGTTTTATAATATCTTCCCCGACTTCATTTTTAGTCAAGGGTATAAATGGACCATCACATACAACTTCCCAAATTTCATAATTTAGTGCTTGTAAATAAATTATCATCCTAGTTTTCCAATACGGGCAGTCATTTCCGTTAAAGAATGGTGGTCTAGTTATGGATTGTCCTTCCTTAAAGGTTGAATCATTTGGGTTGCCATGAATATTTTACTCTAAACGGTTAAGTCCTAACATGAGAACCAAGCTTTGATACCAAATGAAATTTTAATTATGCAACCCAAGAGGGGGGAATGAATTGGGATTTTAAAAATTAGGAAATTTGTAACCTACCCCCAAATAAATTGACGTTTTGCACTCTGCACCCATTAAAATTGACATGTTGCACCGCGTCCCCAATTCTGTTAGTTTTTTAGTTATTTTAAACAGCTCCGTCTAATTTTTTATCTAATGATAAAAATGCCCCTTTAAGTTTGATTACACAAAAACACCCCTTCTTCTTCTCCATTTCTAACGAGCTTAGCTATCATTTTTTTTTCTAAGCAAAGGATTCTAGAAATGTTATATGTACATTGTCACCATTTTATTTTTCTCCAAAAAAATCTTATCAGGTTATATAAAATACACAACCGCCAAAAAAAATTTAACAAACAAATACAAAGAAATCTGAAGATAAAGAATAATTAATAAAAAATAAACAAATTAAAAAGACCACAACACATTCAATGATTACAATTAAATTCAGTCCCTTCCACAACCATTTTCATCACCACTGATTCCTTATCCGCCACCATATTCTTCAACCCAATCAGAAAAATTACCCATGAATCATTAATTGACGCATTTGATTTTGATTACTTGATTTAGGGTTTCAAAATACAAGCTCGTAAATCATAATTCAAAACAACCCAAATAATAACTAATGAAACCCCAAAATCCATAATACTAAGCCTAAAAGGAACTAAGCGGTGGCGGCCAAAGGAAGCACCTGATGCTCCAGACTGGCGCGGTGGCAATCGCGGTGGTTGATGTTTTATAATAGAGCAAAAGAAGAAAAGAAAATGGAGAAGAAGAAGGAGATAAGTAATGGAGAAGAAAAATGAGAAGAAACAGAGAAGAAGATGAAGAAAAAGAAATGGAGAAGACGGAGAAGAAATAAAAAGAAAAAGGAAAGGATGAAATAAAGAGAAGCCAAAAATAAAAAGAGTTTCTATTAAAATTGATTTAAGGCTTTAACTTCTGATTTTAACCCTGTACCGTTAAACTTAACTGAATACATAACGAAATTGGGGGCGCGGTGTAAAAAGTCAATTTTGTTGGGTAAGCGGTGCAAAATATCAATTTATTTGGGGTTAGGTTACAAATTTCCCTAAAAATTATGCTAAACAATTTGCGCAACAATTCAATTTAATGCCTTAATAGAATTGAAAAATAATAAATTCAATATAGCATAATAATAAAATAATAAGGGAAGAGAAAACAAACACAAGGATTTTTACGTGGTTCGGTAATCCTCGCCTACGTCCACGCCTCCAAACTCACCCGACTTGAGGATTTCACTATTCAAACCTCCCGAGACTTCAAATGTTTACAATTGACTTCCAAGGTGTCAATGAACCTTTACAATCAAGATATTATTTCCCCAATCTCTTCACCCCAAGTGTTTCTCACACTTGTACACTTACAATTTGATGAGAAATATAGCTCAATGATGATTCAATCTATGATGATTTTATGATTTGGAAGCTCAACATATGTTATAAGATCTTATTTATGCTTGCATTAGTCCTTAAAATTAGTTTGAGTTGAGTTTTTATAGTTAAAACCTGAAAACTAGGCGTTATAGACAAATTGCCCCAACCAAGCGGTTATACTATTCATCAAAATTATACTTTGACCCAAAACTTTCTATAATTATACTATTGCTGAAAATGTTATAAAACTTTACAAATAGTCCAATTTCAGCTTTCTAAATAATGCTTGTCATTCCTAAGACTTTTAAAAATTATGATATGGTCCCAAATATAATAGCATTTTTCAAAGAAATCCTTTTCAAAATTTAGCATAATACCATATTTTTCAAAGTTATCACAACCTTTCAGTTTAGTCCAAATTTTGAAAATATGAGATTTTCCTCAGGCGACAAGCCGCTAGCCTCAGGCGGTTAACCGCTCACTCTATCCAATTTTGGATTTGAAATGTTTGGATTACATTTGGATCCTCAAACTTTCATAAATTATAATATGGCCAAAATATTTCAAATATTTGTAAAAAGGTTCAACTTCGAAATTCAAAATAATACTTATTAAATTTAAAGATTGCAAAACTTATTATTTAAGCCCAAATTACTTAAATCCACAAAATACTCTACCTTATAAAAATAAAACCTTTTAGTTTATGAAAAGTAGTTATTTAAATTAATCTCTCGAGTTTCTCAAATGCTAAATTGTGCATCAATTAAATCATACCAGCTTTACAAGAATTTATCACAATAATTTGTTTGTTGAGCTCTAAACTTAATTCTTAATTTCGTTGTTGTCCATTGAGTGTCTTTAACTTGATTTAACTTTATTCACTTACATATATATTATCCTTAAAAAACTAGTGAAAATGTGAAATACAATATTTATTAAATCACTTAAGACACATGTTTGTTATCATCAAAATTACATTATGTGTAACCCTTTAGGCTAACAATCTCCCCCTTAATACATGGCATATATAATTCAACATATAAATTAAATTCAAACCAAAAACTCCCCCTGAATATATGATAATTTGTACTCCCCCTTAATATTTCAAAACCATACACAAAGACTTCAAGATCAAAATACTATTACTTGTCTCCGAATTTAAAAATACATGACTTCTCCCCCTTCATCATCAAAATTACCATAAATCCATGCTTATACCAAAAGAACACCTCAATGATTAATCAAGAAACATATATAAATTAAGCATGCAATTAACTAAGATATTATAACAAGATTTCAGAAAACATCAACCACCAAACCTAACATATCCAAATATCAAATAGCAATCATCCTTAAATTTAAACAATAATGCATGTAGAGATGTAGTACAGAGTGGCAAATAACTGAAAATAAAATAGAGTTCTAAGGAGATGGTGGATGTGATGAAGGGGATGGTGGTGGAAATCTAAGAGCTGTAAAAAGTTGTTGCTGGCCATCAAGAAGTTGTTGCTGTTGAGGAAAGAGGCAATGCTGTTGACCAAATAATTGTTGTTATTGCACAAATAATCATTGGTGCTTCGAAATGGACTGAATTTGAAAGGCCTCAAGTTGGGATTGAAGTTTGCTTTGTTGTTCGGAAAGAGAATCTACTTTAGTCAACAACTACTACATCGAATCCTTAGAGACAGCTGAAGTAGAGTGGGAAGGGCCCTCGAAAGGTGGAGGATGTGAGCGATGTTGAGCATTGAGATCAGGGAGCATGTGTGGTGGAAAGACATCGTTAAAAAAACGATGATCTGTAGGAGCAATTTTAGTAACCTTTTTGTTTCTCCGATCTTTCTACCATCTATTTTCCACCCATATAAACACCAAATTTGGTATTGCTTCATCTCCTAATTCCTCGAATTAAAAAACATTGGCTCGATTATAGGTACTCGGAAATACTTGAGAATGCGGGTAATAATACTAGCATAAGTAAGGGATCTTTTGGCTATACATGGAGTGATAAGCATATGTGCAGCGTGTGTGTGTGTGTGTGTGTGTGTGCTGTGTGTGCAGTATTAGGTTTAGGTTTTTTTTTTTTTTTACAACCCGATCGGGTATTCGGATCGGGTCGGGTTTGACCCAATCCGATCACAACCCGTACGGGGTTGTAATTTTTAATCTGATTGAGTTTCAATCCCGACCCGATCCGACCCAAACCCAAAATTTTTTGGGCCGGGTCGGGTAAAATGCCCACCCCTACTGGTTATCATCAGAAAACATATAACGACTAGTTTTTGGACTCAAACTATATAAACTCAAATCCAATTCATTTTCAAGCTCTCTTGTAAGCAAAAACAAAAAGCACACAACATATATTAAGCTCTCATTTTTCAAATTATTATACATTGAATCATCTTTGTTCTTCAATTTGTATATCTACTTCTTAAGAGAGTTTTTGTTGAAATTTTCATTTCCTCATCAAATTTGTGAGTGTTTAAGTGTGTGACACACTTGAGTGAAGAGATTGAGAGATAATCTCTTTATTGTAAAAGTTCAAGCTCTCTTGTAAGCAAAAACAAAAAGCACACAACATATACTAAGCTCTCATTTTTCAAATTATTATACATTGAATCATCTTTGTTTTTCAATTTGTATATCTACTTTTTAAGAGAGTTTTTGTTGAAATTTTCATTTTCTCATTAAATTTGTGAGTGTTTAAGTGTGTGAGACATTTGAGTGAAGAGATTGAGAGGTAATCTCTTTATTGTAAAGGTTAATTGACACATTAGAAGTTAATTGTAAGCATTTGAAGTCTTGGAAGGCTTGGATAGTGAAATCCTCAAGCTTGGGTTGCGTGGAGGTGTGGACATAGGCTTTTAAAAATTAATTTAAATCTTAGTTTAAAAAAAATTCTAATTGTTTTATGTTTATAATTTATTAAATGATAAATGAAATTTGAATACTTTTATATTTTGGCCGTTTGAGTTTATAGATTTGTATAACTCATTACTATAATCTAAGAAATTAAATTTATATATTGTTGTATTACAATTGGTTATTGTAAAATTAAATATATAGTTGTGAAATTGTGATAAACTAATAATGAAATGTTAATTGTTCCTTTAATAAAAATTATTATTGTTGTTGTTGTTGTTATTTAGGATTGGCAAAATATGGGCTTAGGCCGGGCTTTTTCAAGCCCAGATCCAAGCCCATATCATTGATAAGAAATTCAGACCCTTTAAAAGCCCGTGTAATTTTAGATGGACGATAACTCTATGAAATGAGAGTTATCATAACATTTTTAGACTTAAATTAGTAATACTTAGAGAGTAAATAATTTGTTTTATTGCATTTTAGTTATATTTTGCATGAACATCCATTTTAGTTTAATTTTAATAAATTGAGTTGTTTTTGGAATAATTTGTACTTAGATTATATGCTTACTTGTAAGTGACTGAAAGCTCAAATTTTAAGGAATGAATGTTGTTGCAACGGACCTGCAAAGACAATGAAAGAACTTGGTTATATAAGAAATGAAATAAGTACGAAACAATGAAGATGATGTGGTCGTTGTTGTAAAGTCATTGCTATAGTAATCCTGGAGTATTGATAGAGAAGATTTCGCATGCATTAACTAAAAGATTGCGATCTGGAGTTTCTAAAAATGGAAGATACGTGTCCCAAACTTCCAGTTGCCCTAATTCCAAGTTATAAAAGTAGCACTCATGAGAGAAAAAAAGGAGAGCTGTCACTCAAGGAAAAATCACAGAGAAAAACAAAAGAAAAACAGAAAATAAGAGGGCTGCAATAGAGGAATCACAGTGAATAAGAATGAGAGATCACAAGATCAAGCGAACTTTAACTTTCTATCTTGTTTTCTATTTATTTATGGGGATGTATTTGATGGCACTTTTATTTATTTTTCTATCATAAATCATGAACTGAATTTAATTGTAGTTGAGTGATCAACGATCCTAACTTATGTATGATTGATATACGTGTGTTGTTCTGTGTTTGCGATAGCATTTTGTCTTAATTGTATTTATTTTAATCATCTATTTCGGCTAACCACCCATTCAGGGATATAGCTAAGAAAAAGCCTAAAAAGGTCTGACTTAATGGATTTAATTACGACAATACTTAGTTTTAGATTGGGTTTCCCAAATTGAGTTAATCTCAATTTGAATAAGGTAATGCTTGATTTAAAATTAATGATAAACTAGATGTAGAGATTCACCTTGTAGGGTAAATGGAATCTAGATCGATCAATGTTATATCTAATGATGGTGTAACAATTGGCCACTATTAGGTTGCGTTAGATATAAGATATCCAACAAGCAACAGCTGATGATGAATGAGGGATTTTGCCCAGTGCAATAGTAGATAGAGTAGCACGATACTATAATTGAAAAATAGTCAATACCATTAAGTGAGTTTGTTCACTCAATTACTCAAATCTCATTGGTTTTATCCTTGTGTTTTAAGTGAGAATTTTCTTTATTGCATTTTTACTTTAATTCGTTTATAGTTTCATTAGTTGTTTTATTTTCATTTAAAAAAAACTGCACTGTTAAGGTTGCTGTAGCAAATCTGATAATATCAATCATTATGAAAGACGATCTAAATACCCATCAGTATATTACTTGTTGTGTACACTTGCACATTGATACTCATAGCATTAGAGATTGCACACACCAACTTTTTGGTACTTTTGTCGAGATTGATTGTGATTTGCGAAATTAATCTTAAACGTCGCTAATTTTTATTTATTCTAATTTGATTATTTTATTTATAGAAGTGATATAGTAACCCTTGCATGCGCAAATATAAACCTGTTAAATTCTAATTTGATCTAGAAATTGAAAGATCTACAAGAAGATTGAGAAAAGAGGAAAGAAATTCAAAAGCTGGTGTAGTAATGGATGATTTACAAGATATAGGGAATTTGAACCCTCCAAGAGAAATACAACCAGTTAATGCACAAGGAGGTCAAAAAGGTCAGAATGGATAGATTATTTACGGGCAACCAGAGAATAACAAGATTATCCATATGGCATATGATAGAGACAGAACCATTAGAGATTATACAATGTTAACACCTCAAGTAAACCCTAGAATAATTAGACCCAAAGTGCAAACTGATAATTTTAAGCTTAAACGTGTGATGTTTCATATACTTCAAATAGTGGAGCAACTCAATAAGCTGCCATCAAAATATCCTCACCTTCATGTCAAGTTGCTCTTGAAAGTAAGTGATGCTTTCAAGATTATTAAAGCATCACATGAAGCATTGACGCTTAGACTTTTCTCGTTTTCTTTGAGAGATCGAGCAAGGACATGATTAAATTCTTTGCTACCTGACTCCATTACCACATAGAATGATTTGGCAAACAAATATTTAATGAAATACTTCCAACCAACCAAAAATGCAAAATTAAGGAACGAGATCACATATTTCCATTAACTTGAAGATGAGAGTTTGTATGATGCGTGAGAAAGATTTAAGGAGTTACTTAGGAGATGTCCTCATCATGTATTCCCTGCTGCATACAGTTGGAAATCTTCCATAATGGTCTCAACCCAAGCACTAGGTTAACGGTGGATGCTTCAACAAATGAGGCTTTATTATCTAAGTTTTACAATGAGGCTTATGAAATTTTGAAGAGGATAGCCAACAATAACTATTAGTGCCCATCAATCAGGGAATGCCTTGACAACATTATCAGTCCAAGTAATCTCGTTAACAAATATAGTAAAGGCTATGGCTACTACTTCAATAATTGTTAATCAAATTGTTGAAGTATCGTTTGTTTATTTTAGAGATGGGCACTTATTTGACAATTATCCTGGAAATCCAGCCTCGGTTAATTATGTGAGTAACTTTAATAGACAGAACCAGACAATCCATATTCAAACACTTACAACCCTGGATAGAGACAGCACCCAAACTTTTCATGGAGCAATCAAAACCAAAATGTTGTAGCATCCAGTAGACAAAACAAGCCTACTCAACCACCTGGATTTCATCAGCAAAATCAAGGGCAAAGAAACATTAGCAATGATCAACTCAATTCTCTTGAAGCTTTAATCAACGAGTATATTGTGAAAAATAAAGCGGTTGTTCAGAATCAAGCTGTATTTTTAAAAAAATTTGGAGAATCATATTGGACAGGTGGCTACAACATTGAGTAACAAACCTCAGGACAATTTACCCAGCAATACATAAGATTTAAGAAGAGAAGGAAAATAGCATTGTAAGATGATTAACTAAGATCTGGAAATAATGATCATATTCTTATTGGTGTACTAAAAAGAAGAGTGGAACAAGTTTTAGCTAAAGGAGAAACTCACGTTGAAGAGTAACCATAATAACGTACTTTCCAGCCCACTGATGTAAATAGTCAAGCTACAACATCAGTAGAAATAGTTATCCAGCAATTGTGGAATAAGATGTTGCAGTACCAAGCACATCAGCCTAGAACATGGCAAAAGAAAAGTAGTATTCACAACCTGCTGCAACACAGCAGTTTAGACACCCACCACCATTCTCTCAAAGATTTCATTAGCAAAAACAAGACAAGGAATTCAGCAAGTTTCTAGAAGTGTTAATGCAGCTACATATTAATATTCTTTTTGTAGAAGCCCTCGAACAAATGCCAAATTATATGAAGTTCTTGAAAGATATTTTAGCAAGGAAAAAGAGGCTTAGAGAGTTCGAATCAATTGCTCTAACACAAGAGTGCATCCATATACATCTGAACAAAATACCTCAGAAGTTAAAGAATTTAGGGAGCTTCACAATTTCATGCTCCATTGGAACTTTATACAGTGGTAAAAGACTTTGTGATTTAAGGGTTAGTATCAATCTTATCCTATTATCAGTGTTCAATTGGGAGTTGGAGAAGTTAGGCCAATAATAGTAACTTTGCAACTTGCTGACAGATCTCACGCTTATTCAGAAATGAAGATTGAAGACTTGTTAGTGAAGGTGGGTAAATTTATTTTTCCAATGAATTTCATAGTGTTGGACATTGAGATAGACAAAGAAGTGCCAATCATTCTAGGAAGATTTTTTTTAGATACGGGGAAGACTCTAATTGATGTACAAAAAGGAGAGTTGATTATGCGGGTGAATGACAAGCAAGTTGTATTCAAATGTGCTAAATGCTATAAAGAGTCCTGATGAGATTGAAGAATGTAATTTTATTAGTGTTGTGGACTTTGTTGTGACAGAAATGTTAAACAATTGCTGCAATAATGAGGAAATCAATGTTGCAACACTTGAAGAACTTGAAGATGAAGATTCTGAAACAACCATCATAGCATGGGTATGAGAGAAGCAACCTGTGAGGGCTGACAAACATTTTAAATCTTTAGAGCTCTCAAATAGGGAAGTGAAACCGTCTATTCCTTCTATTGAGTCACCTCATGTTCTAGAGTTAATACTTTTACCTTCACATTTAAAATATGCTTATCTTGGTGACAATAACACTTTTCTGGTAATTATTTCATCTTCTTTGAATGCATATCAGGAGAAGAGTTTGGTGGATGTATTAGAGATATATAATAAGGCTATCGGATGGACAATAGCAGATATCAAAGAAATCAGCCTATCTATATGCATGCACAAAATTCTACTAGATTGACTGCTACCGTAATTTTGTGGAGCAACAGAAAAGATTGACTCCCATCATAAAGGAAGTTGTGAAGAAAGAGATCATTAATTGGCTTGATGCTGGAATTATTTATCCAATATTAGACAACTCATTGGTAAGTCTAGTTCAATGTGTTCTAAAGAAAGATGGAGTGACTATTATAGCAAATGAAAAGAATGAACTTATTCCTACAAGAACAGTAACTGGATAGAGAGTTTACATAGATTATAACAAGCTAAACAAAGCTACAAGGAATGACCACTTTCTATTGTCTTTAATAGATTAGATGCTAGACAGACTTGCTAGAAAAGAATATTATTATTTCTTGGATGGATATTTACGCTACAACAAGATTGCTATAGTACCAGAAGATCAGGAGAAGACAAAATGCACTTGTCCTTATGGGACATTTGCCTTCAAAAGAGTGTCATTCGGTTTGTACAATACTCTAGCAACTTTTCAAAGGTGTATGATATCCATTTTTTTAGATATAGTTAAGCAAACACTCGAGGTATTCATGGACGATTCTCAGTTTTTGGAGAATCAAATGATGATTGTTTGCATAATCTAGAAAATGTATTTAAGAGATACGAAGAGACTAACTTGGTGCTAAATTGGGAAAAGTGTCATTTTATAGTAAAAGAATGGATTGTCCTAGGCCATAGAGCCAAGAATTGCCGAAGAGTCTATAGTTGCAGCAACTCCAGAATGCCCTGCTATAACAAGGCCAGAATAGGCTACAAAGGTTAAAAATATGCCTCAAGCGCTTAGCGAGGCAGTGCACGCATGTGTCCAAGCCTAGATGGAAGAGAATATGAGATTTTGGACCTATTTGCAACATTTAGAAGCCTGAAAATACCAATGTGCCCTATACATGAAAAGTAAATATGCAGAATTTCCAGACTTATTGTTGCAACAGTTCAATTTTGGAAAGGCAGATAAAACGGCTGCAATAAAAGGAAGTAAAGATGTTGCAGCAGGAAAAGAGAGGGAATGAGAGTCTGAGGAAGATCAACAACCAAAGCAAAAAGAAGTAAAAGATGTTGAAGTAGAAACATAAGACTCGGAAGAAGATGAAGAAGAGTGAGATATAAAAAAGAAGGAAAGAGAGGCAGAACTTCTAATGATAACTCCTTCTCGAAAAGGAAATATTAAGATTTTGGAAAAATATGAGTCAAAATCAGATTGGGAAGAGGATGTGGATACAGCTACAACGCAAGCAATTATAAAATTACTAGAGAAAAATAAGCAAGAAGTATCCCGAGAGACCTTATTGCCAGCATCACTGTTTAGGAACCTGCTGCAGTAAAATCAACTCCAGCTGCTACACAAAAAACTCCAACCAAATCTCCTGCCATAAAATACTAGGGTATTCAACAAGCGCAAAGGGGCACAAACCTCTAAAGGTGCTATAGCACTAGAAAAGCCAGAGCATAAGCAAACCAGACCAATTCAGTCCAAAGTTATTGAACCTGCTGGAACTCCACCAATCAGTCCAACTCCGAGTTAAAAAAAAAAACCAACTGCCATAACACAAGGTTCACTTAAGGAACGTTTATGAAGTGTAACTAAAAATATGTGTACCTTTTTCAGCAACAACTACAGCAAAATATCCAACAACAGGGGAGTATTCCCTTCTAGCCCAATTTTATTTTTCAATTTCTGAAACTTTTTTTAATTTTAAATTGTTTATTTTGCATTTCTTTCCTACTAGTGTATGCATGTGTGGTTTGTTTTGTTTTGTGTGCTTGTGAGGACACAAACACCTTTCTAGTTTGAGGGGTTATGTTATTATGTAATGTGTTTGTGAGTGTGTGTTTGTGTTGTGTGTTATGTGAAGCTCTGTTATCTAGTATTTGTGTATGGATTGAAAAACCTAATAAAGATAAATTGAATTGTTTATTTTAATTTTAAATTGTTTATTTTACATTTCTTTCTTACTAGTGTATGCATGTGTAGTTTGTTTTGTTTTGAGTGCTTGTGAGGACACAAACATCTTTCCAATTTGAGGGGTTATGTTATGGTGTAATGTGTTTGTGAGTGTGTGCTTGTGTTATGTGTTATGTGAAGCTCTGTTACCTCTGTTATCTAGTATTTATGTATGGATTGAAAAACCTAATAAAGATAAATTGAGTGTCACTCAGTATAGGTGAAGGTTGAAATTCTGTCTCAACACTTAGGCTTCGGTTGAGTTTCATAAGTATACTGTAGCAAAGCCAGGAAAACCAAAAAAGCGTAGAAAATATCTTAGGTTTGGGAGAAAATTTTTGTTAAACTACGCTTGTTATTAAATAAATTCTATTATACTAGCTTAAGTTGCTGAGTAACCAGAGCTGAGTATACACCCCATATGCAAACTTGAGTCAAAAGGCAACAAGAGCTATGAGCATTGTTGTAGCAACTATTAAAAAAAAAGTCTTATGTCTAGGATATTGAGTAGCCAAGTCTGTTTATGAGCCTCATGTCCAGCATTAAGTTAAAAGTGTCTTTAGATAAGACTATATTATAACATTTTACATGTTATTGCTACAACAACTTTGGTTTGTACATTGGTTGAGTATTTGGGTGTCATCATTACAAGTGATAAACATTCACATAAAACATTAATGATACATTGAAAAGAATTTGAAGTGACTTAAAAAAAAAATTTACTGTAGCACAGTTTTAGCCTATTTGTGACTTCTGAGTTATATATAATGTATGTGAAATGTTATAATACCTCTGGAATTTGATCAAAGTGACACACACACACTTTGGACAAAATGAGGCCTACGTCTAGAACTGAACTGTTATAAAAATTTTGCATGATTAAGAGTGTGATCTGAGGGTTGATGAATCCTTACAAACTTGATGACAGAGCTAAGTTATTTGTTGCATGATTGTGTGATTGAAGTGTTAGTGTTGTTATCATTACTTGAGGACAAGTAATGGTTCAAGCTTGGGGGTGTGATAACTCTATGAAATGAGAGTTGTCATGATACTTTTAGACTTGAATCAGTAATACTTAGAGAGTAAATGATGTGCTTTTATTACATTTTAGTTATATTTTGCATGAACATCCATTTTAGTTTAATTCTAATAAATTGAGTTGTTTTTGGAATAATTTGTTCTTATATTATATGTTTACTTGTAAGTGACCGAAAACTCAAATTTGAAGTAAGGAATGTTGTTGTAACAGACCTGCAAAGACAATGAAAGAACTTGGGTACAAGAGAATTGAAACAAGTAAGAAATAGTGAAGATGCTCTAGCTGTTGCTGTAACACCATTGTTGTAGCAATCCTAGAGAAATGACAAAGAAGATTTCGCACGCATCAACTAAAAGATTGCGATCTAGAGTTTCCAAAAATGGAAGATACACGTCGTAAACTTCCAGTTGCCCTAATTCCAAGTTATAAAAGAAGCATGCATGAGAGAAAAAAAAAGTCGTCACTCAAGGAAAAATTACAGAGAAAAATAAAAGAAAAACAGAAAATAAAAGGGATTTAATAAAGGAGAGATCACAAGATCAAGCGGAATTCAACTTTCTATCTTGTTTCTTATTTTTTATTTATTTATGGGGATGTATTTGATGGCTGAAACTCTTTTATTTATTTTTCTATCGCAAATCATTAACTGAATTTGATTGTAGTTGAGTGATAAACGATCTTAAAAGATGTTTGACTAATATATCAGTGTTGTTATGTGTTTGCTATAGTATTTTATTTTAATTGTAATTATTTTATTTCTCTATTTCAACTGACCACCCATTTAAGGATATTAGGTAAGAAAGAGCCTAAAAAATGTCTGACTTAGTGGATCTAATTTAGATAATACTTGATTTTATATTGGGTTTCCCAAGTTGAGTTAATCTCAATTTGAATAGGGTCATGCTTGATCTTAAATTAGTGATAAACTAGACATAGGGATTCATCTTTTAGGGTAAATGAAACCTAGATCGATTAATACTATATTTAATGTTGGCGTAATAATTGGTCATTATTAAGTTGCATTAGATATAAGATATCCAACAGGCGACAACTGAGGATGCATGAGGGATTCTGTCAGTGTTGTAGTAGATGTTGTAGCAACGGTACAATAATTGAAAAATAGTCAATGCCATTAAGTGAGTTTGTCAATTCAACTACTCTAATCACATTGATTTTATCCTTGTGTTTGACATAAGAATTATTTTATTTTATTTTATTTATTGCATTTTTACTTTAATTCGTTATTAGTTTCATTAGTTGTTTTATTTTCATTTAAAACAAAACTGCGATGTTAAGTTTGCTGTAGCAAATCTGATAACATCTGTGAAGACGATATAAATACTCATCAATATATTACTTTTTGTGTATACTTGCACCTTGACACCCATAATATTAGAGATTGCACACACCAATAGGCATGGCCCAGGCTTGGGTTGGGTCTGGGTTTTTCCATAAAATGTAAAATAATTTTTTAATAAAATAAAAAATATTTAAATTAAAGATAATTATCCAATACATAATAAAATAATAGTCCAATATACAAATATTAGTAACACAACATAATAAATCACAAATACTAATATAAAAAATATTAATAATTTTTTTAATCTTTTATTTAAATTTAATTTATTTTTTATTTATAAATTAAAAAAGCTCAGGCTTTCTTAGGCTCTTATATACAGATGCATACACGTGTTAAAGTGAAAGTTATTTATGATAATAATTATTTACCTCAAGAAGAGAGAAATTGATGTGTCATATCTCTGATTTGGATAAGATAAAATAAACAATTAATAATCTTTTTCTTGACTCGATCAACTCCCAGGAGTTAATTCAAACTGAGCGCTCACGACGAAAGACTCCGCAATTTGACGTGTAATTTTTTGGACTATAAAAAAGAAAGATTATCTCGTTAATTAATTAATTAATTAATATTACACATAATCGAACGTTCTAATTAATAATTAAGCTGGTTTTGAAGGCCCTTATGTACTGAAATTACATTGAATAATCCAAATTAAATGAAGCTGCTTCGGTGGCAAAAGTGATGTAATAGACATGCAGTTACGTTCAAAGAAGAAGCTTCTAATTTTAGGATTCAGCAGCTTATGCTTAACAATATAAAATCCTATGCATAAAATTTAGCTCATTAAAAGTGATGGCTTTCAAATAAAATCCTGAAATACAAACGTCGTATCTTTTTTCATTTTTTTATGTTTCTGGGCATTACATAAAGTCAACATAAGCCTTCTATTGAAACAAATTTAATAGATTTGGTCTGGCCACATGCTTCCCAAGTTGACATAAAGGGAAAAAAAATGAAAAACGATGGAATATTGAATGTCATATGTTTAACGAAAGTTCCAGGAAATCAATAGATGACAAGTGGGTTATCAAATATTTAAAAAATAAATAAATTTCGCTCTTATTATTGATATAATGAGGGCTCAAAGTCCTAATTTGCACAAATTGTTGAATGATATAAAGCGAATATAGTCAAGTTCAGTAAATTTTTTATTCTTAATCATATTTTTCATTCCATATTAATGATCAAAATTCTTGCTATCGCCAGATTTCCGTAATTAGAGGGAGCAAGTTTTTAGTTCTTTTTGTTTAATATATGCAATAGAATCAAAATCTGATACAATTAAAGCTCACTTAAGTGTACAATTAATTAACTGGAACAAATCATAATAATAAATTTTCAAAGAGATTCGAACCTTCCACCTAGAATTAAGGGGAGGAGGTAACGGACAGCTGAGAGAGCACCTTTAAACAACAGCAGATACAAAATTTTCAACATAATATTAGTTCTAAGAAAGGTGATTTTGATCCGGTGATGCAGCAAGCAAGTTTTCCATCAAAACCCTAGCCCTACGCTAAGTATATAGCCTCTTGGACTTCACTTCAGTTTTTGTCCAAACATTTGAACAAAAGGGAACGTCAATTTCCTCAAATGCAAGTCTTAGTCTTACATATGCTACAGACTAGTCATGACTTTTAATTTACAAAGAGTTAGAATAGCCGCCCGACAAATGGTCAACGGACAAATAAGGTAAAATTTGAATTTTACAAATTTGTATACGTCTGTCCTTGACTGTGTGAATGAGACCATACTCTGTGACGAAGACTAGCAATATTCATATAGAAAAGCTGCTTTCCGATGATTTTCTGGAAATTTCATTTGAGTGTAAGCCTCCGCAGCTTTCTATTTGCTTAACTACAATGATTTTGTCCCCGTTTTTGTACATCGATTGATCTATCACTTTCTTTTTCTTTAACTTATATGGTCGATTCGCTGAACGCTACCAGCAGCTTAAACTGTTGGTTTTAGAAAATTAAAACTGCCAGCACCTATTAGTAGGTGAATGAGTTGATTGTTTGGTTAAATATATAAGGCCCGACACATATGAGTAAGATTCATGCGCTTAAAAATACTCGTGAGTTTCTATATGATATTAAAAACTATAAAAAAGACTGACTTGCTCCATGCCTTATAGTGGAATAATCTCTCTCAATTCTTATCCTTTGTTTTGAATGTGTGAATTGCTTGGACTTCTATACAAGGAATCAACAAGAAAAATATATTACACATACAATAATCCTTAAGTTACTACTCAAAATTAAAAAATTACAACATATGAAATAATTAAATTATCATAGGTGATAACTTGTGGTCTACTATTTATTATATTATATGTAATATAGTTCAAGCCCTATATTTATTATGTAACAATTTGTTCATACTATTTTGTTGTATCTACTTAACTACGTTAAATTTCATATTTTTACAGTTATTACTAGATGTGAGAAGTTTTCTTCTTCTTTGAAAAAGACTAAAAGAGTAAAGTGGTCAGGTATATTGCCCTTATAATTATAAGGGCAGTAGTTTAAATCCTCATAAAAGTATTAAAAAGAGGCATGTATGAATTATAATAAGAGCAATAATCTCATATAATTTATTAATAAATAAATAAATGAACAAATGAATCAAGCGAGCTGCCAAACCCAAACGCAACTTTCACGACAGCTGAAGTCATCAGATCCAAACTTTATTTTGCCGCCCACACGTTATACACATTCACGAACATTTCAATCACTTTTGGGGGAGAAAATAAAAGTACTAATAATTATTTAAACAAAATTGTTTTCTGAAAATGCATTTCAAGTACACCTTTCTTTTATTAATTGAATATTACACAACGGTGCAAACAATCCTAAACCAGTGAATTAATTAAGCTTCCCACTGTTGAAAGTTCCCAAAATTAAACACATATTAGACACAAACATTTCAACACAAAGTACATTAATAATTTCATTCACAATCTAATGGAACAATTAATTGAAAAATTTTGTCTAGAACAGTTAATAGGTACTAATATATAAATTAATTTAATATTATCATGAGTTAGCCTTAATGCTTGAGAAAATTTTAGCCACCTAAATCTTGAGCAACTTCATTGCTTGCTTTCTCAAAATCAAACCCATTGAGAAGTTCATACGAATACTCAAAACCAAAATCATCCAGCAGGCTTCCTTCATCCTCAACATTTCCATTAGCAGACCACAAGTCGTAATTGTTCTCCAGAGTTGGCGAAGAAGATGAAATGGAATGACTTGAGGCAGCAGCAGCTTCTTGAGTAGTCGATGTCATTTTATTACCATAGTTACTATTTGCACTCGGGTCAAAAATCATCCCTTGAGGGGCAGGATGATTTTGATGGTAATAACAATTAATGTCACTTACATATGGCAATAATGTACCAGCAGCAGAATCGGCACTCAAGCAGTAAGATGAATTTCCAAATTCTTCAGGAATTGTTGAAACTGAAACTTGAGTGTTGTCCGACAGCTTTCCTGCCAAAAAAATTTTCTTCAACTTGGTGTTCCAATAATTCTTTACATCATTGTCAGTTCTTCCTGGCAGCTGAGAAGCTATAACAGACCACCTAATCAAATAAATTAAAAAATGATAAATTAATACTAATCTATTAGATCGAACTCAAGTAACCATGGAGTCGAAGCGTGTTCAGGACAAAGGACAATATTCACACGTGTGCTACAAACAAGCATAATAAAAATTAAATTCATTATATGAAATGATTTGATAAAGACTTGCCTACTTCCCATGGTACAATAGAGATTGCATATGATGGTATCTTCTTCCTCAGTAAATCCTCCATGCTTAATATCTGGCCTTAGATAATTTAGCCATCTGAGCCGACAACTCTTACCACATCGCTTAAGCCCTAAAACATTTATAGTTGTAAAATAACATGCAAATAATAAAGTTTGAAAAATAAAATATTGATTAAGCATGCAGCAGATGATTCAAAAATGAGTAATTAATTACCTGCTTTCTTGGGTAAAGCAATCCAGTTGCCGCCATTTCCAAATTGCTCAAGGTAATTTTTGAGAATGGAGTCTTCTTCAGCAGACCAAGGTCCTCTTTTAACGTTAGCTTTGTCACAACATGGAGCTCTTCCCATCTTCACAGAAATTATTCACAGCTCATTTAGCTTAACTAATTTTGAAGCTATACATATATAAGAAAATGTGTTATCTTATCTTATGGCTTTATTTAAAGATGAATTTATAAGAACATTTCAATAATTGACTTCGTCTTGACTCGCTCTCTCTCTATATATTTTTCAAAAGATGGTTCAGTTTGTACAATCTTTTGAGTTGATAACTTAAATTAAAAAAATAACTTAGAGCTCAGTCAATGTGGATGCTTGAGAAAGTGCGGAGCTTCATGCTTATGCTGTGTAATAACATATAGCATCAGTTTTTTCTATATATATACATACACACACACACCATGTACGTATATGAATAGATATTTTATTCGATAATAACAAAATGGGTAATTAAGTAAGTATATATTAATTTACCCCGAGTGATGCTTAACGCGTTTTCAACTTGACCACTAGGCCTTACCAATTGTAGCTAGACATCAATAGACAATAATAATGCACGCTTTGATTTGGTTGTCATAATTGGGACGGGATCGAAATTTCAAATTTGACCATTCACAGTTACTGTATAAGAAGTTTATACCGAATACACGCGTTCATGACTTCATGGAATAACATCTTGCTGACTGAGTATGGCTTATATCTAGCAAGGCCTTCTTGGAACATATATATATATATATATATATATATATATATAGTTTTCCAATCGGGAATCCTGACTTTAATACAGTGACTTTAATAAAGTCAAGAATTAGTAAAAGATAAATATATATATATATATATATATATATTAATACACTACATGACAAAATACAGTAAACTGAAGTATGTGTTTAATTTATCTTTTACTAATTAAAGTCAGAGATTTTTGATTGAAAAACTACTCTCTGTGTGTGTATACATCCCTAATGCGGGGCCTTCATTTTTTTTATGCAGACATATGTTTAAGTCATTCAATTGAATAGAGTCAGAGATTTTAATATTATTAAACTACACGACTTTATAGTGCATTAAAAAATAATTCTATTGAGACACACAGTAGTGAGAACATCATCAATTTGTTAAAGTTATTTTTTTTTATGTACTATAAAGTCATGCAATTTACTA
The DNA here is from genome assembly GCA_018350135.1 of Citrus trifoliata. NCBI lineage: Eukaryota > Viridiplantae > Streptophyta > Magnoliopsida > Sapindales > Rutaceae > Citrus > Citrus trifoliata. The sequence goes on along the minus strand of CM031384.1, from coordinate 8,258,981 downwards.
GCATTAGAATCAATGAATTTATTAAAGTATTATGAAAAAAAGTCATAATTATGAAATGATTAAAAGTTAATAGTATATGATAAATATAACTTTTAAATTATAATTTTAGAAAAAAATTTAATAGTAAAATGTTATAGGTTTATCATCATATAAGCACGAGATAAAATTAATCAACTTAACTTCGTAACAATAAAATATTTGTCAAATGCTTTAGTGATGTAGTATTATCTTCTTTTTTTTTATGCAGGCTATAAAATAATTTTGTGACTCAAATTTATCTTGACACTGGTAATATTAACTTTCTAATGGGGAAAAAAATACAACTTTTTACCATTCGCTTCGCATAACCTCTTCTTCTTTTTCTTCTTCTTCTATTATTGCTCGTATCATGATTTATGGTACCATGGACTTCAGCCAATGTGCCGATGATCTAACGAAGTAGCATTATCTTCTCTTTTTTCATGCGGGCTATAAAATGATTTTGTGATACAAATTTATCTTGACAATGGCAACATTGACTTTCTTGTAGGGTGAAAAAAAAAAAGTTTTACCATTGGCTTCACATAAGCAATGGCGATCTATATTTCACATCAGTCATCAGTCATCACTTCCTTGTCTTCAAGATTATAATGTGTAATCTAGTAGAAGATACTTGACGGCACTTCTTAGAATTAAATATGTTACTTAGGAGAAAAGCAATTAAAAAGCCATATTAACAGGGGTTAACGATGACACTTTATCATTCAAGTCAATGTTTTTGGAAAATTTTATTATTGACTTATTGTTACATTGACTACAAAAAAAAGATATTGATGTTTGAGTTTACAAACAATGACAAATATAGACACAAGTTTAATTGTTTAAGTTGTCTATATTTTTTTTTTCAAAGATAAAAAATTTCATCAAGTGGTAAAAAAAACTTAATTAATAAAAGAACGTTTGATCCATATAATTAACTTAATTGACGTGATTATAAGCAAACCTAATTAGTTGTTATGATGAAAAATTAACAGAATGATTATTTGAATGAAAGGGGAAAATAATTATATCTAGTAGTGAAATGTCAACCATAATATTTCGCGTTTAAAAACTCAATTATAAATTATTTTGAACTGACAAAAGGGTTTGATGAGATAATTAATGGGAGACTTCATAGTTGCACTTAAAATTAGGACCAAAGTAAAGAGTAGGGATGACGATGAGGAAACACAAAAGATTAATAGATAAGAGAAACAAAGCTTCTAAATAACAAAAGTTTTATTGGAAAATGTTTGAATGAACAAAAATACAGTTTCAAACTCCTTTTATAATAATTCTAAATATAGTAAATTTACCAAAATAGGCAAATAAAAAATATTATTTATAATAAAATACTCCTAGTTTAAATAAGGAATCCAAAATGAACGATGCCCAAATCAGATATTTAGAAACAAAGATAAAAATCCTTAAACTATTAGAAAAAATAGAAAAATAATGTAAAACAAAAAAAAACCATGAAAGAAGCAAAATTTTTGGCTCGATCACAAGGCGGAACACCATAAGTAATTCTAGGTTTGGTTTGTCTCGTCACAAGTTTCGAAATTGTATACTATACACCCAAAACAGACACTTGTAGCCCAAGTTACGACCTCTGATAAGTACCTTGCTTATCCCACGTAACTATCCTAAATCAATCTCCCTTACTTGAAAAGGAAATCATCCTCAAGTTAGGCTCACACAACTCCTAATCATCTGAATGATATTTAAACAGATTAGCAAAATTAAAAATGTGAGAGATATTTTAATTTTCTAGTAGCTGAGCACATATGCATTATTATAATCACAAGAAACTAGATCATACTTCTGCTTCTCCAATTTTGGACGAATACCAGGAAAACAACTATGTTTTAGATTTGCCATCACCAAGTCACCTTCCTAAAACACTTCCCTACATTCGTGTTTGTCTATATCAGCCTTGTACTTAGCATTGGCAAAGTTCATGTGAGCTCGCATCTCGACATGAATCTACAGAGCCTTTCCTACATTCGTGTTTGTCTATATCAGCCTTGTATTAAACTACATTGTCTACTAAATTTATCATAGAGATAGAGCCAAAACTTGCTAACGAACTTCACATTCCTGTTAAAAGTAATGGTCTTTGCGACACCATGTAAACATACCACCTCCCAAAAGAAAAAAAATGCTACTGAAGCAGTATCTTTAATCTTCTTAAAAATAATAAAATGTATTATCTTTGAAAATCTATGGACAACAACTAGCATAGAATCTCGACCAGCTCTTTTTTTAGGGAACCCCAACACAAAGTGTAAGGACAGATCTAACCAAATATTCTCCAGAAAAAGTAACAGCATGTGTAATTCCATGTTCAGCGAATGTCCCTTGTATTCTTGACAAACCTAGAACGTATGCACAGTCTTTCACACATCTATATTCAATGGTGACCAACAATATCACTTCTCACTATTAGAAAAATTGCTTTCTCTGATACAATTTGGTATCAGTAACATTTTTTACTAACATCAAGTTCAGTGTCATTGATCACGGTGTAAGAAATTTATTAGCATATATTTTTTGTGTCAACAATTTCGCGACACCTTAGTATCAAAGAAATGTTGACTGTTAAACATCACATAGATTTTGATGTTACGCAGTCAAACAATTTGTGATTCTATAGTAACAAAATAATTGTGATTCTATACATTCATGCAGATAGTGATTCTATGTTATGAAGCAAGCTTAGATGCTCTGGTATCATTTATGTTCTAATTCAAGAATATTCATATTTACAAATGCTGAATTGATGTAAATAGTTTTTTAGAATATTTTAAAAACTAATAAAATTTTCATTATTACAATCACCGATAGCTAGAAATTATAACCAGTAAACAAAAATTTTGAATAATAATTCTGAAACAAATGTTGCAAACAAAACCTAATAATCTCCATTTAACAATTGCCAATAGGCTCCATTCAACATTCAATAACCAAATTAGTTCAATAACCAAATTCATCAACCATAGTTTCAATAGCAAGATAGTAACAAAAACCATAGCTAGTTTCCAAACTAAGAAAATTACAGCTTGCTTATCACAACAACAACTTGAGTAGCAATTAAACAATATAAGCCAAATGGACTAGAAGAACAAACAGTAGGAACATTGCTATCTTCAATGGCCTAAGTAGCAGTAAAACAATAAAGGCAAATGCACCAAAAGAAAAACAACAATAGTTTTGCTATCTTTAATGCCTATGTAGCAGTAACAATAAGAAGTAGCAACAATAATCAATTCCAACAAAATCAAACTAACAAAGGCACATTCTTGAAAGTAGTAAGAAGCAACAAAAGCATCATTACGAACTTCAATTATAAAAACAAGAACAAACAAGTGATAGTTATCTACTTTCTTAAGCTAGTGATTAAGTTACCCATATGCGCAACTCACTCATCACAAACCTTTAAAATATCCTCATACGAGTACTCAGTTATCCTTGAACTTCAAATACAGAAAATGAGAAATAAAATTATACTATAAACAAAATGTTCATAATTAAAATAATTAAGCAACAAAGCAAAGGTTTAAAACTTACATTTTTCTTTAATATATTTGGATTTTGCACAATTTTCTTTCATGTATTTAATAACAAAGTACCCACATTCAAAATGGCTTAATTGCTAAGGACACTACAAATTTATGAAATTTGTTTTAGTATCAATTATTATGCCAGAGCTACAAATTCAGACAAAATGAGCATATCACTTATATCCTTACTTGGACTAACATCCACTTTAGATTTAGCTCAATTTTTAGCTTTGTTGCATGATACACCATAACTCCTCCAATATGAAAGCATATGGTAAATTTAAACATCAGTGTACTAAAATTCATTACCCAAACTATATACACTAAAATATACGTATGGAAAAACTTAAAATTTTGCATTTATTAAGAGTAACTATACAACAACACATATTAACAGCAAATTAATATACCAAGAACTAGACTCGTATAAACATAAACATACCAAGAATTAGACTCACAATTATGAGGAATTAAAATTTTATGTTGAAAATGTATTCGTATTATCAGTAATCGAACACTTTCTATTGAACATCTTCTCGTACTCTTGTAAAACTTTTAGATATAGCATAGAACAACAATTAATTTTAATTATATGAATTATTAATTATTATTAATATTATTAATTATGTAAACCAAAATGTTTTATTAATTTTAAATGTGTAAGTTAAAACTTATTGAAAAGAGCAACACAAATGAAATATATTATTAATAATAATTTAGTGCAAAATTATTATTTTCTTAGAATGAACTGAAATACTAGTTATGCAAATGAATTGGGTTTTTATAACTTAAGTTAAGTAAACCACACAACAATTTAATCTAATGCCTTAATAAAAAAAATTAACAATGTTAAAAAATAAAAGAGTAAGGGAATAGAGAGCAAAAACAGATATTTTTATGTGGTGCAGCAATCCCTACCTACGTCCATGCCTCTAAGCAATTCAAGTTTGAGGATTTCACTATCCAAGCCTCCCAGGACTTCAAATCTTTACAATTGACTTCCAATGTGTCAATGGACTTTTACAACAAGAGATTATCTACCAATCTCTTAACCCATGTGTTTCTCACACTCAAATTTTCACAAATTTGATAAAGAAATGAAAATTACAACAAACAACTCTCTTTTAGAATGGATATACAAATGATAGCACAATGAAGATTTAATATAAGATGATTTGCGAAATAAAAGCTCAAAATATTATGTATGCTCTTGTTCTTTCTTGCAAAAGTTCTTAAAAATGAATTGAATTTGAGTTTATATAATTTTGACAAAAAAAATAGTTGTTATGGACAAAACTAGCAAGCAAGCGACTAGCCTCTTGATTAGTCGGTTCGCCGCTTACTACAGTGCAAGTTACCGTTGTAATTTGAATTTTGTTACAATGATACTATAGTAACCCTATTTTTTAAAATTATATTTTAACCTAAAACTTTCTATAATTTGATTATCCCGCAAAACATCATAAAACTTTGTGAACATATCCAATTTTAGAATTTCTAAATAATACTCATTATTCCACAACACTTTCTAAAATTATGTTGTGGTTCAAAACTTTATAATATTTTTTAAAGAGATTCTTTTTAGAAATTTCACATAATGCTTATTGATTTCAAAGTTCTCAAAACTTTTTCAATTTAATTCAAAGTTTGAAAAACACTCAAATCCACAAAATACTTATAAAATCTTTTTGGTTTATGAAAAGCAATGATTTATTAAACAAAATCGTGAGCTTTTCAAATGTTAAACCATGCATATATTAAATCATATCAATGTTACAAAACTTTATCGCAATGATGATTCCATTGAGCTAAATTTTGTTCTTGATCGAACCGTTGTTCGTTGAGTGTTTTGACCTTCATTTCATTTGATTCACTCGCATAAATATTATCCTTTAAGAACTAGTGAAAATATGAAATGCAATATTTATTATATCATTTAAGAAACATGTTTGTTATTATCAAAATTACAATGTGTGTAGCCCTTTAGGCTTAACATAAACTATACATATTATTGATTATTAATATCAAATAAATATAATACTATTATTTTTAAATAAATATAATAGTATTATATTTTCAAATAAAGATAGTATATAGTAGTATTATTAATTCTCTTTAAATATAATAATATTAGTTTTAAGTAATTTTAACTTAAAATCAATGTAAAATGTTATTTTAACTAAATAAAATAATATTATATTTAAATAAGTTTAATATAACTATTTTTAATAGATGTAATAATATTAAATAATATAAAAATACTATTTAAGTAAATATGATATTATTAAAAAATATAATTTTAGAGACCAAAGTTTGCTAACTAAGTAAAGATTCATGCAATTCTCGTAGAATCTTAATAGTCTCAATGATCCAAGTAGAGCAAATGTTATCCACAAATGAAAACGAACCCACCGCCAAGCTAACATTCTAAATAATATAAAAATACTATCTAAGTAAATATGATATTATTAAATAATATAATTTTAGTGACCAAATGAAGAAATTACCATCAGAACTGGCCCCGATTGAATAAAATAAAAAACAAAACCAGCCTCTAAGTCCTTCAAATTGGCATTTTTCATTACTGAGCATTGTTAATTAGATGAGAGATTGAAGAATAAGGTTTTAGATAATATGAAATTGAAGAATACAACAAAATTAGCCATAATTGAAGAGAGAGAACATCAACATATCAATATCCGGGTAGTGAAGGAAGGGGAGAGACCACGGTGGGAGAGTGAGCTAAGAGTGTCTTCAGTAACGAAGTATTTGGTTTGAAAGAGAGTACAGAGTAGTGAGGGCTCTCAAAGATTTCGCAGTTGAATGTAATGGTGACCTTGAATATGGGCTCGTGGTGGAGACCTTATAAGTTCAATAGTCTTGTTACTTAAATCCTCTTCTAAATCTTTTTCAAAATCTCTAGGTGCTGATGCTCAATAACTACTTCTACTTACAGCTTCAAATAAAGGCATACCTATTAACCGGTATCTGGGATCGAAGCATGATTAAAAAGGAAAAAAAAATTAGCAAGTAATGTTTAGCAAAACTAAAAGGGGTTTTGATTTGAGTGGGAGAAATAAGGGCTAACTTTGTTCATTGATTTTAATTGTAGGCTCAGGCTATAATGGAGATGCTCCACCATATAACATTGATCATGTGGCTATGAAGGAGTGTTCCATGATAGAGCACCTTCAACATAATCATTGTCTTAATTTTCGGGTTTTTGTAGAAAGAGAAAAAGGAATTGATTTTAGGAGGGTGAAATGAGAAGCCAAAAAACTCTCAAACTGTTGAATTTATATCTACTATATAAATTTTATTGTACTCGCAAGCGCACAAATTTATTGTAGAATAAATTTTATGGTAACGAGTGTCGATCCCACGAGAAGGTAGATTAAATTATGCATAAAGTTAAATTTTTTTATCTTAAAATTTAAAATAAAGTGGGGGGAATGAATTAAAGATGAAAATAATGCAAATGAAATACTTGAATTTATGGATTCACACTCAAAATTCACCATGAGCTTAATAATTCCTTTTTAGTTCCAATTAATTCATGAGGGAGGTATATCCACTCCTCATAATCCTCACTCTAATAAATAAGATATTAAGCATTAAGTGTACCATAGGGTAATGATCTTCCACTAAGTGTGGTGTCAAGAACACACTGTGTCATACGATAATAATCCTTCTGTCGACGACATGGCAAGATCATCCACTAAATAGCTTAGATACACTCTCTGTTGACACTGAGTCACGACAACCCACAAAATACTGTAGGGGAATTTTCTCTCTAATTAATATGGTGCTAAGTGTTCATTGTATCAAACAATAACGATCTTTCACTATAAAGTCAGTATACCATACAAAATCTGGACAAGATACACTATTTGTTGATAATGAGTCAAAACAACCACATAAATCGGAGAGCAAAAGAAAATAAACTTACCTAATTAAGCCCATAGATCATGTTGAGGCTTCACCTTCAACCCAAGTTTAAAACTAAATTAGTCACTCATAATTGAACGAAGGGTAAAATAGTAACGGTACTAAAATACATAGAAAATACAAGATGGAGAGAGAATTATAAAAAATGGAGCTAAAAAATGGATTCAAAATTGTCAAATTTATTTGGAGGGAGTCCACTATTTATAGATACAATAAGTAAATCATGACAATCAGATGAAAATAATTTGGACGCTCAAGATTATGCCACGTGGCAAGCTTTGATTGGTTGGAACATATCATCAATCAACACCACATTAGCATTTTGGTCTAATAAGATGCTGTCACATCATCAGTCAACGCCACATCAGTATTTTGGTCCAATAGAATCCTACCACAACATCGGTCAACATCACCTCATCAGTCAACGCCACATCATTAATCCAATAGGATGCTACCACGTCATCAATCAATACCACGTCATCATACCGTATATATGAACAATGTCGCACTTGTAAATAGTACCATATGTGTGAATAGTACCATATACGTTAATAGAGCCAGATACCCTTTTATGTTTCTCTTACGGTTTTCAACAATTCTGAGTTCAAAAATGCCATCAGTTTCGATGTCTAACTTCTCAGTAGTCATGAAATAGGCAAAATATTGCTGAAATACATAAAATACTTAAATTATAATAAAACACACATAATAAAAGCTTAAAAGATTAAATGCGTAAAAGTGAAAATGTTAGTGAAGCTTTGGAGCATAAAATGACAATTTTATCATTATAAATATGCATTCTCCAATGCTCAACACATCCCACAAGGAGGTAGATTTAATTATAAATATGGTTAATTTTCTAGGTGTGTATGTGAATTGGTTGGAAATGAATTTTTTTTATCTTAAGATGTAAAATAAAATGGAAAATATGAATTAAAGATGAAAACAATAAAAATGAAACACTTTAGTCTCTAGATTCATACTCAACATTCACTATGGGGTTAATTTTTTTTTATTCTAATTAGTTCATGAGGGGGTATTTCAACTCCTTATACTCCTCACTTTAACAAATATGGTATCAAGCACTCAGTGTTTCAAAGGTAATGATCTTTCACTAAATGTGATGCCAAGAACACGTTGTGCCAGATGATAATAATCATTCTGTTGTTGTCAATATAGTGTTGAAATGAGAAGAGGGAATTAATTTTAGGAGGGTGAAATGAGAAGCCAAAAAGCTCAAAGTGTTGAATTTATATCGATAATATTTTAGCAATAAGAACGACGCATTTGGATTCAAGAAAATGAAAAAATAGAAGTAAAATTAAAATTAATTCTCTAATTAGTATCAATACTTAGTTATGATACTATAGTATCAACAACCACTAACAATTATATGTAAAAGGAACTAAAAAATATTTAAGTCATCAAATGCTGATACTTTTTTATATTCAGTATCAAAAACAGTGTTTCTCATTTTTCTAGTAGTGTCTCTAAAGACGCTTTGATCTTGTCTCGACCAATATGACCGTTCAAACCTCCTTCATGCAACTCATGGATAATCTGCTCCCTTAAAGAACTTCGAAGACCACATAATTGATTAGCCTTAAATAAATACCCATTTTGAATGAAAAAAATCTTATACATTCTAATAATTAATGCACTTATCTCAAATTTACGTAAAGACTTCATCCTCAGCGTACAATTCTTTCACGTATTCAAAACCACTAACTTCATTTACTAGAGTCAGTAGTAAAGTTGTTTACTTACTTAGCGCATCCGCCACTTTATTCTACTACCAGATTTATACTTTAAAACAAAAGTGTCTGCATATAGCTCACCTATCTCATATGCATCTTGGTCAAATTTTTCTAACCATTAATTATTTTAATGCTTGTAGAAAAGCGATATTACTAGTCACAATTGAATAGAGATATGCACATGATTGTGTAGAGGTATTGGATTTATTAAGAAGGCAAGAGACTTTCACAAAACACAAGATTATACATGTCATTGCCTGTTCCAGAGAATATTTGGTTAGATATCTTTCCTAGGACTTTGTGTTGGGGTACCCTCAAATAAGGGCTGGTTGAGATTCTATACTAGTTGTTATAGGAAGATGTTTATATATGGTGCATTCTATTGATTGAAAAAAGACTGAAATGTTGTTTCAATAGCACATTTATTCTTTTGAGAGGTAAAGTGTTCAGATGGTGTTCCAAGAGGAATATGAAGTTCATCAAAAAGTTTTGACATTATCTCTAAGATAAGCTTGGCACACAATTGTAGTTTACTAATGCTATTCATCATCATATAGATAGTCAAACAGAGGTGGTTGATCAAAATTTAGATAATATGTTTCACTATATTTGTAATGACAATCAACGAAATTGGTAACGACGCTACCTTAGGTCGAGTTTTCTTACAACAGCATAGTGAATCGATCTACTAGTAAGTTCTCTTTTGAGATTGTCTACAGTTATTCCTCACACCATGTTTATGATTTAACTGTCATGGCAACACAATTGGAGGAAACAAAGCAGTGGAATGTGGTAGAAAAGACTCTGTAGATTCATACTGAGGTGTGAGCTCACTTGGAAGCTACCAGTGTTAAATACAAGGCTAATGCAGACTTCAACACCTTAAGGATTGTATAAAAGTCTTAATCATAAGTAGATCACTTATACTGTACCTTATTCAGTTTTTCACTCATATACCGAATGGGTCGTCCCTCTTGAGAAAAGAAAAACCACAATATCCTTAGCAAAAGCATCACATTCGACTTCAAACAACTTATTGAAGTTAGGCAAAGCTAACACAGAAGCGACAGACAACTTCTCCTTTAGTAAAGCAGAATTTTCTTTTTATTCTTCTTTCTATTTGAACTTCTCCTTCTTCAAGCACTTCATAATAAGTATGACTATGGTGATAAATATGCATATAAACCTCTTCTAAAATGTTACTAACCCATGAAAACACATAAATTCATCCATAATCATTGGCATAGGCCATTCACTAATGGCTTATATCTTCAAATGAATAACTCGAATCCCATTTACCAACTATAAAATCCAAAATCCCATCTTACTTTACAAAAACCTACATTTTTAGATTAATTTAAAGTTTATTCCTCCTCAAAACCTCCATAGCCATTCTTAAATGCTCTAGGTGTATCATATATAATAGAATAAATCAAGATATTGTCAAAATACACTACAAAAAATTTACAGGAAAATGGTTTAAGAACTCGATTCAATAAGAACGTAAAGGTACTTAGCACATTTGACAACCAGAGCAACATCACAAACCATTCATACAACCCTTCATTCTTTTTTAACGTTGTTTTCCACTTATCATTAGGCCTAGTTTTGATATGATAATACCCACAGCACAAATTTATCTTCAAGAAAATGTAAGCACCAACTAATTGATCTAGTAAATCTTGAAAGATTGGAATAGAAAATCAATACTTCACTGTAATCTGGTTAATCCGCCTATTGCCCACATACATACGCCAAATTTTATCTTTTGTCAGTGCGAACAAATGAGTATAGCACATCTACTAATACTCTCACGAATGGACACTTTCTGCAATAACTCATCAATCTTCCTTGTAAAATTACATGCTCATGGGGGCTCATACGATAACGGGGCAAGTTAGGTAAACTCACACCATGAAGAAAGTCCATATGATATTGTATATCTCACAAAGGCGGTATGCTTTTTGGAATCTCTAACGGTGTAATATCAGCAAACTCACCTAACAACGACTGCAAATCATTAGGAACAACCTTCAACTCAAGTTCTTTCTTATTTTCTAACTTCTTGTAACTATCGCAATTATCATCTAAATAACTCTTGACAATAATCATAATATTCTTCCCTTCAGCTTTAGCATTCTTTTTCTTGTTTGTTAAAGGCATCAAACAAACCTTCTTGCTATTTCACCAAAATTCATACACATTATCCTTTCCTCTGTGAGTTGCATCAACACCAAACTGCCAAGGTCTTTCCAAACAAAGATGGCACACATCTATATCCACCACATCGTATATCATATCACTCTTATAAATCTTCTAATAGAGAAATTAACAAGACAAACCTCTGGTTACTTATGTTTTTGTTCATTTCTTTATCCACCCTATCTCGTAAAGTTTCATAAAAAATCACATCACGTCAACTAGTGTCTTCAAAAATATATTCTCGCTACTACCATTATCAATTATCACGTAGCAAGCCTTTTCGTTAATAATGCCACGTGTTCTGAAAATTTTATTACACAAGTTATTCTCTTCAAACCGCGACGCTGATAAAATCTTCTACACATTACAATTCACCATATATCCCTCATTTACTTCCAACTCTAGTGCTCATTCGTCATCTTTATCTTTAGCAACATTCACCTCTATCCCGTCGACTTTAGCCTCTACCAAATTTAAATTTTTTATACTACAGTCACTTAATTGATGTCCTGATTCTCTACACTTCAAACACTTGTAAAGCATTATATACCAACTATTCTACATCTATGGTTGTTACTTCTGCTATCTAAGTGGTTGCTGCCTTAATTGTTGTTATAGTGGTTGTTGTGTCTAGCTACTTCTAGCTCATGTCTTCTGCTTGATTTCAACCCCAACATTACTCAGCTTCTTCTACAGATCAGTGAATTGACGTTTATAATTTTAAAAATAGCATGCTATTTCCATTTTTCCGTCTTTTTCGTTCTAAAGGCCGCAGTCTCGATGTCCTAAATTGCATCTATGATCTCATCTTGTAGCTCTTGTTTTAATCTACAAATAAACTTAATAACTATTTGAAATTTCGGCTCCTCTATACTATATCTCGAATATAGACAACAAATTCTTTTACATATTTATCAACATTATGATTTCCTTGCATGCAATTTTATAATTTCAAATACAACTGCTGCTTGCAATCTACTCGCAGAAAGTATTCTTTTATCATCCTCTACATTTGAGTCGCTGATTTAATCAATGGCTTTCCCACAATTCTACTTCAATTCTATATATGTTGCCACTGTGTGGATGCCGCGTCCTTCAACTTGAATGCCATTCACTTAAATCGCTTCTCTTAGGGAATTTCCATATATTTGAAGAAATTCTTTACTTGTAATATCTAATTTAAAAATTCAACATGCATTCCACCATAAAAATTTGAAAGATCTACATTAATCTTATAATCTAAATTACTTATGCACCTTATTTCATAATTCATATATTCATCTTCTTTCGAATCACTTACTAGGGTCTCATTTATGTTCATACGCATTCGTCCCAAGACCTTAAATTCTGAGGCACTACTTCATGATTAATGCCCTGAGGAACTTCTTCACAATATATCCATAATTTATTTCCTCGTAGTTACAATCTTGATGTTGTCCTTCACAATTGACTCTTTGAATTACTTCGTAGTGATTAACTCCTTGCCATTGATCTTTTTCGCTATTATTGTTTATGAAAAACCTAAGGCCCTCGACTACTCACTCCATCGCCACCATCGTAAGTTAAAACCTTCCTCAATGGTTTGCAAGAGTACCTTTATGACCATCTGTTTGGCAGCCTATACAGTCTATGCCTACATCCCTTAATGATTGTCTTTGGAACGATTGCTCTTTTGATTATGTGGTCGTATCATGGTGACAAGCGAACTTACTTTGATACTAACTAACAATGCAGAAATATAAAACATTGATAGATAAGAGAAACTAGGTTTTTTAATAACAAAAGCTTGATTGGAAAAAGTCTTAATAACAAAAATAAAGTTTTAGACCTAGGGATGGCAATTGGTCAATGGTCAAGCCTGAGCCCGACCCAATTACTAAAATTGAAGGACCAACCCAAAAAAAGCTCAATTATTTGTATTTTGGATCGGGTTGGGCCTGATTTAATTCAGGTCAAGGTCGGGTCGGGCTTTTTTCAAGCCCACACTATATTTTTTCTCTCACCTTAAATATTTACTTTGTTTTGTCTAATTTTACTTTGTTTGTCAATGATGAAAACAAAATTACTTTGTTCTAGAACCATTATATATTTATATGTCCATAAGTTTTCATAAATAAGAAAAAAAAATAATGTCTTATACAAATAAAAACACACAATTCTATAATTCAATTCCACAACTCAACATTAAAAAAGAAAAAAAAATCTATAATTTTTCTCGTATGCATTGCACCCAAAATTATTCTTTTATATATAAATACATTATATATATCATCCATAAAACTAAAAAGTCATAATTTTTTTCAATGTAGGGTTGGGTCAGCTAGGGCTCGAACCCTTACCAAAATTTGATCAGTCCTTAATTTTTTAGCCTGAACCCGATCCGAAACCTGAAAATTCAGACCAAAGCTCGAAAAATTCAAGTCGAGTCAATCGGACCAAAATCCAGGCTGGGTCAAACTGTCATCCCTATTTGGGCCCCTTTCATAATAACCTTAAATATCACAAATTTACCAAAATATGTTAATCTAAAATATTATTTTATAAAGAAATACTGTACAAAACAAACGGCACCAAATTCGATATACAAAAAAAAATCCTAAAGTAATAGAAAAATAAGAAAATAACTTAAAATGGAAAAATGACAAGAAAAGAAGTAGAGTTTTTTGCTCGACCACAAGGCAAAATGGTGTAGTCGATTTTGGGTTTAGTTCGTCTCATTGTAAACTTTGAAACAATATCTTATACACCCAAAACAGACACTTATAGCAGCAAGTTATGACATCTAGAATATATCCTACTTATCCCAGGCATCAAGGTATTTTGACATATTAAAATTTCTCATAAAATCCTTTTTTAATTGAAATTATCTAAATAATTAAAGAATATAGAGTTATGAAGATAGAAATACATAATAAGAAAAAAAAAATTAATATTTTAGGATTTGTATGTATTTTATAAATGAAAATTTAAAAAAATACATTTTTAGGGTAAAATTTCACGGGAAGGTAATAATTTTATATGAGTTTGTATTTTATAAATTAAAATGGGGTATTTTCGTAATAAAACTCAAAATGGGGTGTTATGAAGATTTTAAGGGGTGTTAAAAGCACCATTCTAAAGTGAATCTAGTTTTTGGAACTGAAACCCAATTTCCATACGGGTGGTCCATATGGGCCCGAATGTTTCAATCTTTAAATTTTAAATCCCACTTTTTATCTTATAAGCCACGGTTTTCAATTAATTTTTTATTAAATTTTCAATAATCAAATTTTTAGTATTATCCCGTCTACTACAATAATTGATCTCTCTAAAGTAAAATCCTCTTGTGGGATTTTACATAAAGTAATTATTTTCCTTCTAAATTGACTTAGGCCTTTTTTAAAAATAAAGTGAAGTAATTTTTAAATTACAACTGTTATAAAATAAATATTATAACAATCAAAGAAATGAGTGTTTAATAAAGATCCTACCAAAAGAAGCAGAGAATGTAGTGGAACCGCATTCTGTGTTTTCTTTTTCCTTTTCTGTTTTCTTTTTCTTTTAATTTGTTTTCCAAAGTCATGGAATTTGAAATAATTTTATCAATAATAATAATACTAGTGCGTATATTTTGTTAACATTTTGTTACTTTATTGTGTTATCAAATGTCATCATAATAAAAATTTTCTTATAATTATAAATTTTCGCTCTCTTTTTTTTTTTTTTTTTTTGGGGAAGGTCTTAATGAGAGAAAACTCCCCTAACAACCATGGAAGCAAGACCCGTCAGAAATTTTTTGCAAAATTATATTCATAATTTGGCATTGATACTAGGAAATAATAATGTTGAGGTTTTTAACTTGTATTCCAACTACATGTGTCAGTAAAGTTTACTGGATGGTAAATTCATAATTAATAAAATTATTATCATACCATCCAATACATAAATAATACATTAATTGGAATATAAATTCAAATTCAAATATAAGAATTCCTAATATTATTCATCGGAATAAAGGTAGAATTGCACTATGACATTTGTAGGGGATGTTCATATGTCATTTATGGTAATTATACGTGGAATATATATTTATATATATTTTTTTGGGATGATGTTGAATAAAATTATAATTAGAAGAAACCGCCACTCTTGATATAGCCTTGGATTTTGAAGCCACTTCCTTGTCATGACAAAAGGACAATATTACTTAGTAAGAAACCCCAAAAAAACAAAAGATAAGTAAACCTCACGACAATTTTCAAATTATGAATTCTAATCATGTTCACCAATGATGAATTCATATTTATTTTTTATAAAAAAATATTATGAATATTAATATTTTAATCTTAGGGACGACAATTTGATTTCCACCCATGATTTAGAAAAGATAAGTAATTTCGAGTTTATTAAATTTCAATTGAATTTGCAACCTAAATAATTACTCTTCAAGCAATCTTTCAATAAACACGAAAGCAACATACTGTGCTCGAAACAGGCATATTATATAATAACCCAACTGATTCCATAAGTGCCGAGTTGACAAAAACAACGTAGTGATAAGTTTTGCATAACCTCAAAAGTCAAATCGCACAGCCATGGCTCTTTAATTAATCCGTTTGTCGTTGTCATTAATTAATCATGTAAGCCGAATAAAGCTAAATCTGTTGGAACAAAGACTGACACTGTGCCCTAAACCAAGGGGAAAAAATGCTGATCTGGTCTTATCAAGGAAATAAAGAGTATTATTATTAATTGTTTTAAAATGATCTGAGCACCACATCATTTTGGCACCAAAACGTTTTAATTGTATCTGATGGGGTTACTTTGTTTGACGGTAACCACAATGTGCTGCAAAATCACCCTACATCGCTCCAATTTTTCTTGTCATTTTTTTTGCCTTGTCAATGTAATGGGCCACTTTTATAATTTTCTTTTGTCGAATGAATTTTGTGAAGAAAATGCGTAATGGGGGTTTGTTAGCACTATTAAGATTTTTCGGTTGACATTAGTGGGATTCGGAGTTGAGGAAGAATATCGTGTTTAAGAATTTTTCACCATATCTTTTGCTAAAGTTGAGTTAATTTACAATATCATTCAGTCAACAGCCATTGAATCCGCAGGCAGACTTGGTTTACGTTGAATGGTTGGTAAAAAAGTCACTGATATTAAAGAGAAAAAGAATTTTATTCAAGATGATATTGCAGCTCCTTTTTCTAGACAAAATAAAAGTTACCGAGGTAAAAGAATAAAAAGACCCGGAAGGTGCTTCCAATTGTTTTTCTTTTTTAATTTGTCATGATACGGTGCAATTTATTAAAAAGATTTTTTTAAGCATAATTTTCAACATTATAACCCTGTTAACGATAAAGTCGTTGGTTGATACATAAAGTAAAATTCAAGTGCTAGAGATAGTAATGATCCGTGAAATTAAGATTTGATCAAAGAATGCAAATCTAAAAGTATAAATATTTTTAAGAATTTAAATTTAATGTTAAACTCATCTTTATAGCAATCTTTTAAAAAGATACAATTAATAATTATTAGATAAGAATATAAAACTAATTAAATCTTAATTGTATATTATTATCATTATATACACATGTGTATTAAAATATTATGAGGAATTGAGTATAGGTTACTTCGGCACTGAATTCAACTATTATTTTTAGATATGAAACAAAAATTAGGAAGAAGAAAATGATGATTTAGATAATTACATATTAGTATTAGTCTTGTACTAGCTTCACCACTAGTCGCAGAAATATTTCTAGAATTCCTTGGACCTTAATGACTACGTCAACTTTTACCGTACATAAAATGGTGTAGAAATAATTTTTCTTTATTTTTTTAAATTTCAAAACATCAGTTCACACACAATCTCTTTTAAATTAATGCACCGTTGGATGTTACTTTTATTCTTAGATTTTTTTTTTTTTATTCTTATGTTCAAGACTTCAAGAGATGACATTGAAATTCTGTTGAAATTGCAAGAGAAAGAAGAAAGACGCGGCACATGCTATGCCTAAGATAGGGAAGGCTAGCCTTCGTTATGGTAAAGTCCGGATCCGAATATAAACATTTAGACCAGGGCTAAAATGTATGGTTGTTCGAGTCTAAAAGTCTTTCGTAAGGACGGACTTTTTTTATTTGACTTTAAAATCAAGATTTTAAATTTTTATAATTTTTTAAATTTATTTAATAAAATAAAATTTAAAAATATGGACTTTAAAAAGTTTAAAATTTTAAATATATATTATAAGTGGATTAAATAAATATAATTATTTAAAATAATATATTTTTTAATAAAATTTGAGACACGAACTTAGCAAGGGAAGCTTAAAATTAGTCCTACCTTATTTTGAGGGCATATAACCTGGGTCCGAACCCGTACCGGATGGATATTTTTAACATCCCTAGGCCCTAAGATTTTGATCGTCAAAGTCAGCCATGTCGCAATTAAATGGTGGGTTGTTGTGGACCGATCAAACTTTTATGTCGTTGCAAATCAATCAATATAAATAATGCAGTATTGATTTTTTTTGTTTCTCTACTAACCCGAACAGACATTTAGCTAATAATTTTTAATATCCTCCACAAAAACAAATAAAATAAATAGTTATCAGAAACTTCAAGATCATCAGGGTCTAAAAGGGGGGCCAAGAAAGTTGTTTAAAAATTGTGAAAGCAATGACCGCTTTTGCTCGCTTTGGACATAAAACAAACAGATGGCGAGCATGCAATTCTTAAATTCGACGCGGCCTATCGTTTAGGGTGGCGGAGAATTATATGTGCACATAAAAATCTTACACGTATTAATACACTTTGCATATAATATTGTAATGACCTTTGACGGCTTACATTGATTGCCTCTGTCGTCTTAACTATTTGGAGCCTACTATCATACAGCATCTGCAAGGTACAAGTCTCTCACAAATTTAGCCGAGTGTTTCAATTGGGCCTACGGTCGGGTACTATTTATGTGAAAGAGATGCACCTTATAGATGCCGTAAGGTGTAGCTTTCTCCTAGTTATTCTGTCACTTCAGAATTAAAAAACAAGTGATATAAACTCTATTTTTATATTAATATTAATTAATGAATTTGTTTTTATCTTCTTAATAAAATAGAGATAAATTAAGGTATATAATAATTTGAGATTATTTTTAAAATATTATTTTATAAGAAGATAATTCAAAATTAATTTTATTAAAAAATTTGTTAAACGTCTAAAATTTAAAATTTTATTAATTTTAAGTTTTTTTTAATTTATTTATTTATCTTTTGTGACTCATGTCTAATTTTTAAATATTGACATATAGATCAAAAAAAAAATTGTAACTTTTATTTGAATGAGACAAAGTTTGAATCATAAGTAAATATTATATTCTAAAAAAATTGCTATAAAATATATTTATTTCTTAAATTATAAAATTTAATTTTTTTAATTTGTACGGACATAAATGACAAATAATCATGTTTAGAATTTTTTTTTTTTATAAAAACATATGAGATGTCACTTATATTTAGATATTATTAAAAATAAACAAGCATGTCATTCATATATCCATATTTAAGCTCATTTAAATTTTATAAATATTTAAATCATTTAGATTTCAGATAAAAAAATAAATACTACCTAAGTTCCAAATTAGAGTTTATGCTTAAAAATTTTATTTTATTAGATCAAGATTTTTTCATGTTTGATAATTTATCTAACCAAATATAATCAGGTAATTAGTAGTTGACAAATGAAAGAAAAATAAATAAGTAAATCTTATTCATTTATAAAATAAAATTTATCCATATCAAAAGATCATTTAAAGATCAGATGATGGTTAGATCAAGAAGCCTTATTCTTATTTTAAATGTTTAGCTTTTGTAATTCAGCTTCAAAGAGGTTTATTCTTATAACTACCTGGCGTAGCTCTGCTTCAACGAGTTTTATTTTTATTTTTTTATTATATTTAATATTCTTTTGATAACTATAATAAAATTCCAATTTTCCACGAAAACAAGAGAAACCAGCAACCAACTTATTAAAGAGTTGATAAATAATGACTCTGCTTCCAAGAGTTGTAAGATTTTATCATGTGGTGATATGACATCTCAAAATTAAAATAGACTTTATGATTGCTAAATGCCTAAATCTTTAATAAAAGATAACGTATAAATAGGTTAGTTTACTTTTTAACAGTTTATTTTATACATGTTAACATCTTCAAGATTCAACTTTTTATTTTATACCACGTTAATTTCTTCAACATCTTACTACTACTAATAATAATAATAATGTAACTTAAATTTTTTATATAAATCTTAAGCAAATTTAATGATAGATGAGTAGGCATCATTAATGATATTTTAATTTTCAATATCTAATATTTGATTCTTTGACATTAATGATTCAAAATTTATGTCAAAATTTTAAGTGAAAAATTTAAGTTGAAACAACCTCACCCTAACATAAGTAATCATTGCTAAGCTAATTGTAGGTGACCATAATTACACTAGCAAATCTAATATGATCAACTGCATATGCTAGGACAAATTGTGAAACGCCCAAGATCCGCATAAAATATAAGCACAAAAAAAAAATTTTTACATGAAAAAACTAAGTTCATTCTCTATAAGAATAGTGTGGGTACTTAATTCTAGATAAAGTACTAAATATAAGATACAACAGAGCACCAAAGCCACGATTTTACAAAGAAATATTCAGTTCATTCTATACAAACAATGATCTAGGTCAATTCTTTATAAAGAATAATGTAGCTCCATTTTTATAAAAAATGACACATGCATTTAAAAACTATTTCTAAATCAATCGCCCAAAGTAAGAGTTTTCAAAAAAGCAATAAAGGCGTGATTATACAAAGAATGATCTACATTCATTCTTTACAAAAAATGACTTAGGTTTACTTTTTACAAATAGCAAATTCGGTCTATTATATACAAAGAATGACTTATGTACTTAAAAAATATTTCTAAGTAGAATGTCCAAAGGGAGAGTCTTCAACAAAACACCAAAGATGTTATTTTATAGAGAAAGATCTAAGTCCATTCTTTATAAAAAATGATCTGAGTCTACTTTTTACAAATAACAACACACTTAGAAGTGAGAACCTTTTGGGGCAACAAGCATTCTACAGAATGTATCTAAGGGAAAATATACATTTTACAAAATGCACTTATAGGTAAATATAAATTCTACATAATAAATCTACAAGCCAAATAAACATTTTACAGTATGTGCCTATAAGCTAACAAACATTTTATGAAACAAGCCTGCACACCAAATAAACATTTTACAGTATGTGCCTATAAGCTAACAAACATTTTACGAAACAAGCCTACATGCCAAATAAATATTCTATAAAATGAGCTTACAACCTTGCAAACATTCTACTGAATGAGCCTATACACTAAGGATAAAACTTTATAAAATTCGATAATAAGTAATATGTTACAAAATCAATCCACTTTGTAAGAAATTAATATAAATGCCGAATTCAAACCCAAGCCCATTAAAAGCCGAAGACAAAAAGTCAAAATTAATGCCCAAATAAGACTTTTCATAAACAAGTCTTGGCACATATTGAAAGATACCCTTATGCATGGATCTGTTGACACATGTCACGATGACAATACTATATATCATGATAACTTCTCCACTTCCTACTTCAATTCGCTTATATGAAGGCCAAGCATCCCGCTGGGATGATGAAGCTATAAAATGAATACAAAAATCCTATACATCTTGCTCTATTTTTTTTTTCTAGAAATTAAGTAAAAAATAAATAAATAATTTGAGCATCGAAAGGCTATCGCTGGCACGCTAGTCCTTTTTGATAATTTTTTTTAACAAAACAATTAACCATAAAAATACACTTCCTTAAAACGCGTCTTGAGGAACAAAGTTAAATTCAAAAGAAAGTTCAAAATACAAATCAATCACAATATATTAAGCAAAAATTTACATCAACAACTTTTAAACATAGTTTGAGACAGCTGCACAGCAGACCAAGGCCTTAGAAGTTAGAACACATAAAATAACCATTAGACCTCTAAGAATTTGTTATGTAAAAAGTAAAATTAGAATCCAAATGAATTCTAAATTCCTACTCATACCGCTAAGAGAGCATATATATAACTAAACATAACTTTCAGTGATGTCAAAAAAAAAAAAGAAAAACAAATAATAAATCTCACTCGTTAAACTCCCAACTCCTCCATCTTCTTATTACTCTTTTAACTCAATGAACTGTGGGCGCAAAGATCAGTATTAGATTTTAAGTTTCATTCTTGGAAATGCTTTACCTGATTCCTTTTGTCCATCTCTTACATTAAAAAAGATTGTTGGAATAAAGCAAATTAAACTCAAAACTATGCAAGAATTCTTAACCATTTTAACCCAAACACGCCATGTTAATTCTCTCTGAAAAAGCCCATAAAGCCATCAGATTAAGTGAAAAAAAAAAAAAAAAAGTAATTTCACATATCTCTTGGTTGTGCTAACACAGAGACATGCTTATTCATGGTGGCAAAAAGCTCCAAAGAAAATTTCCCTTAGTGACGCAAACAGTGGTTGTTGTGGATTAATGAGATTATTATATATAATCAGTACAAGTAAATTCTCAATGTCAGTCTAAATCAGTTGGCATCATTCTTAAATGTCTTCGTCAAAAGATCAAATCCAAATAGCAATTGTCAACCACAGGATGGTCCATGGTGATGAACAATCAGATGGTGGAGAAAGCGGAGGTCGTACATCACAATAATTCAATATTCAAAACCATATGCTCCGAGCAAAGAGACTCTTGATGGCTCATAATGTTGCGTGTTGGATGGTTTAAAAATGTGATAAGTAAAGTTGAAACTACAGAATGCTGACAAAGTCTTTCTTTGTCAGCATTTTTATTTATTATTTTCTCCTTCCATAAATCCATACCCACGATCAACATGATGTTACGGTAACTTTACCGTCCACCATCTCAATATATATATAAATATAAATATAGATATAGATTTGGCCCCTCTTATATTCAACTAAACAAGTGCTAATCTGTGAGTCGCAAGACAGTTTCCACAGGCCTAATAATAATCAAATATCACCTTCCACTAGATACTGATTCAAGTGTGTGTGTGTGTGTGTGTACGTATTATGCTCACAAGAAACACTTGAGTGACAAAGATTTAATTAAAATATAACCCATTCAAGTATTTTCAATGATATTACAAAGTAAGAGTTGGGCGGATTAA
Organism: Citrus trifoliata; assembly: GCA_018350135.1. NCBI lineage: Eukaryota > Viridiplantae > Streptophyta > Magnoliopsida > Sapindales > Rutaceae > Citrus > Citrus trifoliata. The sequence goes on along the minus strand of CM031384.1, from coordinate 8,236,256 downwards.
AAATACACATTGCATTAACAATCAGAAATATGACAAAGTGCTTACACAGATGATAATAATATAAACTTTACACTAGTAACGATAAGATCAGCAGCAGCATTCAGCCGGTTGGATACTATTCTATATATATAATAATAATATAATAAAAAAACATAAAAATGAAATTAGAAAAAAGGGAATAATCCAATCCCCATGATTTGATGTCTTGCCTGCTGAACTGAACAAAAGTTTGGCAAATTCTCTTGTCCTCCTGCTGAACTGAACACTCCCTCTCTTCACTCTCGGATAATTCCCAAAATGGCCAAAATATTTTACTTGATGATTAATAACAATATCATTAAATTAATTAAAAATATATACACAGATTCTTCAATTTGTTGCTGTGCTTCCCAAAAAGCCAAAATAATACTGCACCCACTTCCTTCTCCTCCCTATCTTCTTCTTCTTCTTCTTCTTCTTCAGATTCTATTCACAAAATGAGCAGAAATCAAGTCGAATTCAAAACCCAACAAAAAATACACACTCACCATTCCTCCAACAATCAATCATTTCTTAAGAGCCCGCTTCGCTTCACTTGGCTTCATTAACTAGCTCAGTGATCCAACCCAGATCCGGATCCACCGCATTAGTCGGGTACGGGTCGACCCGTTCCAGAGAATTCTCCTTGCTTAGTCTTTCAAACATTTTCGCCCGCAAGTCCCTCCCTGACTCTACCCTCTCCATCACCGGCTCCTCCTCCTCCTCCTCCCAGCAAGTGTTAAAGATATCAGGGTATCCGATGCCTGGTCGGGTCGGAGTACGGGTGGGAGTGGAGGGGAGGCTGCAGAATCCGGGTCGAAGCATAGACCCCCTAGGAGATCCGTACCCCGGGGAACCGCCCACACCCCCAACTTGCATATTCCATGAAGATGGCAAGGACTTGACCTTTCCAAGCTGCAGGTTCCTGAAAGAAGCCATCATTTCGTTGATGGAACTCGTACCCAGTGACCGACTCAGCGAGTGACTCATTGGCGACTCAGTTCTTGGACTCTGGGGCGGGGAAGCAGACTCCGGAGACGACAAAAACGGAAGCGTCTTCGCACAGGAAGGCGAGTCAGAGACAGAAGCACTTCTTGGACTCTGCTGGGGCAAGATTCTGAGTTGGTCCGGCGTGTGAGCGAAGAAACAGACCCTCCTCTTGCAACCGCCTCCATCTTTGCAAGGCTGCGTACGGTATCTCGCCGGATGGAGCCAGCACTCGAACACGCCGTGGGCGAACTCACACGCGTCACCTTTCTTGCAGCTTCCCTTGCGAAAATCGGGGCAGGCCGTACCCGAATAATGATACTTCCTCGGGTCGCGCCTCCGCGCTTTCTCTCCAGGATGAGCGTACGGACACTCGGTCCAGTCATGCGACCTTCCACGTGCGCACTTCCTCACCTTGAACTCGTACATGCGGAAGTGGTCGCAGGAGTAAGCGTCCACCGGAGAATCCGGATCCAGACCCGACATATCGCTATCGGAGTCCAAATCCGGATCGTTTGACGGCAGGTAACGGTGGAGTGCCGCATAGGTTTCTGGGATATGGTAGAGATTGCTATATTCCGGGCTGCCGTTTGCATTGCTGTTTAAGGAGTGAGGAGAGAAAATGTTATCGGCCGTTGGATCATCAGGTAGTTGTGGCCACGGAGGGACGAGGATCGTCGGGTTCGGCCGGTGAGCTTCTCCGAGCATCATTTTCCAGTTTTGTTTTTTAGGGGCGGTGGCTGTTGATATTTTGGGGAACAATATCACTGCTTTGCTTCTGCTTATAAACTGATAAGGATTAAGGAGTAACCGTGGTTAGGTTTGTGTTAACCGTAGTTAGGTTTAATGTTAACCGCGGTTAGGTTAAAAATCTTAGAGCGGCCTTTTGTACTGCAGTTAAATTAGAGAGGAATGTTCACGTTACCCGACTGTTATCACTTAATTTGACAGTCCAACAGAGTTGGATTTATGTGCTCCACGTTGTGGTTTCACAAGAATTCTTTTGCAACGTGGCAGATTCTGGTGGTAAGTTGAGGAAACCCTGTGCCGGAAGCCGTCATTTATTACGCGGGTTGGAATATTTATTTTTCTGGCCTACGGCCCCTAGTGTTCCTGACTCCTGAGTCGGTGGAACATGGGATGGAGGATGTGGAGGATAAGGATGGATATTTAAAAAAACAAATTAAAAACATATATATATATTTTTTTTGGGTAAGAATTTTGTATCCCCACTTTCCATTATAGGATATATGCGTAAACTGCAAATAAATTTTGGTTCGCCTAATTATAGTTCTAATGCGGTTCCCTAAAATTCTCTTTTTATTGACATATATTGTTTGAAAATTATGATAATTAAAAAAAGCAAATCATAAATTGACACCTGTCATCACCGTCTCTAGTTACAGGCAATAGTTCGACAATGTTGAAATTGCGTATTTTTGAGACATTGAATATACCATCGGAATTTGTTTTCGTCATGAACACGATGATATAATTGAATTCCTTTAAAAAGCGTTAAAGGCTCATGGTAGCAATTTAGGGCGCCAAGCTACCACCATTAGAATCGACACCTTTGCATCTATAAAATGGTGGTATAGAAATACCCTAAATCCTCGCAATAAAACCGTGATCCTTCCACGTGCTCCGTTGAGGTAACTGACCATCATTAAGGTCCTCTTTGATATTGAAGTACCCTAATTTTTAAACGATGGTTGAAAGGCGGACCTACAAAAAAAAAAATCATTCAAACTCCTTATATTTTGATTAATTTTATATATGGATTGAATTTTAATTTTATTTTTAAATATGTCCCTAATTCAATTATATTATTTTTTTAATTGAAACTGGTGACTCATTTTATAAAATGATTAAATTATATATTTATTAAATAGATTGAAAACATCAGGGGTCTAAAATGTTATTACTGCTTTAATCTATTTTTAAAAAAATTTAATTGAAAAAAAGTATGTCAATGTAATATAACATCGTCTATAGTAATAATTATCAACATTTTCATAAATATTTTATGTAAATTGTGATATTTTATTTATTAGTTACGTTAACTAAGAAAACAAGTTAGAAAATAAAATTTGAATATTTTGAATAGTTTTTTTATATAAGAATCATCAAGATCTAATTTCTCAAAGAGAGTCAGAGTGTCCGGAAAAAAATAACGACACCCAAATGCTTTTTTGTTGGGTTGAATTTAGTTTATTATTTAGAACTTTAACTAATAATATTTTTTATAATTTAAAAAGAGGAATAAATTTTAATTGTGTACTTTATTTGAACCTGGTAATTAAGTACTTTTCAAACATAAAAGTTCTACTTGCAATTTTTAATTAATTGTAATTACATGTGTTGATTTATTTTAGATTGAAATTCTTAATTGATTTATTAATTCTTATTTAATTACATGTTATTATAGGTTGCAATATCAGATTCGGTAATTGAAAAATAGTGTTTTTATATTTGAATTTTTTTACTCTTTTTCTATAATTATTTTTATTTAAAGTACCTATTTATATGGTTTTTCATGAATTATTTTTATTTAGATTACCTATTTATATGGTTTTTCATGTTTCTATTATATAATGTACTTTTTTCTACTTATGAATGTTTATGTTCACTTCAAAATATAAAATTTTTAGGTTAGCTTGGGGTAATTTAAATTCCTAGGTCCACCCCTAGATAGTTAATATATGAAAAAGCTATAAATATGAAATAAAATTTGATAATGTATAATAAACATAATTTTTAAATAATAATTTTAACAAAAATGGTAAAGATATTATAAAATTTTCATTATAAAAGTAGTTGATTAAATCAACTTAATTGTTAATATTTACCATGCACTTTATAAAGTTATAGCTGCCAACCTCAATACCAAACAAGTCCAAGTATATCTCGAGAAATGAAGCGTGATGGTTATTCAATGTCTCAAATGTTACCACTTCATTCACTGATCGATTTAAATAATAATAAATATATTGAATGAATATGTTTCATACAAATTTATTATATATTTATTAGAGTATAATGGCAGTTTTTTGGTTTAGAATTTTAAAGTTTGGGAAAGTTTTAAAACCGCACGGTTTTAAAGTATTATAAAGCTAACACGTTAAAACAATAAGATTTTAAAGCTTTCCTCAATTTTCCTGCACTTTAAAATCCTGAATTAGAAAATTTCTATAGAGTGTGATATGGGAAGCATATAAGATAAAATATATTAGAAATTATAGTATTTGAGTCAATTTAATATTTAATATTTTATTAGGACCTATCATGTTTTAATGAGCTTATTTGAGTCAAAATTATAATTCTATTTTTTAATTACATGAGACTATTGTTCATATTACGACTCATATTATATAATACTATAACTGATATTATAATTTTAGTTTAGTTAATTTTTAGATTAATTCTCTTATTTAAGAAGGATTAGAATTTAATAGTTACTAGTATGAATAGGGTTATTATCTTAGTTTATTATGATATATTTTAGACCTTTGGTTAATAATTAGTCCTTTTAGGTATGTCGTTGTTATAAATATAATGTTTTCTCTCCTTGAGACATCATTTCTTATGTATTCTAAATGTGTACTAGAACGATATCTAGTATCGTTTCTTTCTTGCATCAAATGATTTATAAGCTTTTCTCTCTCCCAAGCAAAGCTTTCTTAATCATAAACCACCCACTGTACACATATAATTATTGGTGGACAAATGCAAAATTGTAATTACAATTGATAAACATAAAGATAATCGGAAAAAAATTTAATTATTATAAGGATATTATAACATAAAAGGTATAGCTAAGAATTATTGTTTTAACTTAATTTTCCTTAGTGTAAGTTATGTAACGGTAAAGTACACATTACACCAATAATTAAGTAATGGAAGATATCAAATCCAATGTATAGACATTGATAAGAGAAATAGACATAATTTTAAGAAACTAATACATGTATTTATGTAGTATCAAGAACAAGCAAATTAATCTTAAAATTCTAAATATTTGCATTCTTTTTAATATTTTTCTCGCTATGTATGGTCTTTAGATATTTTATGAGGATTTGGCAACAACTCTAAATAACAAATCATTGACTCAAACAACTTTTGAAAAATATTTATTCTAATTTAATCTTTTAATATAAATATAACAATTTTTTTAACTATATACAAATAATTATTACTAAGTGGAATGCACGTTTCTTTAAAGGGATGTAGAAAAATTATAACTTATTACAATGTAGAGTTTATTATAAGCAGTCCAAAATAGAATAAAATACTTTATAACTACGTAGATGCTATTCTTATATAAACAATCACTACACAGATGTTTTATTATAATATTAGTGACGATGCTATAATATATTGACATAATTTTCTTTCAATTAGAATATTTTTATAATAAGTTAGAATTGTAATAACATTTTAGGCCCCTAATGATTTCAATGTGTTCAATAAATATATCATTTTATCTAATAAGTCAATGAGTCTAATTGAAAAAATATATAATTGAATTAGGGACATAATTGAAAAAAAAACTTTATTATTATACAAAAATGAATAAAACATAAGGGGATATGAATGATTATCAGGCTACCTTGGAGAGTTAGGATTGTTTCATGATTTGAACTTATTTTGGTTGATTAGTGGTTAAATATAAATAAAAATAGTTATTAGTAACCATATATGATCATTAAAAGACATATGAAATAAGATTTTTAAAGGCTTATATTGAGAGAGAATTTTAAAACTATTTCATGGTAAAAGAATTTTAAAACTATTTCATAGTAAAAGTAGCATTTCAGATCTTTTATGTTTAATAATATGGAGGCTTTTTTTTTTCTTTTTTTCAGTTCTATAGCCTATCCAATTTGAATCCAAACATTCAAAATGTGCCATGACAACTTTGATTTAAAAAAATTTTGGTAGTTCTTTTAAAATTTTTAATAGTAAAATTTTAGAAAATAAATATTTATTTAGTTCTCATATTTTAAAAAATATTATAATACACTCCTAATATTAAATATATTTTACCTTTTATAATATTTTCAAAAAATAAAGAGCACACAGAAATATGAAGACTGAAGAGTGCTTTTCCAAAATAAAAAATTAATAAATTTTAATAGAAAAATTATAAATTGTCCACCCAAAATTTATACCATCATAAAAAATACAATAAAAGTTTGAATTTATTCTATTTTGCATCCAATGTATGCAAGTTGTATAAATTATCCAGGAAAAAAACATACTTAACCCAATAAAATAACAAAATAAAAACAAACACAAATTATATTTGTAGTTATTTTTGTAAGAGTAATTATGCCGTTGTGGTGGACAATTGATACACGCAATAAATTAACAATGAATGATCAATTAAATAAATTTAAATTTTTGTTGTATTTTGATAATGGTGTAAATTAGGGTGAAAGGAAGCAAGAAATTCCCGAGTTCAAAACAAAATCAACCTTTTTTTTTTCCTTTCAAGGAGAATCAAATGTTTTGGTTAGTAATATATAAGCTTGAAAATATATATATTCACACACTACAAACGCGTGGTGATAACTTGTGAATTATAAATTACTAAAGTTTAATAGAAAATCCTAAACTTAATCTACTAAATTTTATTATTAACCCTAGCTTTTGATGGTCCGAAAAATTATTGACCTCTATGGAGGTTTGAATTCTACGGAGTTTAGAAATTGATTGCATCATCCGTTGCATTTTGAACAAGTTGTTGTAAATTTACCCATTCTAAATCCTGTTTAGGGACATTGTCAAACTACTTGCTATAATAATAAATCAATAATAAAACAAAATTTCTGATTAATGGAGAAACCTTCTGGTACACTTCTTTGCAAAATTTGTTATGAATCTATAGGTCGCCAGCATTACCTCAGTTAGAAATCTTGAACCATTTTAATTTTCTTTTAATTGTAGTAAAAATGCAGCATTAAATCGTAATCGCACAATCACGTCATCAATTCACAATGGGGCCAACCAATTGATGGAAGACCTACCCAAGTAAATAAAGAAACATCCTAACTAGATTTGTTGATCTTTTGTAGCAGTTTGAAGAAAGATGTTCTCCTATAAATAACCTAAAAATTTTCATTTTAATTATAAAATTTATTTTTATTTTTATTTTTAAATTGGAGGGCATACAGAAAACAAATTGATTTTTTTAACTTTCTATTTTTTCTAGATTCCAACATTTGGTTAGTCAGCAAAAAATAAACTTACTGATTGGCCAGCAGCTGCAGCATCAGCAACAACAACAACAACAATAATAAAAAAAGTAAAACTATTAAAAACGAAATTCATAGATTATTCTTCCACAAATTTTTAGTAATTTTAAGAGTCATTTGGATTTTAAAGTTTGATACTAATTATTTTACTTAATAAATATTCTGATGGCTTTATTACCTTTTGGTACATAAATTGTAAATGTAATATCTTATAGAGAGAATAGAATTCTATAATTCAAGTATAAGGGATTGGCTTTCATATAGACATTGCATTAACATAAATATGAGAGCTAAATATAGTTTTAACTATGAAGAAATCTTGGTGATTATAGAATATGGATGTCAATTCGTAGAATCGTATTGTGTCAAATTTAAGTAAGCACAGATACGACCAATTTATTAATCATATCAAAATATCAAAACAAAGATATGACCCGTTTATTATTCGTGTTAATCGTGTTTACTCAATTAACATATTTAGTATAGAAAATTAAAAATTAATTTATAAAATAACAAAGATATCAATATTATTCTTAAAATAGGTCATAAATAAGGTAACATGACATAAAAATGACATGAATAAATTTATAACATAATATAAATATGCCACGAATACATAATTTAATGTTCTACATATACATTAGTTGAATTTTTCAAATAATATTATCATATATTAATTAATATTCATATCATAAATGTGTAATCGTGTTGAGGTGGTCTAACACAGATACAATATAATTATTTATCATCTATTGTCTTATCAATCCGTTTATTAATTGTCTGAATATTTGTTAATATGAATACAGAAAAATCGTGTCACGACCCATTTAACCACCTCTATTATTGAATGGTACCTTGAAAATTTCAATGATCATAAAGATTTGATTTGAACAATTATTTTCTTTGACACCCCGAACCAACAAGCAAAAGATGAGTCACTACGTTAGCATCTTGACGACCATCTCAATAGAGGTAGCTGAGTTATCCAATAAATGCTCAGCAAGATGGCAAGGGATCTCAAACAGAAAAACCATTAGCAGCTTGGCGTCCAAGCTTACTGATGATAATGGATATCGTTTATTAAACAGAAATTATCAAAATAACCCAACCCGAGAAGGGAAACATTAGAGTTATGAAGATGTCCTCAAGTACACTCTCGCAATAACTATATAAACTATGTCTTGGAGAATAAATGCTTGGAGCACAGGAAAGAAATGAAGTTGCAAGATTATAAATAATAGAAACGATGTGCGAAAAAATACAGTCAAAATATCAATACGATGTGCGTTTGAGATCTTTAATATTTTATAATAAATAAAACCAGTTGCTCTTATAAGCAGTTTATAAAACAACCTAACTGAATAAACAATGAAAATTTTTAGAGTTTTTATTATAACATTGTTACTTCAATAAAAAGATAATATATCCTATCTTTGTTTAATACAAAAAAAAAAGTATGGACAGTTTAATGTTATGTCTATGATGCTAGTTATACTACGTCACAATACTTCAACAATAAAATTTATTAAAAAAAATTATTTTTTTATAGAAGGATATTATTAAGTGCCCAACTAATTTTTCTTAATATATCATTTTACCACTAAAGAATTCTGATGATTATTATTTTTGTTTGCAATTTTAGTTTTTTATTATCTTACCATAAATCGTTAAAAGTAACAGGATTTATGTCAAAAGATTATTTTTGAAATTCTAGTTATGCAACCCAAGAGGGGGGTGAATTAGAATTCTAAAAATTATTTAATTTATAAAGAAAACTTAATATAAATATAAAACAAGTTCAAAGTAATAACAGATAAGTTAAATCACAATATAAAAAGATAAGGGAAGGAAGATTCAAATATAGAGATTTTTACATGGTTTAGCCAACCTCGCATACATCCACGCCTCCAAGCTTTTCATGCTTGAGAATTCCACTAAGCAAGTCTGCAATGCTTCGAATCCTTACACTTGACTTCCAAGGTGTCAATAACTTTTACAACGAGATTTTCCCAATCTCTTAACTCAAGTGTCAACACTTACAATCACTCAAAATAAAAGATTACAAATTTGTTGTTCCTCTCACAATAATTAAGATTACAAAATGATGCCCAATATGTGAATAAATGAAGCAAGAATGTATTCAAAGCTCTATGAAGATTGTATTCTCACGTATATGCTCAATAGTCGTGTTGTGATAAATTCTTATTTGAATTTGAATGAGTTTATTTATAGGTGGAGTTGAAAACTAGCCGTTATTGACTTTCTGCACACTGTCGGATCACTGTTAACTAGATGTCGGATCGCCATTTGACTGGTCAATATGACCGTTGGGCTGATTTTCAAATTGTCGGATTGCCGTTATCTAAATGTCGGATCGCCGTTTAGGTCCAAAGGCTAATCTTCAATTCTGTTTGATCTCAGCGAGCCGTTTACCAAAATTGTCGAATCGCCGTTTAGGTCCAGATACTAATCTTCAATTCTGATTGATTTCGGCAAGCCATTTATCAAACTTATCGGATCGTCATTTAGGTCTAGAGACTAATCTTCAATTCTGATTGATTTCGGCAAGCCATTTATCAAACTTATCGGATCGTCATTTAGGTCTAGAGACTAATCTTCAATTCTAATTGATCTCGGCAAGCCGTTTATCAAACTTATTGGATCTCCGTTTTCCACAAAAACTACTGCAGTGAACTATTTTGCAAGATAACAGTTTGTCTCCAAATCTTTATAAAAACACTTTATAAAACTTGTCAAAATAGAACTATTTACAGGATTTAAAACAATATTTGTTATTATCAAAATTCTCAAAGCTTTTCAATTTTAAAAACCATTAATACGAAAATAACCAAAAACATTTTCATAGAATAAAAGTGAGAATGATGTTATGAAAATTATTTTGAGCTTTTAAAAGATTAATCAATCTTAATCAAGTTTGTTATCATCAAAATCAATAATAAAAAAATATTTATGTTAACAATTTTACCCTCCAACAATTGAAGTGTGCAGAAGAATGATTTTATCCACTAAAATGAAAAAAAAAATCTAAAATCAAAGATTTAGAAAATTAAATATATTTCAAGTTAAAAATTTTGAAAATAATAATTATGTTAAGAAGCAAATATTACCTTAATTGATATTTTATTATGTATACTTATTTTGATAATTACATATCAATTGCAATTAAAAATTTAATAAAATAACAATTATTTAAAGAATCTAATTTTATATCTAAATTACTCGTTCTTTTAATATTTGTATATATATATATAATATTATAATATTTAAGATGTGGATATTTTCACTCCACTATTTGTGTAAACTCATCCTACTTATAAAAAATATTTTTATGGTAAGTTCATATTATTTTTAATAAATACAAATTGACAATCGAATTTTTACAATTAATCAATTAAATCTTTTTTTTATAATTACTCAATTAAATTCTTCTTTTAACTTTTTTCTAACTTAGGTTTCTTTTTTTACCATTATGACCATTCAAATTGCTTTAACATGAGTTTTGTTTGACTATTTTACCCTTATGATATAAAATGAACAAATTTCCCTAATAAATATACGTTCTTCTATCTAATAGTTTAGATATTTGATTTAATGACTACAATGTTACATTTTTAAATGAAATCTAATCATTTTCAATACCCTACATATAAATTACATAAATTTGATAGTTTGATAATTTACATGAGTATTGTAGAATAAAGACATCATGTTAGTTTAATTAAAGATTAATAATCATATTAGTAAAGTAGTATTGACACGTCATTTAGAAATAAGGAATTTTGTATAAAAATTAAAAAAGTATTGAAGTTAAAGTAAATTTTTGGTACTTTCATCTTATTAGGGCAAAGTAGTTAGTTTAAACTTAAACTAAAGTAATCTTAGTAGTCAAGTATAATAAAAAGAAAAATATGAATCACAAAAAAAAAGATAGATTTAATTAATTAAATCTTCTAAATTCTTTTTTATTTAAATTTTTTAAAAGTTATGTGAACTTTTTGTAATTATTTTATAAAAATGGAGTGGGCTAACAAAAGTTTGGGATGGAAATATCATCACGCCAATATTTAATTTAGTAATAGGAAATAAGTACAAAAATTATCAATTTGCTACCTAACTTATTGGGAAATTACCAATTTATCAAATGACTTTTGTTTGTATTAAATTGCCACTGTTGTAAGTACCCTCATAATGTCAAAATTTTGTAAGCAGAGTTAATGATTTGATAATAAAATGATAAAAATTGAAACACAAGGTAGGAAAAAGTAATTACCAATTAGTAGTACAATAATATCTCAAAAATAGATAGGCGAGCTTTTGATAATATCTATTTTGTGCATTGCTGATTATTTTTTCAAGCATATTATTTCATATGACACAAATTTGGTAATGTTATAACTTTTAAAATAATTGTTGTTAGTTGTTAACTGCAAAAATAATCAGTTAAAAATTTAGTAAATTTTATTTTTAAAGTGTTGTGTGTTTTAAAAGCAATCATATATGTTTAATAAAACTTATTGTTAAAGTGATATAAGAATATAATTGATTGAATTGGATATAATATTGAATAAAATTTATTTGAGTAATATTGTGTACATATAATAATTGACAACTAAAATAAAATTTTTATTAATTTTATTTGTTATTTTGTTATCTCAATAGAATTGGTAATAATAATAATCTCTTTAAAGTTGGTGATTTTATTTCATAATTAATAAGGAAATTTAAAAATTTTATAATATATACATATAAAGATACATATGGAATTGTGTTAAGTGCAAAAATGGTTCTCAAAATCAGATTTCGAAAAGTTGCTCTTTTTTTTTTTTTTTGTGAGGAGAAAACTGCTCTTTTTCTACTTTTTCAAAATCTTCTATAGAATGAGAGAATATTATTAAAAGAGATTTCTAAAAAAACATATCAAGCACCAAATTAGCTTTTAACTTTTCAAATTACTTTGGAGCATCCTAAAAATATTCCCCAATGGACCCTTTTAGATTATAAAAAATTTTAGAGTAAAAGATGTTGACATAAATAATCATATAATATTGATTTTGATGATAACAAATCTTATATGTTTTCGATTAAAAATGTTGGAGCTATTAATATTAAACAAACTCTTAAAGCCGTATAATATTTTAGACATGTTTAAGAATTCGGATAATTGTTAACTTTAATCGGAAAATCATTTTCTATAAAAGGTTGTTTAAATACTAATTCTGAAAAATAATGGTGAACCGTTTACTGAAAAAGGTGAGCTAATAATTTCCAGAAAGGAATTAGATTGTAATTGTGAACCATTTAGCAAGAACGATTAGTTAAAATTTGTTTGGCATGTTTCTGGAAATAAACGGTTAACCGACTATTTAAAATCTCAACTCAACAATCATTTGCACTAGTCAAAATGGTGAACCGACAACAATTAACAGCGATCCAATTTTTCTTAAAAAGTTAACAACGGCTAATTTTCAGCTCCAACTATAAAATGACTCAATCAAATTCAAACAAAGTGAGATCCTAAAGTTATCATTGAGCTTACTACTGATTATACAACTATTATTGAGCTTTAAACTTATTTTTGTTTCATTGATTCACACTTTAAGCTTTCATTTGTAACCATATACATTGTGTGAGAGAAAATTCATTTGTAATATTTATTTTTAAGTGATTGTAAGTGTTGTAATACATTTGAGTTAAAATATTGAGGATAATTTCTTAAGTCAATTATAAGTGTTGTTAAAGTCATGATGGTTTACTTAGTGAAATCTTCAAGTTTGATGAGCTTGAAGGCGTGAACGTAGGCACGGTTGGTCAAACCACGTAAAAATCACGTGTTTGCTCTCTCTTACCCTATCTCTTTATTTTTCATTGCACATTAATTGTTTATTTTGAATTTGGTTATTTAGTTTAAATTGCATTAAGTTTTAATCGCTTAAATTTTTAGAATGTCAATTCACTCCCCTCTTGAGTTGCCTATTTAGTATTTCAAAATACATATGTGGCACAATACTATTAGTTCAACAACCCCCACCATTTATTTTTATTATTTTATGTTTTTATTAAATAAATAGTATTATGCTATATTTGTTTGTACCAATTATTTATGACTGTAAAATACTCTATTCAAAATCATATGTAATTTTTTAAACACTATTATATTAAAGCATGTACAATTACATTAATAAGGTCGGGGCATGTCATGTGCTACGACAGTCAAGAGCACAATTTTTTTTCCCCCTGAAATGATCAGAACAGAGACTTAGAATCTCTTATAAATTAAAAGAAAATGACGATAGTACAACATTGGGAAATGTTAGAAATTTTTATTCCTAGTGGGAATATTGCAAATCCTGAATTTGGGATATGATATGTAGTACACGTGTAGAACAGTCTAGGGTTTGGAATGAAGGTTCCCCATGTGCAGAGTGCAATAGATGAGTGCAGTTGAGGACAAGTATAAAAGTAAATCTCTGCCAACTTTAGTTGAAAAAAAAAAAAAAATTCTCTCAATCTTGTGAAAGAACAAGAAGAGAGGGAAAAAAAAAGAAAGGAAAAGCGGCCATGGAAAGAAAAGAAAACTTATGGTTAAGCTTTGCTCCAAACACCTGGCGTTGTGGTTACTGCACACTGACCAAACTTGCAGTAAATGCCCCTCTTATTGCGGCACGTAAGTCCTTTTGGTCCATTCTCAACTTAACTCTTTGCTTCCTGGTTCCTGCTTCCAGTTCATTCTAGAGCTCTATTATTGTCATGTGTCATTCACGAGGGAATAAATATTATTGTAGTATAGATAGATCACCGAACATCAAATCACTTAACATTTAAACCATTACCAATCAATGAAATTCCAGTTTCAAAAAAAATAAAAAATGACAGATTCTGTAATGTAACCAAGAGTTGAAAAATGCACAACAGATTTAGGGCTCCAAAAAAAAAAAACCATTAACCTATAAAAAAATCAAATTAAATCATTAACACCCTCAGTGATTTTATTATCAGATTTTATTTTAATCATGGTTTAAGTATGATCGTAAGTGTTATATTTGAATCTGATATGAGCTAATATTTATGCCTGATATAAATATATATCATTGGCAGTTTTTAGATTTTTTAAATGCAATTTAAAAAATTATTAACGGCCATAGCCAATATCCTACCATATATAGAACGCACCGAGTTCTCAATTACTTTTATTAAATAAATTTGTATTTTAGAAAAATGTTTAATAGTGTTATGATATTCTGTTAAATCATTGTTTAAGTAATGATTAATTTACTGTTATTGAAAACTCATATTATCTCAGATTTTCTATTTTTCAAAAAGCGTTGTTGACTATGTATATAAATTTATTCATGCGCATTTAGAAAACGAAATGCGGTGGTGGAGAATCACATTTTGTCGAAGCTTGTAATTATTGATGATTCTAGTAAACTCGAAATAGCCGATGCTCTCAATAATTAAGGGCACCAGTTCTCCTACAAATAATTTATTTTTCTTTATAGAAATAAGATTGAGATTTAGTGTCCGGCTGAGTTTCGTTGAGTGCTAAATTATTGATCAAAATTTATTTTTAATTTTAACTATTCATCAATATAATTTAATATAATGACAATTAATTAATTAATTAAAAGGTTCTAATTTCTTTAACCAGTTTGTGTACATCCAAAAAGTTTTATCAATTTAAAATTTTCTTATCATTTAGTAAATATGGTAACTAGATAACTGCCAATATAAATATTATTAATCCAAAAGAAACTAACTAATTATATCCAATCAGTATCTAACAAAGTATTTAGAATAATATATAAATAAATTATTTAAACTTCAGCAACTGAGAGGGAAAGCTACTAAGGTCCTATAATAATAACATTGACGCAAAATATCTTTTGCTTGCAGGAATCGAGTCCATCATTCCTCTTCGATTGCTAGAATAAATCTCTTGTTGTGCAAACCTTGAAATAAGTATCTTGTTATGCAAACCTTGGAATAAATTTCTTGTTATCGTGCAAACATGACAAATGACTAATTACAGCTTAATAGACACTCTTAACTTTCAGAAGCCACTTTATATTTCAATTATATTTGAATATATTTTCTTTATCTAAAAGAAGATGAACACACAAACATTATGCAATGAAACTTGCTTAATGTGTCAAGAATTGAATAGAAGAATTTGTTAAGAATATAATTTCAAATAAAAGAACTTGAAATATTGTATTTTATCTTATCTCTTATTATTTTTATTTTTAAATTTAAAATCAGTTTGTTAACTAGCTATATTATTTTGAAAATGATTATAATTTTTTTATTAATAAAAATAATATGTATTCTTATTAAATCTAATTGTACATATTTTTACATTATTAATATTAAAAAAAAAAGATAAGAGCATCATAGTTCATAGAGGGACCCAATTAATTATTTATTGTGATTAGTGGACGTCTTTTCTTGATCTGTACATAAAGCGGACTTTTTTAACATAATTTTTTTTATATCGTCCCAAAACAAAAAAAAAAAAAAACAAAAAGAACATAATTTCCCAGCACTACGTCAAATCCAGCCAATTATTCTGGATAGGAAGATAAAACGATCAAGAATTAAGGGGCCCATCGGTTTTCTAATTATCTTTTTATTTTATTATTATTTTATTATTTTATTATTATTATTATTCGGGTGATAAATGAAAACATCCGAAAATGCTTTCTAAAATGTTGTTCAATCACGAATTCAATCGACCACAGTCACAATTACGAATCACGAAGATGGTACTTTTGGCCTGGTTTTTAGTTTATAATCTAAATTAAAAGTGTGTTTGGGATTGAGGTACTGTAACTTTTAAACTACAGCTGTTGGGAAAAAAAAACTGTAATTATGAAACAAAAGTTAATAATATCTAACAAATATAAATTTTAAATAATAATTTTGATAAAATTATTAAAGATATAATAAATTTTATATTATACAAGTGAAAAATCATATCAACATAGCTTAAAATCTACAACAGCTGGTGTTTACTAAACACTTTAGTATCGTACCTTTTAAATTACAACTGTCCAACCTCAATCTCAAACGCACCCTAAATTAACTTGAAAATGTTACTTTTAGAGAAGAAAAGGGTTAAAACTAAAATGTATTGTTTTAAAAAATCTCATGTTAATCGCCCTTATTTTACAGATTATTAATTTAAGGCTACTAATTTTGTAATCTTTTCATTTTGACCCTCACAAGTCACAACAACCAACATCATAGCCCCGCCATCCATAATGGTTCTTATTGTAAACACAATTGCAACAGCGTCAGCTCGACCGTTGTGCTTGTTGAACTCACTGTTCCTGTGGTAAATAATCGCTTATCCTTTATTTGATATTACGGTGAGCTTTAAGCTATAATTTTGTAAAATAATAGCTTAATAGCTGTAGTTATGAAAAACGAATTGAGTTTGGTAAATAAGAATTTAAAATAATAATTTTATAAGAAATATTTATGATATTGCAAGTGTGTTATCAAACAACTGTAGAAAAAAATTACTTTAAATTTTAAACTACAATTATAAATATTCATCACATAATTTGAAATCGTAACTTAAAAATCACAATTCTTCAATAACAATACCAAACCGAGCCTTAGGCCTTGTTTTGCATTTGGGTGTTGTAGAAAAACAAAAAAATAAAATTATGAAATTAATAATTAATAATATATAATATATATAATTTTTAAATATTAATTTTAATAAAAATAATAAAAATATAATAAATTTTTTAATAATGAATCAAATTAAAATATTTTTTAAAATATAATAATTAATATTTATTAAATATTTAAATATTATAATTTTTAAGTTATGATACGTCCAATCTCAGCGGCACAGCACATGCATGTACTACGAGTGTCACGTTTTAACACTGAAAGAAAATGGGGTTCATTACTCATTAGGGGTCATGCCCTAAGAATGTGTGACCAGCCACATGGTGTTGGTAGGTACGTTGTCCCTAAAATAGTAAAAGGCAAATGCCTTCGGCATTCATTCACCTAATTATACCAGTCCCTGTTTCTCGTGCTCCCCCCATTCACGAACATTTTTATGTCAATTGCTTAATGTATAGATTACGTGTGGTTTTTAAACAGTTTTTTTTAATCGTTTATTCTTTCATATACTGATATAAACATATTAGATATTAATTGAGATTTTCTTTTATTATTTTAAAATAACACAGTTTGAATAATAACCCTCATTTTAATATGAGAAAAAAATTATTCTATCTCTAAAGTGGAGAGTCGTATAAATTCTTATAAAAAAAAAGTGAATCTTAATAATTATTGGGGCTTAAACTCATACGGCTAAAATTATTGGACGCATGAATTATAATTTTAATTGTTTATATTTGAATCTTAAAGAACATAAACATTAATTTAAACTTTTCTTGTATCGTTTCATATGATTTTCTTTGTCATTTCTTTTAATTTCTGATTGAAACTTCTTCTTTCTCATCAATAATTAAAATTTTTAAAATACATATATCTATAATGGATAAAATAGTATAATTTTTTCATTTTTTATAACAATATTGTCGCTAAATCTTGTAAGTGTTCAACAAAACAATTAAATACACAAGTTTCATATATAATAATCATATTATTACCCAAAAAAAAAGGCTATTACCGCTAATAGAAAAGAAACCCAATATTCGATGGAGATGATTCCAATATAAAAAATCCGCCACGCGCAATTTGAAGGATGGTACGTATGATATTAAAATAATTTGATTAAAGATAAAAATTGAATTAGATTCCCTTAATTAGCTCAACGAACGGAAAAAATAGTTAGTTACAGTCACGTGAACTGCCGGATCAAGAAGGTTCAAAATGCCTCCACGTGTGCGGAAGCTAAGACAGATGGCTTGAACAGCCGCGACAAAATTATAGAAAAATTAAAAACCATGAGAAGCTCCCGACAAAACACAAAGGAGCTCGGCGTACGAGAAAAAAGAAAATCAGGCTACTTATGAATTTTTGTACGGACGATCTTTACTTAACGTGTCATCTATATCCGGTCTTTGACCAAACACGTGTCCGTGTCCTTATCCACTGAGGTTGACACGACAGGTCTTATTTGACTGCTCACGGTTTTAAAAGCCACCACGTGTCGTTATCTGCAAGTCCTTGGGCATCGAGAATTCGAGATTAGTGTGGTTTTGACATTTATTCATCTCTTAGAATTATTTTTTTATATTTATTGTTATTAATTTTTTTTCTATTATTTGTGATAATATTGATATTTTCTCTGGAGTTTAAGAAATGTTGCCCTATTTTTAGGTTACATGAAAATGTTACTTATGGTCCGACTACTACTATATTTTTAGGTTGCAATACTCTGCAGTTCATAAGCACCGTCGTAAAAGTTGAAAAATGCTAATTATTTGAGGATGCCTTGCCTGGACTGTTGGGAGGAGCCAAATCATAATTTTGATTTAAAGTTGTCAAAAAGTATATTATAAAAGGAGCCGGCTAAGTTATTTTAACGTAATTTACGTCAGGCACAACAACAGTAACGGATCCTATCATTATACATTGTTATTGTGTCTGGTGTAAGTTACGTTTAACGTAACTTAGCTAGAGTCATTATAAAATATTACAAAAAAATTCAAATAAATGTTGTTAAAATTTTAAATTAATGAACATATAAAATAATTCCACATTAGACTACCTAATTCAATCAACGTACAATTAGGTGGCTTTAGCTCTCGTGGGAGAGAATCAAAGAACTCAAGAAGAAAATTGAATGATTCCATTCGTTATGTGAAATAAATTTAAAAAAAAAAAAAGATGAGGACGCTAGTTTTTAATTTTGGAATCTTGAGGTACAATTACAGCTCTTTACTGACAGAAAAAAGATTAGTTATTAGCTTTTTTTTATAAATAAAAAGTAAAATAATAAGGATTATAAAGTAGAAATGGTATAAATGTCTTTTATTAAAGTTTAGCAGTTGTTAGTTATTAATATATTTCTTTCAACTTTTATTTTCATTCAATATTTTTTTTCAAAAATTTACATGGTATTAAAAAAATTTCTAAAATTTTGAGCGTTTTCTAGGCATGAGAGTTGTTACACGACGGTAGGGTATCACTATCACATGTACCGTATTTAGTCGATTTAGTGACAATTAAATTATTAAAAAGTTAATAAAAATAAATAAAATTTAATTATTTGACGGTATTTAAATTGAATTATGCCATACTCAAAGATATCGTATTCTCAGGCCTGATGACTATTAGATTATCAAAATAACCAATATAAATTAATAAACTCTAATTATTTGATAGGATCGAAACGACAGATGCTACATTACACCTAATTGAGTCCTATTTCAAAATTATTGATATGACAGATCACGGATTCTTTTTT
This sequence comes from Citrus trifoliata, assembly GCA_018350135.1. Lineage (NCBI taxonomy): Eukaryota > Viridiplantae > Streptophyta > Magnoliopsida > Sapindales > Rutaceae > Citrus > Citrus trifoliata. The sequence goes on along the minus strand of CM031384.1, from coordinate 8,216,573 downwards.
CATTTAAAATAACATTTTTAAAAGTTATTAATTTTTATTTTATTTTATTTTATTTCAATTTAAGATTTAGAGTGTGTTTGATATTGATGTGTTGTAACTTTTAAGTTATAGATACTGTAAAAAAAATTATAATTATAAAATAAAAATTAATAATATATAGTAAATTAAAATTTAAATAATAATTTTGATAAAATTATTAAAAATATAATAAATTTTATATTATATAAGTAAAAATCATATCAACATATCTTAAAAGTTATAGTATTTAGTGTTTATTAAACACTTTAGTACCATAACTTTTAAGATGCAGCTGCTCAACCTCAATCTCAAACGCATTATTAATTATTTGATTTTACTAGTCTTTCTACACGATAATTCATATATATTGAACGTTATCTGTGTTTCGAGAGCATCTACGGAAAGCTTTTGGTCCAACCACTTTAGTACCGTAACTTTTAAGATGCAACTGTCCAACTTCAATTTCAAACGTATTATTAATTATTTGATTTTACTAGTCTTTATACACGATAATTCCTATATGTTGAACATTATCTTTGTTTCGAGAGCATCTACGAAAAGCTTTTGGTCCATCCACTTTAAAATATTAAAAATGAGCTTCAAATATAAAAGGTGTTTCCTAGCATTGGCATGCATGCAAGGTATAATATGTGAACTTGCAGCAAGCCGCCCTTCACGTGAAAGTCAATAAAACAAGGATGATTTGAGTTAGAATATCGAGCAAGGCCTTTAATTAGCCTCTGAACGTGCAACCCTCCTTGGGTATATTACTAAAATTAGGAAATAGAACCGCACTTCGTGCGGCTTTAAAAAAAAAATAGTATTATTTTTTTATTACTTTGCAATTGATAAAATTGATAAAAAATATAAATTATTTTTTTAAAGATGACGCAGTCTTATAAAACTAATGTTATTTATGAAAGTTAATTATTTTTTGTTAACATTAAAAATATATATTAATATGTATAGTTAAGTATACACAACCTTTTCATCAATAAAAATTAAGTTCACACTAATCAACTCTCCATTTTTCTTGGTATTAACAAACTCTCACATCTTACAAAACCTAACCCTTATCAATCCAACTATATTTATCATTGTTTAACTCATGAAGAAAATAGTACTCCATGAAGCATACAATACTAAAAATTTAAATAAGTCAAAAAATAAAAACATAAGAACATTTCTAAAGAGAATGTTGGTTAAATAATAAAAAAAAATCAAACATAACAAATCTTAAATGCTTAATATTTATAGAGCTTGAAGAAGCCAAAAGATACTAAATAAAAAGTTGCATAATTAAATATAGGATTATGACATTAAAATTAGGTCATAGGGCATTGGTGAGGGAAGATGAAGGAACATTCATTCCTATATTAATTAGTTGATGTATTTTAAACCACTAAAGTTTAGTTGTTGGCTTAATAAAATAAATGAATGTTTCAAAACTTATAATTAATTTATTATTAATGGTTATATATTGTTGAATTTAAATAGAAAGAGGAAGAGACATATAATCTTTTGTAATTTATTAATTATTTTATATTTTTAATATTTTGTAATGTAATTATTTTTTAATCTCAACCAATATATTAGATAATAGAGAATATAAAAAGATGAAAAATGATAATGCCACAAATTTTAACTACTTAATATTTATAGAGTTTGAAGAAGTCAAAAGGTACTAAACAAAAGGCTGCATAATTAAATATGAGATTATATCATTAAAATTAGACCCTAATGGCATTGTTGAGAGAAGATGAAGGAACATTCCTTCCTATATTAATTAATTGATATATTTAATCCACTAAAATTTGATTGTTGGCATAATAAAATAAATAGATGTTTCAAGATTTATAATTAATTATTATTAATGGTTACATATTATTGAATTTAAATAGAAAGAGAAAGAGACATGTAATCTTTTATAATCTAATAATTATTTTTTATTTTTAATATTTTGTAATGTAATTATTTTTTTAATATAACCAATTTATTAGATAATAGAGAATATAAGAAGATGAGAAATAATGATGTTGCATCACCTTCTCTAGTTCCAACTTTATATATATATATATATATATATATATATATATATATATATATATATATATATATATATATGTATATAGATTTTTAATATTTTGTAATGTAATTATTTTTTAATCTCAACCAATATATTAGATAATAGAGAATAAAAAAAGATGAGAAATAATGATACCACAAATCTTAAATATTTAATGTTTATGGAGTTTGAAGAAACCAAAAGGCACTAAACAAAAGATTGAATAATTAAATATGAGATTATGACATTAAAATTAGGCTCTAATGCCATTGTTGAGAGAAGATGAAGGAACCTTCCTTCCTATATTAATTAATTGATGTATTTTAAGCCACTAAAATTTAATTGTTGGCATAATAAAATAAATGAATGTTTCAAAACTTATAATTAATTATTATTAATGGTTACATATTGTTGAATTTAAATAGAAAGAGGAAAAGACATGTAATCATTGATAATCTAATAATTATTTTCTATTTTAATATTTTGTAATATAATTATTTTTTAATTTCAACCAATTTATTAAATAATAGAGAATATGAAATGATGAGAAATGGTGATACCACATCACCTCTTATAGTCCCAACTTTATATATATGTATAGATAGGGCGTATTACTGAGACTAATTAACTTGCTCCAACAAGAGAGAGAAACAATTATTTTCTTCATTAATAATTTAATTCGTAAAAAATAAAAGTAACCCTATAAGTTTGCGTGAATTAGAGATAATAATTTTTCTGTTAATTAATCTAAACCAGAGTTCTGTAGTTGAGCTACAATCTGATTGATCATATTTAATTCTTATGTATCTTGAATGGACCTGTCTATGTTACAGATTCTGTAACAAACATCTCCCGTCATCCCACCATCCGATTTTCTTTTGTTTAGTTTCTCACTCCACATCCAACCACATCCAACGGCTGATGCTGCAGTCTGTACCTTACAGAATCTGTAACGTAGTTTTGTCCATCTTGAATATATTCATTTCAACTAAGCCTCGTATATTATTGCATGACACCTAGCGTCAGAACCTTTTAGTAGGCTCGATATTTTCATTTTTGAATGGAAAAAACACAAATTATCCAATATACATAAAGGTGAAAATTATTTTGTAAAATATCATATCAGTATATTAAAAAATAAGAATTTATATCTGGACCTCAAGAAGAACTCGTAAAAGTGACGCGAACAGTTACATGAATAAAGACATCTCTCGCTCAAATGACCTTCAAAGGCCTCAAACAAAGTACTCTCTCAAGTGGAGGATGTCGCAATAATTCTTTGAAATATTTTCAAAGTGGATGGATCGAAGTGACTGAAAACGAAAGCTACTGTGGATATATATAAAGATTATAACTTGTTTATTTACTGTTCATGGTCATGAAAGTCTTGCTTACGCCAAGACCTAACAAGAAATCTTGATTCAATCCTGATGACTTTGGTGGTATGTGATCTATCCAATCAAACTTAAAGGGTCAGCTTGGTATGAACACTGCAGGTGAAAGTAACAATCCCGTGGAGACGTGAAAGTAACAGGTCTATGCAGATGGAGACGTCAACATTACTGGGATTTGGAAGATCTGCTTGACTTTTCATGTGTGAGTGAATCAAGGGTAGTGTGGGAATAAATTATTGTGATGTATTTGAACTGCTTCTTCTGGTCGCTCTATGTGTGGGGTATTTGTGTACAGATGGGTTGCACGCGGCAAAAATCTTGAAATAAATATTTTTCCCAGTTCATGAGGTCCACCAATTAGTTTTATTTTTAATGCCAAACACATTTAGTGATGCTGTAATTTTAAAATACAATTTTATTTTAAAAAATTATCCACCTACTATTTTTTTTAAAATATACATTTTTTTTTGTTAATTTCCACATAAAGTTTTATTTTCTTATATTTTTTTTATTTTTTGTTTGCATGTTGTTATAATTTTACTGATGTCATTAGGGTAAAATTATCATTCACTTGTATAGTAAAAATCAACTTCATTTAAACGCAGTAGAAAGAGAAAAAAAAGGTAAAAATATTCTAGATTATTTTATTTAATTTATTATCTAATGTCTAAATTACAAAGAAAAATTGAAGTAATTTATTTTCTTTTATTTAGTTAGGGTGAAATAGTAATTTTACATTAAGGGAATAAAATAGTTATTTTATTAATATTCTGTTAACTTCTCTCATAGAGTTTAGAAGACAGTGGAAAAATGATACGTTTTGTAACTTCAGTTGGAAATCGACAAAAAAAAAAAGATATATGTATTTTTTAAAAAGTCTGAAAAAATAAGTGGTCGGTAAATAATTATCTTTTTTTATTTAATTCCAATATTATTAAAATAGTTCTGGAAGTCACTCGTTGGGATACCAAAAATCTTTTTCTTATAACAAGGGGAGAAATTTGAATTGCCGAATGTTGGTATTTTATTAACAGATTTGTTCTTAAAGGGAACTATTTAAGTGTTATTGGTCCGCAAAAGCGTAATTGATAATACACTTCTATATTTTCTAATTATCTTTACAATAGATCAACCAGTGGGGAGATGAAACTACTAATGTAGCAGTTAAAAATAACACTCGAAGGGTCACTATAAATAATAATGCTACACATTTTAAATTTTTTATCTCAAAAAGTTATTTCAAATGATGTGATATTTATCAATTAGTTGATGAGATAATACAATTAATTTACTTAGATCTTATAAAAAATTATCAACTACTTAATTAATGTCACATTATTTAAGATAATTTTTTAAAATAAAAAATTTAAGATATATAATATTATTGCACTATAAAAGTGTATAATCAATTACCTAGGGGCTTTTTGCCATTTATCTATAAGTAAAAGTGCAAGTAAAAACGAAGTGACGGCGACTTTTTTAAGCTAGATCAAAAGCGTGATGCAAAATCAAACAAAGTATCTGAGATCATGAAATGTAGAGAAGGGGAACACAAAATTATACAATATTTTGATATGAGGTGCGGGGCCTCAACGAAATTTCAGCCGCATGTCTTTTACGGTAGCTATGATAATTTCTTTAACCCTCAAATAATATAAAAAAAAAAAATTTGGGGTGGTGGGCCGACCTATTGATTGGAAATGTCAATCCAGTTATTATTACAAAGAAATATCTCAATTTCAGATTCTATCTTATCCCACTTTAATTTGGTCCTTCGTTGTTCACATGTAGCTTGTGTTAATTTGCTTAAACTGTACATTGGATGGTAATGGTTTTGTTAGGGCCGGCTTTAAGTATAGTTAGAATTAAGGCGGTCGTTTAAATCGTTATTTAAGATATAGTTTAAAATTAATTAAATTATGAGTTTTTTTTTCATATTTCCTTAAGTGTCGAAGCAGGAGGTCTCATAAAAAAATTTTTTGTGTAAGGCCATTTTGTTTGTATTATGAATATGAACAGTCCTATACGTGGACGCCCATTAAAATCGCATATCCGTATCAATGAATGTAGTCCAAGACTCTCGGTCTCATTCACCAATTTATCATCTTCCCGGTCTTTCCCAACACGTCCTCATCAAATTAAGCTCTATTGTCCTCTTCTTACTTGGTGATTCTGTAGTTACCACAATATATTTGTTTGCTAATGAAAGGAGACATGGCCTTGCCATTTGTGCACTTGTACAAGACTTTGACATTTAATAAAAGGGTTAATTTCGGTTTATTCCTCATTAAATTATAATTTTTAAGATATTCTCTAAATTATTGAAAAAAAACTACTTATTAAAACAATTCCCAAAGAACATCCCTTTAATTTAATAAATAAAGACCAAATAAAATAGTTTTAACTAAATTGACGGGTATATTTTATAAATAGATTTTTTTATCAACAATAATATTGGGGAGAATATCATTTTCTCCTGACTAAAATTAATATCTTCCAATTATTCTTACTAGTTTTATAATATCCGATAACTTTCCGAATATTATAATTTTACAGTATTATTCTTATTTTTAAATATATTTTTATTCATATTTCATATACATTAGATAAATCAAATCAATTGAAATTAAAATTAGAAAATATTAAATATTAAAAATAAGAAAAAATTTAATTTAATTTATTCTAATCTATTTATTATTCTTTTTTTTATTTGTACTAATATTTTTTAATATTTATAGACTAAAATGATATTAATAAAAATAATAAATAACAAATTTGAAAAATCTTTTTGAACCTTAAATACCTATTGGCTTTTCACTTAGATTGCAATAATGCATTTTTTAAACTTTTTTCTTATAATAAATGTTTTTTTTTATTTTTTCAAGAGCAAATATCAATTAAATGACCTATTTATATTTCTTTTCTTTTAAAGTTTTTACTCTTAGGGGGTTGTTAGATATTATGAAAATAGTATGGGTAAATGTTAGATATTAATTTCATTAGGGGGGAATTGACTATCTTCCTAGTATTCATAGATGCCGTTGATTCTTTGGTGTACTTAATGGTGTGATTTAAGAAATACAATAAAACCTTATAAATTAGTAGTATTGAGATTATGAAAAATCTATTATTTTGTGGATGTTAATATATCGATAGATTAATAAATTATTAATTTATGAAGAAATTATTTATTTTTAAAAAATGTGGTCACTTTTGTAATATTTATTTATCTTGATTTAGCATTTAATATATTTTACTTGAAAAGTGGTTATTTGTCTTATAGTTGTAGTAGTTAAATTATTGAAGAGTTTTTATCTTTCTATATTAGAGATGACATTTGGTGTTTATCTCACATTTGTTGCAAAACGATAATGCAAACTAGAATTTCACAATTACCAAATTAAAAGAGTTCGAGATGAGATCCAATTCCAAATCATTTTTAAGAAGTAACAAATAATATTGAGAATATATTTACAAAAGCCACACGACATATCGTGTGAATTTAGTTTCAATTTTACGTAATTATTAATTTATATAGAAAATGGGTCTTATAGGGTAATTGGATTTTAAAAATTTTATATTCTCATAAATTTGTCAAATTATTAATTTATTACGTTTGGCTCTAATTCGGGATTGACAAAAACCATTGAACTTATTATTGATGTACTACTGTATTATTTCTTTTCACAGATGCCTCTAAATATAAGATTTACAATGTCATTTTGAAAACACACGTAATTGTGTTTTAAAAATTAAACTGAAGTATAGCACTGATGAATGTACCCTAAACGAACACAGTTTACTCTTAAACTATTTCGAAGTATTTTTTGTACTAAGAAAAATTAAAGACAACCCAAATCATCATCTCCTTATGATACAAAACTTTGATAGATAGAGTAATTAAAATAAATTTTCAGATTGCATTCGCTCTTTGTCACTTTACTAACAAAAGCAGAACAAAAATCTTTTGGATTGTTTAAGAGATTCAAGACAAATGCAAAGATCTAGTCATGTTGGAATTCAACGCACTCCATAAGGCTGGCCACCGTCCATGGAGTGCATTGAACCAGTTTCATGATTGGAATCATTTCCAACAGAAATCATGTTATTATTCACTAAATTAGATTATTGAAAATTTTGCTCTCTTTTGAAAGAAATTAAAAAAAATAAAAACATGCTACTTGATTTGAAATGTGAGGACCAAATTAAAATATTAAAAATAAAAATTTTCATTGTGCTACAATATAAAATATTATATTAGAGTCTATATTTCTTGTTGTTGGTTAATCTAATCATCTCTTTATTCAGATGAATCCTCTGTCATTTAAAAATTATTTTGCTAAAATCTGTTTGCTGAAAGTCCCCTCTAGCTTTTCGACAAGAAATACGTGAAATTGAATTGACCAAAGCAAGTGATATTGATACAGAGGAGGTCTGCCACCGATAAATGTCCTAGTCAATTGAATAGGGTATTAATTTTTCTTGCACTACAGAAGGTTAGGAATTATCTATGTTCTAGATTTGGCTGTTTCTAATTATATAATTTACTGGGAGAAAGATATGTTTATGTTTGATGGATACGTATTTAATAATGACTTCATTTATTTTACAAAGCCGTCGACTGATAAGAACAAAATTTTCAGCATTTTCGGGAGGGAATTCTGGCCCTTAATATTAATTTATCCGAGGTTACTACTTGGTGAATATTAAATTACTGCAAAGAGTGATAGAGACAGAAAAATTAGAAGTCATTTTCTAGTGAAATAAAATATGATATATGAACTTGAAAAGCAAATAAAAGTTGGCATTTTAGTTGAAGCTGTCGGGTCTAAGCACGATGTATATAATATGAAATAGTAATAGAACTATTAAAATTATTGATAATTCTGTCACTCCCATATTTTTATAGTTTCTTTTAATACAAGCAGCAGAATCAAGTCATTACTCATAATTTAAAGTTTGAAGTGAGTTCAAATGAGTGTCATCTCCAAGCTGTAACGCACGAGTTATTAAAGGAGAAAAAAAAAAAAGATTTTTAGGTAAGATTGTTTTTCATGTTTAATGTTTATGGATAAACAGGTAGTTTATATTTATTCAAAAGCAATAAATTGATTTGGAAGCCATAGTTTTTGACTAAAAGTTTTCTAAAGGTGCCTTGTTCGTAAAGATTAAGCCTGTAAAAGATGATGTGAGTTCCTTAGCGCAATGATTACCTTTTGCTTAACCAATTGTTAGAAAAACAAATATAAACTTTTTTTTTTAGCTTTAAATCTTTTCTTAACTTGAGACAAGTATTGATTCCGCCGAGCAACTTGGAATAGTAAATAATTATATGAACAGGTTTATATTTTCTAGTGACAGCTGATTGAGAGTGGGTGAGAGGTTTTTCAAGTAATAGGCCTAATCCTGGCAACAATGTAAGAGAGACCAGACCTCAGGCTCAGCCATTTTATATGGGCTTTTTCTAGGCCCAAATATTATAATACAAAAAGTAAATTTGAAATGAGTGCAGTATTGTATAATCAAATACTATTCTGCGGCTGCATATTGACTATGAAATTGAAACTGAATTACTTTATTTCTATTAGCCCTCTTTATCTCTTTAGCACTTTTCATTATATATGTTGGAGAAGTTAGTTGTGAAAAATAAAAAAAGATAAGCATTAACAGAAAGTACAATGAGGCGGTGCCTGGATTTTATTTCACCTGGAAAATACAGGCTTTATAGCCTAAAGAGAGAGCACAACTGGTTATATATGCTAGGTGTAGATAAAAAGCTTGCTGCTTTCACCACTTAAGCTTCTCTGGGAAGTACTGCAAAGGGAATATGAAAATGAATCAGAAAAAATAAAAAAATTGTAATTTAACATATCAATGTATATAAAATACAGATTAACCTTCTTGATGAGGGAGAGATAGTATGGTTTCACTTCTTCCTGATTGATCTTAACCTTGCTCTTGCTGTAGAGGTCATATTTGCTGCCCCAGATCAACAACAATATACAACACGTAGCTCAAATTTCACTTGCTATTATATCATACATATTGTTAAATGAAACAACTATTTATTTAATGTCTCTGTGCAATGTGTAAAATATTTGATAAGAAGACTATACTTGAAAACTTGGAGCCACTTGAGCATCTCCTTGTCCTCATCGTTCATCAGGAAAGTATAAGCTCCATGGCGGTGCATTGCTGTTATATATAAGGACGGTCATTAATCTTAATATTAATTAATTAATTTTCAAGAACTTAATTAATATTTAGAATTAAACGAATGAGACTCACCATAGAAGGAATGGAACCTGATGATGAAGAGACCAGCGGGGGGCAGGGTTGTGTTATTGCCCTTTGCCACCTTTTATGGGTATAGGTCAATAAATTGAGTGTTAATGAGAAAATAGGAAGATGGAATTTAAAAAAAAAATGATAATATTATACCAGGTACATGTATTCATCGTGGCCCCAAGACATGGTGATGTTATCAAGTCCAATGTTCTCCGAGTAGATTCCTAGCTTGGTGTTGAATGCTGGGTTCCGAGAGTCCGGATTTTCCTTGAAAAACTGCATGCAAATTATAAGTTATAATTTTCATAAATATTAATTAATTTCTCATAACTATGACTATTATGTTAAATTTCCATTTGGGTTTCATATAATTTGTGGTAAATAATTATTTAATGACCTGGTGATGCACAATGTTGTTATCGAAAGCACAGCCGAAAGGGAACGTGTCACCTGAGAAATTTGCATATGGTTATAAAGGCAATGATATTCAGATTGAAAATTTTTGATAAGAGTGCTGACAGTAACAATGCTGCTATATCTCTCTAGTATTCTTCCAGTTATAATTACATGCCAAAAAGGTTAGATGAAGTACCGGATGAGTGAAACCTACCGACAACACACCACTGAGGCTTCTCACCGAAGGCAGGGTGTAGCAGGACTTTTCCTAGATCTGCCACGTGGGCACATGTCAAATTTCCGAAATTAATTAATTAAATATTATAAACACATGGCACATATGAAAATGCAAATGCAGTATGAATTTATTTATCACCGTGGATGAGTGCCGTGAGATGGAGCCAATGTTCATGAGGATGATCCCTTCTGATGGCCTCAGCAGTCTGCAGCAGATGATCGATCTGGGGCTCATCCAGATCCGGGTCACTCTCGTCCACATAGTCTTTTAGGAGCTCACAGCATTCTCATATGCTCATTTCTGCCTTGTTCAGTTTCCCATATTCCTCTTTCTTCTTATTTGCCTGTCAATTAAATTGAAATTACATTACATTAATTAATTACACGTTCCTCATATATATATATATTATTAACTGCCACGTAAAATACTGCACAAAAAAATGAAAAATGATATAGAGATTGAAGATTGAGAGAGTGCTGACAGAAACAATGGAACACAGAATCTGATTTGGGGATTAAGATCTTCTCGTGTGATCCCAATTTCTTTTGAGTAAAAATTCACGTATTGATTGGTGGATAATAATTTTAAAATATAAAAAAGTTAAATTCTATCCATATATAAGGAATAAATTTTTATAAATTCACAGGTTTGGTAGATGTTGCATTTCGCGTACTCTCTTTCTCGAAGTCCTGTAAATGCGCAGAGGTTAATGGAATATGATATACATAGTGGTGAATAAGAGTTTCTTGGTACAATGATAAATGAAATCACTTTACCTAAAATCGTGGCCAAAAGCATTGCGCCTAGGGACATCAAGCTCGCCGACCACAGCAGTCTCATTTTCGGCATTGGAGCTCTCGTTAGGTTCTGGTCACAGCAATGGCAGATAAAGGATTAAGAGTCATCGAAACAACATTCTGAACATTATGCATAACGTCAAATATGAACATACATGTAACACAGTGTTGCAAGTAAAATAATAATATAAAATATTATTCAACTAGAAAGTAAATGTTTTTATTTTTTATAGTAGTAAGATAACTTGGACAACAAAAAATGAACAATGCACCAAGAACTATCACTGTCATGGTGACAGTGAAGGGGGGAAAAAAAGGAAGGGCTAGAGAAAGAAGATATTAAGAGAAGAAGAGGTACTGTACTGGTGAGCTCAACACAATTAGGGCTCCTTTTTATAGTCTAAAATCCGCCTGGGGCTTTAAGACTCGTTGAAATTAGGGTATACTCTTCTCATAAAATTACATAAAGGCCACTAGTATGGTAGGTAAAAGTCCATCAAATTTTATGGCGCTGGTGACGTTTGATGGTGGTTTAAGATGAGTTTTATTATTTTAAGGGATATTATCATTTTCTTACTAAAGTTTTACTGACATATCATATCAGTATCAAGGTTTGCAGAAAAGTGCATTTTACTACCAAAATTTTGCGCCATTATCAATTTACTCCATTCCGTTAATAATGTTAAAAATTTGTTAATGTCATAAGAGTATCAAAGACATTTTCAGATGTAAGAGTAAAATTATCTATTAATTTGATAGATAAATTATCATTTTACTACCAAAATTTTAGGGGAATTATCATTTTACTACCAAACTCTTGGGGGTAAAATCGACTTTTAACTCAATTTCCGTTAAATATTAATTTTTTCTTAACGGAATGGTAGTGAATTGATAACGACGTAAAATTTTGGTAGTAAAATGTACTTTTCGGCAAACCTTAGTACTGACATGATATGTCAGTAAAACTTTGATAGTAAAATGATAATTTCCTTTATTTTAATTAGCTTATATGTGCCATAGAAGTTTATGAATCTACCTCATATTTAAAGCTTACTCAAGAGTTAATGATTACCTCAAATTTATATTATTAGTCTAGTGTATAAGTTAGAAATTATTCTCAACAACTGTGGAATAATAGTTTGAAAATGAAGTGTTTTATTTACTTGAAATTAAGTCCTAACTCTAGTGATAATGAGCGGCCTTTCTAAGATTTCAACTTCGTGGATGTGTTTTCTTATTAACATTGCAGTCCCTTCTCTGTTGATTGTTGAATAACGCAAAGGTAAGGTTTATAGATAAACACAAATTGTTTCAAAATTGTTATTCTTAAGCCCACTGCATTAAGATTAGTAATAGGGGTGTTTAGAATCCAATCTGATTCGCTCAATCCGTTTGATCAGTAAAAATTCAATCTATTGAAAATCTGATTTGTGCATTAGTGGATTGGATTTGATTGAAAATATGAAAATCCCCAATTAATGGATTAAATATGAATTTACTTATATAAATCCACAAAAACCAGCAAATTTACAAAAAAAAAATTTAATTAAAAAAATTGAACTTTAGATGTGACATTATTACATACTAATAATAAGTTAAAATATAATTACGTTAACACTACATTATAAAATAAAAAATAATCAAGTAAGTAAATATAGCTCCCTAAACAGTTAATTTTCATAATTTTAGTTAATTTTTATACGAGTAATTATCCACCGAGCACCTATTTTTTTTTCTATCTTTTTCAAAACACACAAATCTTTTTTTTTTTGTAGTGCTCCACCTGAAGTTAACATTTTTTTCGCTGGTCCACTCTTGTTATAACACATTTAGAACTTTTCTGACATCATAAAGGTAAAATTGTCATTTCACAACGACATTGTTTGAAGACAGAGGTAGACATGTGTAAAACAATATAATTTTAAATGGCGTTCAATAAAAAAAAAGAATTGCGTATTTTTCAAAAAATACGAAAAAAATGGTCGATGGATAATTGCTCTTTTATATTTAGAGGTAAAAAAGTTATTTATACAATATTTCGTTAGTTCTCTTAACAATTTGAAGATGGAAGTAGATATGCGCAAAATAATATAATTTCTAGTGGAGTGCTACAAAAAAAAATTGTATATTTTTTAAAAAAGTATAAAAAAATTGGTGGTCGGTGGATAATTGCCCTTTTATATATTAATCTAAACAGATGATTTTTTTTTTTTTGATATTTATATTTTAAACTTTGAATGTATTATTTTGACTTTATTTAAACAATTAATTTATTTTAATTTTATTCAATTTTGGATTTGATCAGTAGTGAAATTATTTCTATATTATATTTTTTTATTTAATTAGTCCGTGGATTTGACAAAATTAAAAATTTTTAACTTGCAAACTAATCCGCAAAATGGTGGATTGAATATGGGTTGGGTCAAATCTGCATCCGATCCATAGACATATGAATTGAATTTGAGTTTAATTTCACTAATTCATGGATTTGATTAAATTGAAAATTTTTAATCTATAAAATTTATGGTTTAGATATGAATTTGTATCCAATTTGTAAAATCCGACTTGCGAACATCCTAATTAGCAAAGTTATCTGGAGTCAACATATATCTCTAACACTTATTTCTTTCTCAAGCTTAAATTGAGTTTCTAGTTTCTTCTTATTTTAATAACCGTGAATAAAACTTTACTGGGCCAAAAATAAGGCTTCCAACAATAGGATCTCAACTATTAGCTAACTTTTTTAATTAAACTTATATCCTACAATGGTGCTGCTTATTTAACTTATTCAAGTTTCCAGCTATTGAGCTCTCTAGTAGCCGAACTTATTTGACTAAAATCTTATTTTCAACTTTTATTTTTCCACATTCCTAGTTATAAACACCGCCCCTAGCTCTTTGAAGTTGATTTACAGAAATTGAAAAGAGCTAAAATTTTTTATTTGTTTATTTCTTTTCCTTTATATACTTGCCATCATTTGGACTTATCGTATATACAAACGCATTCTTTCACCTTCATGAATTTAGACAACTTCTCTTTATTTCTCTTTATTGATTGTTTATTTACTACTTTTTCCTTGAAATATTCAATTGATATGCAAGCAATGTCTTCAGACTCTAAGGACTATTTTGGCTCAACCATTTGTGAATGCTCTGTTGAAGATGATGATTACCATTCTAGCATAAGTAATCGGCCACTGCCTATTGAAGATTTCACTTCTGCTACCTTTCATCCTTCACACTTTTATTCTAACTCTAACTAGAGCATCAATGAAGTAGATAATCACATGGATGAGATGTCACTTGAATCTCTCCATGTCTCCTATGGTGTACCCAATTCCAGTTCTCTTGAAAATGCAAAAGACAATAAATGGCCTAGTGGTCATCTTCCAGAAGCTGTTACTGCGCACTTAGATTTCTTTACACGTGGTGTTAGATTTCCTTTTCATTTTTTTCTCGATACATGCTCCTGCCCGACTCAACCCATCTGTTTAAAGCGTTATGATGGGCATGTACATTCTTTGGAAATAAAAAGACCTTTCTAGTCCCACATTCTAGCAATTCCAATGGCATTATCAACTTGTGAGCATTCCTAACTTCAACAAGGGTCCTCTTGTTACTGTTATGGATTGATATTATGTATGCACTTGGTCTAAACTTTCCTCTTTAATCATTCGAAAAAGATCACTTGGCAGGTCATGGAAAGATTCATGGTTTCTCAGTACTAAGGATTGAGAATCTGGGAATTATCATGATGTAAATTTTGAATGCTGAGTTTAATCTCATTTTTGCACTTTAAGTAGTTTTCTAGGGTAATTATACAATAAACCATTTCTTAAAAGACTAGAATTTGTCTTTAACTTTCATGCTCTCTTTTTTATGAGACCAAGAACTTTACTTTTAGCTTCTCTTGCTCCCCATTTTTTTAGAAGAATATGAATCTTACTTTAGCTTTTCCTATTGCTTTCCCTTTAAGGAAACAAGAAATTTATCTTTGACTTCTCCATCTAAAATAATATACCGATGCAACTCAAGAATATGCTTTTATAAATCTATAAATTATTATAGAATCTAATTAGTAACAATTCTTTGCTAATAATAAAAATTTCTCTATTAGCTTAAAGAAAGCCTTACTACATATCTTATCTTTAAATTGCTGAAGGGGAAATGATAACTTTCCTATTAGTAGTAGATCCTTAAATGCTTTACATTCTAACATTGTGGAAGCATGACTTCATTCATATCTTTAATTAGGTTTTTGGTCTAACAACCTCTACTATTCTATAGAGCCCTTCGATTTAGGCCTAATACAACAACATTTTGCTCTTTCTATTATGAAATAGCCTCTTAAGAACAAGATCTCCAACTCAGAAGCTTCTTAGTTTTACTTTTAAATTAAAATATCAAGCCACCCTTTGCTTATATATTGTAGCTTTGATCTGGGCTTGTTCTATCTTTTCTGCAAATAAGTTAGGCCGAGACTCAGTGGCTTTTGATTTTGTTGTGATTAAAAGTGTTGCATTCTATATGATGGCATCCCAATTTCAATTGAAACTACTACTTCCATTCCAAATGCAAGGGAATATGGAGTTTTCCTTCTTGTTGTAGTGTGTGTTATTTTGTAAGACCATAACATAAATAGTAGTTCATCTGCCCAAGCCCCTTATGCTTCTTTAACTTAGTCTTTAAATGATATTTGATTATTTTATTAACAGCCTCAACCTGCCTATAAGCTTGATGATGGACTGGTGAAGAAAAAGCCTTCTTTATTCAAAGGCCTTTACAAAATTCCCTAAAGCGTAAATTGTCAAATTGTTTCCTATTGTCTGTAAAATGGCTCGAAGAATATTGAACCTGTTTGTGATTGATTTCCATATAAATCCTGTTGTTTTCTATTCTATAATCTACACCAAAGACTTTGCTTCTACTCATTTAGAAAAATAGTCTACAATGCTATGGTAAACTTTGTTTGCTCCTTACCCATTGGCATTAGACCAATAATGTCTATACATCATTAAGCAAATGACCATGGACTAATGAATAAGGTGAGATGTTCTGGGAGTTGATGAGGTACACTACAAATTTTTTTGACACTTATCACATTACTAGACAAACATACGCTCATCCTTTTTCTTTTTAAGCTAGAAATATCATTAGTGGAAGATCTTTAGAGCTAGTGCTTACTCCTAAACGATTACCACAAAGGCCATTATAATTTCTCTAATTACCTAATTGGTCTCATCAGGTGCTAAGCATCTTATAAGGCAATGCGTATCCCTTCTTGTACAACACATCTCCTAGAATCACATATCGTGCTGAGCTTAATTTCACACTTCTTGGTTCTTGTTTATAATCAGAAAACTTTCTATCCCCTAAATAACTAATGACGGGATCCATCCAACTCCCAATTATATGAACAAGATTAACTTCATTGTTTACCTCTTGACGAATGCTTGGTCATGGTAAGAACTCTATAGGTATGAGTTTGGTCAAGCTTGTGACAGTAACTAATGCTAATCTTGTAACAACATTTTTATGCTATTTTCTTCCCTAGAGATCCTTATGTTATAATGTACCTTACAAAAGTTTCCAACAATTTTCTGACCTTTCAAGGTACTCTAGCATACTATTTTCTGTTACGTAGTACTTATATATAACTTGGGTTCACAATCAACTATTAATCATTGGTACTTGATGAGTGTTAGAAAATATATATTTATAAAGGAGAAAATCGTCATTTTACACTTCAAGTTTTACTAACACTTTTACTTTTATGTATTTAACTTTCTTGTGATTTAATTATGTGTGTTTTATTTTAATTAAGTATTTTATGTATTTTAGGGGCATCATGGTCATTTCATAATAAATGAGAGATTAGATGACAAAACGGACATCACTTTTGAACTTAGGACGGTCGAAAACCTTAGGAGGAGCATAAAAAGAAAATGACACTGTTCACATGTACGGTACTATTCCCATGTATGGCAGTGTCTACGTTACTGTTCACGACATTGTTCACATAGACGGATCGATGACGTGGCATTGACCGATGATGTGATATTGACGATGAGGTGTCAAGATCTTGTTGGACTGAAATTTTTATGTACTGTTGATGGTGATGTGGCATCATATTAGTGGACCAAAAATCGCGCGTATGGTATATGCAATACATGGGATTATTTTCAACCAAACCGTGTTACTGTTCAAACCGTGTGGTCAGACCGTGTCATTGTTCAAATCGCTTGATCAAACTGTGTCACTGTTCAAACCGCGTGATCAAACTGTGTACTGTTGACTGATGACGTGGCGCAATCCTGAGTGTCCAAACTATTTTTAATCTAATGACCATGATTTACTCAATGTATCTATAAAAAGGGGACCTCTCCCCCCTAATTTGGCATCTCTGAATCCATTTTTGCACTCTATTTTCTTTAATTCCTTCTCCATCTTGTATTCTCTACATATTTTAATAAATTTCTATTTTGCCCCTAGTTCAATTATGAGTAGCTAATTTTCTTTCAAGATTGGGTTGAATGTGAAGTCTCAACATGTGTCATGGGCTTTATTTGGTAAATTTATTTTCTCTTCCCCTCTAGTTTTTGTGGATATTTTGATTTCTCTTCGACAAATAATAATAATAATCTTGTCTAGATACCGCCGAGGTTTCACCGGCTCCCTAATATAAGGTTATTGTTATTTGGCACGATAAGCCCTTAGCACCATATTGATTAGAGTGTGGTTCATGAGGTATAGATTCCTCCTTTATGATTTAATTGGCATTAATAAGGAATATTTAGCCAATTGTGCATGTTGATATGGATCCAGATACCCAAGTGCTTCATTTCAATAGATTTATCTTCAATTTATTCTCATCATTTTAATTTAAGTTTTAGAATATTCCAAATTAATTTCACCAGAAATCCAACCACCCATTTACAAAATTAATTCTACACACAATTAAAATCCACCTCCTCGTGGGATCAATACTCGTTACCATTAGTCTATTCTACAATAAATTCTGCGCTTGCGAGTTCAATAAAATTTGCACAACAAGTTTTTGGCGCCGTTGTTGAGGAGGTAAGTTATTTTAATTTGTAAAATTAATTTTTGTAAAAAAAAATTCTTTTAGTTATTTTTCTTGTAATTTTTTTAATTTAAAAAAAAAGTGAATTTACATTTTGAGATAAGAACTTTTTTTCTTCTCTTTTCTTTAAAATTGTGTAATTTAATTTTCAAGTTATTTTTCTTTGTAATTTTTTTGTTTATTTTATTAATTTATTTTTAGTTAATTTATTTCACGTATTTGTTTTAGTGTGTTTTTATAGAAAAGTTGTAACAACGTGATAAGGTTAGTACCGTAATTTCTCATTCTTCTTTATTTTTATTTATTTTGTTCCCATTTATTTTGTGCTCTTTGTATGCATGGTCGAAGGTCATTATTACCTAATTTTGAGCCTATAGACCTTGAATTAGAAAAAACACTGCGCACACATAAACACGTTAAAAATAAAATGGATTTGCAACAAGCACTACCAGAGAGGTCATTTAAGGATTATTTCAGTCCTTATCTAATTTGAGCACATTATGCATAAAATACCAAAATGTAGCTGCTAGGAGCTTTGAACTAAACCTAATATGCTAAATTGTCTCCCAACATTCTATGGCCTAGAAAATAAGGATCCATATAATCATCTGAATGATTTTCATACTATTTGTCAAACTTTTAAATACGAGAATTTTTCAGATGATGATGTTAAACTTAAATTATTCCCATTTTCTTTAAAGGATCGAGCTTGTTTATGACGTAATATATTGCCTGCTAATAGCATTATATCATGGGAACAAATGGTAACAAAATTTTTGAATAAATACTTCCTAATGCATAAACCAATGCTATTCGCAAAGAAATCTCATAGTTTACCCAGAGAGAGGACGAACAGTTTTTCGAAACATGGAACTGATTCAATGGGCTACTCTTGAAGTGTCCACATCATGCATATGAGAAATAACACCAATGCCAATATTTTTTGGAGGGATTATTGCTGAATGTGCAAGAATGACTAATGGCAAAAAGTGGAGGAGAGCTAATGTTAAAAGTGCATAAGAGATTTGAGAATTCTTCGAGCAACAAGTAGATAATTTCCAACAACGGAGTTGATTGATCAAGAACACTAAAAGAATTAAGGGAGCAAATGAGGTTCACATTGGCGAGTCAAGTTCAGAAATTAAAGAAGTCAAAACGATAATTGAAGGTCTCTCTCGATAAATAGTATCGTTATCAACTGTTAAATCAATAGAGCCATATGACCATGACTCATACTCAGATCAAGCCAATGCCATAAGAGTAATGAGAAAACCATTAAATTACAACCCATACTCCAACACATATAATTATGGATGGAGAGATCACTCCAATTTTTCATGGTCTCAAGGATTCCAACAGAATGGACCAGTAGCTCTAGCTCCACCAATGCAACCAATTCCTCAAATTCCTCAAGTTTATCAGCCACCATTTATAATATACAATCAGAACCAGAACTACTCTCAATCCAGACCATGGGAGGATTCATTCCAGAATCTCAAGAATGTTACTCACTTTACGATTGAGCAACAAAACCGCACTATTGATGGACTACGAAATGAGATGAGAGCAGACTTCAACTCATAAGCCCAATTAATTTCAAGCCTCGAAAAGATGATGGAACAACTTGCTTCTTCAGTTCAGACCTTGGTAATGACTGTTGAGAAAGGCAAGTTTCCAAGTCAACCAGTGCCTAATCCTAAAGGAGTATATGAAGTAAGTACCAGTTCACCACAACAGCATGGAGAGGTTAAAACAGTCATGACCTTGCAAAAAGGAAAAGAAGTCGACAACAAAGTGGATATGCCGGTGACAAAAGAAAATCAAATTGTACCTGTGAATGTTGATGACTTATCACCGGAGGAGAAAGAAGAAACCAACCCACGAGAATATGTTCGCAAAGCTCTATTTCCTCAAAGGTTAGCTAAAGGAAAGAAGGAAAAATCCACAGGTGAGATTCTTGAAATCTTCAAACAGGTAAGTGTTAACATCCATTTACTTGATGCTATAAAACAAGTTCCATCTTATTCCAAGTTTCTTAAAGACCTTTGTACTAAAAAGAGAAATATTCATGTTAAAAAAAGCATTTTTAACAGAAAACGTTAGTTCTATACTCCAATACAAAATTCTTTAAAATGCAAAGACTCAGGCTCCCCCACTATTTCATGTAGTATAAGGAACCACACAATTGAGAATGCTTTGTTGGATTTAGGAGCCAGTGTAAATCTGTTACCTTACTTAGTTTTTGTGAAACTTGGACTGAGAGAATTACACCCAACTCTAGTGGTGTTATAGCTTGCAGACCGGTCTACGAAAATATCTCGTGGTATTGTGGAAGACGTGTTTATCTAGGTAGACAAGTTTTATTTTCTTGTTGATTTCATTGTAATTGACACTCAACCAATCCAGGATTCAAGGAAGCACATCCCCATTATTTTAGGCCGACCTTTCTTAGCAACTGTGGATGTTCACATTCAATGCAGAACTGAAAATATACAGTTGTCCTTTGGTAACATAACTATGGAGCTAAATATCTTCAACATTACCAAACAACCTCACAATGCAGATGATGGAATTGTTGATGTGGATTTAATAGAAACAATAGTTGATAATACTTTTCTTTCAACCCTTAGTGATGACCCTTTACAAACATATTTAACTCACTTTAGTTTGGATTTTGATATTGGCAAATCGGTCGATGAGGTCAATGCTCTACTTGACTCAACACCATTCATGGACACTAACAAATGGAAGTCAAGAGTTGAACAACTAGCACCATCAGAGAAGAAACTCATTCCATCATCAGAATCACCACCGAAACTTGAGCTCAAACCATTGCCCAACACTCTGGAATATGTATTTTTGGGACAAGAAAGTACTCTGCCGGTAATAATCTTATCATCCTTCAATGACGAACAAAAAGGTAAGTTGTTGGATGTTTTAAAAGAGAACAAAGGAGCATTAGGATGGACCATAGAAGACATAAAATGTATAAATCCAGTAGACCACATGCATTACATTCACCTTGATGAAAATGCAAAACTTACTAGAAGAATACAACGTCGGTTAAATCCTAACATGAAAGAAGTTGTTAGAATTGAAGTCCTTAAACTATTATATGCATATATCATTTACCCAATTTCTGATAGTTCATGGGTCAGTCCTGTACAAGTTGTCCCCAAAAAGTCAGGAGTCACAGTAGTTACGAATGTAGATAATGAATTGATACCTACTAGAGTGACTACAGGGTGACGTGTATTCATTAATTATAAAAAGTTGAATTATGTCACACGTAAAGACCATTTTCCTTTGCCATTTATTGATCAAATGCTTGATAGATTAGTAGGTCATGAATTTTATTGCTTTCTAGATGGCTACTCAGGATACAATCAGATTCTCATAGTACTAAAATATTAAGAGAAAACCACTTTCA
Source organism: Citrus trifoliata (assembly GCA_018350135.1). NCBI lineage: Eukaryota > Viridiplantae > Streptophyta > Magnoliopsida > Sapindales > Rutaceae > Citrus > Citrus trifoliata. The sequence goes on along the minus strand of CM031384.1, from coordinate 8,194,864 downwards.
CTTGCCCTTTTGGCACATTTGCATATCGAAGAATGCCATTTGCATTATGTAATGTACTTGCCACATTTCAACGATGCATGTTAAGTATTTTTTCTGATATATTTGAACGATTCCTTGAAGTCTTTATAGATGAATTTTCTGTTTTTAGTGACTCATTTGATCAATGTTTACATCATTTAACACTAATTCTGTAGAGATGTATCGAGAAGAATTTAGTCTTATATTGGGAGAAATGCTATTTTATGGTAAAATAAGGTATTATTCTCGGTTACATTATTTCAAACAAAGGTATTGAAGTTGACAAAGCCAATGTGGATCTCATTTCTAATCTTCCTGCACCCAAAACAGTTAGCGAAGTAAGATCTTTCGCATGCTGGTTTTTATAGACGTTTTATTAAAGATTTTAGTAAAGTTTCTAGACCCTTATGCAATTTACTTGCTAAGGATGTACCTTTTGTCTTTGATGATTCATGTCTTGTGGCATTTGAAAAATTAAAGCAGTTGTTGACATCATCACTCATCATTCAGCGCCCAAATTGGAACTTACTATTCGAGCTCATGTGTGATGCATCTGATTGTGTAGTAGGAGCAGTATTAGGACAAAGGGTTGATCGAATTCCTTATGTTATTTACTATGCTAGTATGACATTAAATGATGCAAAGTTGAACTATTCAACTACTGAAAAAGAAATGCTAGCAGTAGTGTTTGCATTAGAGAAATTTCAATCCTATTTCATTGGTTATAAAATAATTGTATTCACAAATCATGCTGCTCTTAAATATCTTCTCACAAAAAAAGATGCAAAAGTTAGACTAATTCGTTAGGTGTTACTTTTGCAGGAATTTGTCTTGGAATTTAAAGATAAGAAAGACATATAGAATGTTGTGGCTGACCATATCTCTTATCTCTATTTTGACACAATTATGAAAACATTACCATTGAATGAGTTATTTCCAGATGAACAATTGATGAGTGTGAAAGTATTACCTTGGTATGCTGATATAGTTAATTATCTTGTTACATGTCAACTTCCAGAGCATTGGACCAAACAAGACAAAATTAAATTTTTTACAGAGATAAAGAATTTCTTTTGGGATGACCCGTATTTGTTCAAGTATTGTGAGACCAAATTGTTAGACGATGTGTACCAGAAAGTGAAATTCAGAATATCCTTTTATTTTGTTATGAACAAGCTTGTGGAGGCCATTTCAGTGCTAAGAAAACAATAACTAAAGTTTTACAATGTGGTTTTTATTGGCCAACTATATTTCGAGATACTTACACTTTATGTTCTTCATGTGATAGGTGTCAACAAATGGGGAGCATTACACGAAGGAATATGATGCCACTAAATCCAACTTTAGTGGTTGAAATTTTTAATGTATGGGGTATCGACTTCTTGGGACCTTTTCCCCCGTCTTTTGGCCATCAATACATATTGGTTGTTGTTGACTACGTATCGAAATAGATTGAAGCAATTCCATGTAGAACCAATAATCACAAGGTGGTGATAGAATTTTTGAAAAGCAACATTATTTCGCGCTTTGGATTCCCTTGAACAATAATCAGTGATGGTGGTGCCCACTTTTTTAACAAAGCATTCAAAATTCTTTTGACAAAGTATTCCATCACTCACAAAGTGGAGACCCTATATCATCCGCAAACCAGTGGCCAAGTTGAGATCTCCAATCGAGAAATAAAGTACATATTAGAAAAGTCGGTGAGGCCAGACATGAAAAATTGGTCATTAAGACTTGATGATGCATTATGGGCATATAGAGCGGCTTTCAAGACCCCGATTGGGATGTCACCCTACAGGCTAGTGTATGGAAAAACTTGCCACCTACCTGTGGAACTCGAGTATCGTGCATATTGGGCCATCAAGAAATTTAACTTTGACATGCAACAAGCTAGCTCAGAAAGAAGATTACAACTAACAGAACTTGAAGAAATTCGCAATGACGCATATGAAAATGCCAAGATTTACAAGCAATGAATGAAAGTCTTTCACGACAAGTAAATTATGAGAAAATCTTTTACTCCAGGTCAGAAAATACTTTTATTCAATTCTCGTTTGCACTTATTCCCAAGTAAGTTACGCTCTCGATGGTCTGGCCCCTTTATTGTTCATATTGTTTTTCCACATGGGGCAAATGAAATTAAGGACCCAAAGAACGGTGTAACGTTTAAAGTTAATGGTCAAAGATTAAAGCCATATCTAGAGTACCAACCACATGGAGAATACACCGAAATAAATTTGAGTGACCCACCAGATTTGAATTGATTTTTTTCTTTTCGGTAATTTGATTTTTTCTTTCTTTCTTTTTATTATTCTTTTGCTAATTGAAATTATTTTTGCATAGTGTGTTTGTTTAACCTTTAAAATTTCTCTTATCATTGTTAATCATAAGTGTCATAGCTAAACAATTCCTCCTGAACATTCTTAAACCACTTTAACTTGTAAAATCTCATCTCAAAAGGCAGATTCGATTTTATAAGACACATCGTATTTGGGCCTTGCTACCACAAGAGCTAGTATCCTATGTTGAGGATTTAGAAAGCCAACTCAGAGACATTGAGAGAAGTGTCTACAACATCCAGTTTGAGCTTGAGGTAAATTCAATAAGAGGACGGTTTTAATTTTCTTTGTGTTTTAATTTGTTTTTATGTTTGTGTGCTTTAGTTTGTTACCCCGGTGAAGTGGCGGATAATGGTACTCCGTGACAATCAAGTCGGTTATTTCCGTTTCCCATAATAACTGATATTCTAAGGTGAAGGTATGGACAAAAACTAGATTCTAGCAAAACTTCACAATCGATTCCATTCACTTCCTCAAAATGCCCTCCTTAGAATCTATAAAGCTCGGTCCGAACGCATGCGATTACTAATGAGAAATAACATACCTGCTGACATCTGTTGGTTAATCGAGGCTAAAGTACGATTGGCAGGTGAGTTACCTCCAAAATTTATTGAATGCATGCATGGTTATGGTAAAGGAAATTGTGTAAGAAAACGACGAACTCGAAGGATTTCTGTTGCTTGTCATAAGTGTGCCAGAATGAGTTGCGATAAAAAACCATGTTCTTTAGGAATGGTGTCTGATAACAGAGAAGATAAGATTCAATTCATTAGGGATGACTTGAATAAGAAGTCATTGGATGATATCATTTTGTCTCTTGAAACGCATCCCAGTGGATATGTGTAAGGAGCGATTCTCTAGTTATGACCATTATTTCAGAAAGAGCATGCACTATATAGTCTCGGGAATCTGACTATAAATGCCCCTGTTTGCCAGTTTATAAAAAAACTGGATGAGAAGTCTATCCTCGACCCATAGAGGGCGTTCGAGCCGTTTCTGGACGTAAAATTAGAGGAAGATGTGAGCCACAGTTGCAACTACCTGTAAATATCCTTTTACTTCACTGTTATTTTATTTCACTATTATTTTATCATTTGGATTATTGTCTTTAATAATTTTATTTTATCCTTTTTTTCTTTTTACTGTTTACTTTTTGACTATCGAGTCATGTGCTTTACGCGTTATTTGACACTGACATGCTACCTCATACACAGCTGTGACCCACTATCACCAAGATTCTTGAATATGATTTTTTGTCAAGCACTCACAAATTATTTTTGAGAAATATCCCAATGGCAACTACTCCCAATAGATAATTCAAGAACATTTGTGTGCTTTCTGGATTTAACTATGGTAAACATAAAGAGTTCGTTGAGGCAGCCATAGATCTTGGTCGAAGCATAGCATAGAGATTATTACACTTGGTGTATGGAGGAGGTAACTGAGGGTTATCAAAATTGGTCTCAGAAGCTGCTTTTGTCAGAGGAAGCCAAGTGTTAGGCATCATCCCAAGAGCCCTAAAACCTTTGGGCAGTTTGTCTGACTCACCAACTAGAGAATAGTTAGTCGTCTCAGGTATGCAAGAAAGAATAACTGAAATGCTTAATCATGCTGATGCTTTTATTTTCCTATCAGGAGATCTTACAACACTAGAGGCACTTATCCCACTAGCATCTTGGGTTTATATGCACATTCACCAAAAACCCATCAGTTTGTTAAATGTCAATAACTTTTATGATGGCTTTATCGCATTTCTTAACCATGCAATAAAAAACTATTTCATTCCTTCCAATACGGAAAAACTTTTTATTTGTGCTCACACTGTTAATGAGCTACTTGATTTGTTACAAGCTTATAGACCAAAGCTAGACCCCTGGACCTTTGTGTTGGAGCGTCCAAATAATGATGGTAACAGTAGCCGCAGTAAGAAGTATAAATTAGATTTAACTCTCCACCTGTAAATATTTTCTTCTGTGTTGCACCACCCAGGTGATGTCTTATAAATTCTACTTCTTTCCTTTAAAATATTGAGGACAATGTTTCGTTCTGGTTGGGGGAGGGAATAGTCGACAATTGTAGAACTTGGTTAAGTTTTTACTGATTTTTTGTTGTAAAAACTAACTATTGCGAACGTTTTGTGTTGAAGATGGCTGAATATGGAGTTTAATGACTCTATTAACGCATCTTCATCGTTTTTTAAAAAAAATTAAAAAACAATTCAGACATTTTCTTTTTCTTTATTAAGTTTTGATGTTCATTTTTCTTCTTCTTTTTAATTTCTCCTTAATAAATATACATTTTCAAATTTTTGAGTCGAACATGGCTGAATATGAAGTGTAGTGCCTCTAGAAACGTATCTTCTTAGTTAAAAAAAAACCATTTTATTTTTCTATCATTTTAAGTGTAACTTTTCTAATTAGTTTTTTTTAATCATTTTCACATTTCTGCATGCATATTTTCCTTTCATGTTTAGAATAGGTTGGGGGGTAGGATGTTGTTTTAAAAAAAAATTGTATGATTTGTTTTAACATTGGATGACATGATGAATTTTAAATTTTAGTATTTATATTATCTTTGATCTTAAGTGATATTACGCTATGTTTGCTATTCTACATGTTGATGCCGGAGATAAATATGAGTTGCTTGAAGGAATGAACATATCATAATAAGTACCAAGTGAGTTTTTGAGCCTATTATTTTTCTTGAAGAGTAACCCTTTTGCCCATTCTTTATACAGCTTAACAGTTTATTATTTTATACACGATCTCTAGATTTCTTTTGAGTTAATCCTTAAAAAAATTTGTAAAATTAAAAAAAAGATAAAAACAATGTGTGTTACTACATTTGGAGGCTCATTTAACTAGTAGATATTAAAGATTATTTAGAGTCCTAAAAGACGATGGAAAGGCCATCTTTGATCCGTTTGAGTATTTCTAGCCATCCTTTTATGAAATATCCATAGTTAACCCTTTTGAGCCTTAAAAAATAATTTTTTCTTTATTAAACTTATCATCTTGACTCACTCCAATTTGGAGTATTACCCAATATCTTACATGTTCCATCACCTATTTATATTTGAGAAAAATGTAAATAATTATTTTGTTTAGTGAAGTTATGCCAAACAAAAACAAAAAAAAGAAAAAAAAATTGTTGTTTAAAAAAACAATAATATGTGAAATCCACCTTGCAACTTCCGAAAAAAAAAATCTCTACGTTTTTCTCAAACATACATTTTGTTTTTCTTATTTCTCCTCCTTTGTTAGCCATGTCCCTAACCTACGTTATGTCCTAATAAAAGTCCTACTTGATTTTAGGGAACTATAATCTGAAGTTGAAACTAGTTATATGGGCTAAAAAGATGTAGTGGTGTATAAAAAAATTTAAAAACATAAATAAATAAATTGGGTTGACTAGCATTTTTATTTGACTTGAGATCGTATTATGTCTAAGCTGAGGACATATTTCTTTTATCTTGGTGAGAGCATGATATATCATTTCTTTATTATTTTCTCTCAATTACCATTCATTGGAGTGACTATTTTTTTAGTTTAATTTTTTTGTGAGAGTGTCACTACTTCCAGTGAGATTTTGGGGTTTGACATGTCATTCTTGAAAGTAGTTATGACAAAGTCTACTGGACTGATTCATATGGATGGTTGATGTGGGTGTGATGTTGCTTTAGAGTAGACATAATGCCGAGACTTTTATTTGATTACTATCATTAGTCTAATTGAATAAACATGATTGTTTAAAAAAAATCATTTTAGATTTAATTTTTTTTTTGCTTTATTTGCTAGGGACTAGCAATAAGCTGATTGGGGGGTGTGTTGAATATTAGAAAATGTATATTTATAAAAGAGAAAATAGTCATTTTACACTTCAAGTTTTACTAACACCCTTACTTTTATGTATTTAACCTTATTGTCATTTAATTATGTGTGTTTTATTTTAATTAAGTATTTTATGTATTTTAGGGGCATCATGGTCATTTCACAATGAACGAGAGATCATATGGCAAAATAAACATCACTTTTAAACTCAGAACGGTTGAAAACCTTAGGAGGAGCATAAAAGGAAAAATGGCATTGTTCACATGTACGGTACTGTTCACAACACTGTTCACATAGATGGATCAATGATGTGGTATTGACCGATGATGTGGCATTGACTGATGAGGTGTCAGGATCCTGTTGGACTGAAATTCTTATGTACTGTTGATGGTGACGTGGCAACATATTAGTGGACCAAAAATCGCGTGTACGGTACATGCAATACATGAGATTATTTTCAACCAAACCGCGTGGTTAGACTGTGTCACTGTTCAAACCGCGTGGTTAAACCGCGTACTGTTGACGCGTACTGTTGACTGACGACGTGGCGCAATCCGAAGCGTCTAAATTGTTTTTAATCCGATGGCCATGATTTACTCAATATATCTATAAAAATAGGACCTCTCCCCCCTAATTTGGCATCTCTGAATCCATTTTTGGACTCCATTTTCTGTAATTGCTTTTCCATCTTGTATTTTCTATGTATTTTAATAAATTTCCATTTTACCCCTATTTTAATTATGAGTAGCTAATTTTCTTTTAAGTTTGGGTTGAAGGTGAAGTCTCAACATGTGTCATGAGCTTTATTTGATAAATTTATTTTCTCTTCCCCTCTAGTTTGTGTGGATGTTTTAACTTCTAGTCCACAAATAATAATAATCTTGTCTACATACCGCCCTGGTTTCACCGGCTCCCTAGTACAAGGTTATTATTATTTGGCATGATAAACCCTTAGCACCATATTGATTAGAGTGTAGTTCATGAGGTGTAGATTCCCCCCTCATGATTTAATTGGCATTAATAAGGAATATTTAGCCCATGGTGCATGTTGATACGAATCCAGATATCAAAGTGCTTCATTTCAATATATTTATCTTCAATTTATTCTGGTCATTTTAATTTAAATTTTAGAATATTCCAAATCAATTTCACTAGAAATCCAACCACCCATTTACAAAGTTAATTCTACACACAATTAAAATCCACCTCCTCGTGGGATCAACACTCGTCACCATTCGTCTATTCTACAATAGATTTGTGCCCTTGCGAGTTCAATAAAATTTGCACAACAGCACTTATATATGACTTAGTTCATAATCGATTTTTTTGCCCGCATCTTTCTTGCCAACCTAAGTCCCATAAGCAATGCCTTATATTCTACTTCGTTGTTAGAAGCTTGAAATTTAAATCTATGGGCAGAACTCAATTTTTTATGTTCTAGGGTCACCAAAATCAATCCTACTCCACTCCCTTGTTGGTTTGATGACCCATCCGCATATACATTCCAAATTGGTATGGCATTTGTGCTAATTCTTTTCTTTTTGAGTCAACTACTAGTAAATTCCACTACAAAGTCTGCAATAGTCTGCCCCCCTTAATTGCTTTTCTAGGTTGATATTGGATATTATGCTCTCACCTTCCTAATGCCTCTGGCTTTGTATGCTTGTCTGAGTGGCTAGTTTGTTAACACTACTATGTTATGAGCTTGGAAATAAGGTCTCAATTTCCTAGAAAATTCCACCAGTGCTAAGAAAATGAATAAAAATCTAAAAAAAAGAAGAAATTTACACAATATATTCATTTTGAATTTTTTTTATAGGGCGGATTAATCAATTTAGTGGTTTTACATAAAACAAGGTGGCGAAATATTACCACCCCTATAAATACTATAAATTATATAATTACATATAAGAGGCGTTATGAAATTGGACAAGGAGTTTTACGAAAGAAAATAGAGGAAGATGGTGATATTTCCACCCCAAAGTTTTTGTAAATCCACCACACTTATAAAAAAATCATTATAAAATGTTCACATTATTTTTAAAAATTTCATATAAAAAGGAATTTTGGAGAATTTATTAATTAAAACTAGCATAATTTATTTTGTTGTAACTTTAATTTTTTAATTATATTTGACTACCAAAATTGCTTTAGCCTAAACTTAAATGGACTATTTTACCCTATAATCTAAAGATACTAAAATTTTATTTTAGCTTCAACATTTTTTTCAACTTTGTACAAAATTGATTGTTTATAAATGATGTGTCAATTCTACTTTATTAGTACAATTATTAATCTTTTATTAACCTAACATAATACCTTTATGGTACAATGCTCATGTAAATTATCAAGGTGTCAAATTTATTTCATTTACATGTAAGGGATTGAAAATCATCAGATTTCATTTAAAAATATTAGATTATAAGTCACAAAATTAAATACAAAAATTATTAGATACAAGAACATATATTTATTGGGGCAAGTAGGTCATTATATATCATATGGATAAAATAGTAAAGTAAAACTTATGTTGAAGCAACCTTAATGATTAAAGATGGTCAAAGAAATTTATGTGAGAAAAAAATTATAAGAAGGCTTTGATGGATTAACTGTATAATTTTTTTTATTAATATGTAAATATTTTTTAAAAATGGTGTGAGTTTACACAAATATTGAAATAAAAGTAGCCCCGGCCAATACAAGAACGGCTCAACAAAATTGTCCAAGAACTCTTCTCATTGGATGAGGATGTCTTAGCAAGCACCATTTTTTTCTTTAATAGAAAATAAAGTCATTATTTGATAACGAAATGTGGTCCACTAGATAAGTATATAAGTCTATTTTTTTTTCTACAGAACACAGATTTTTTTGTTTTTCTGTAAATTCAGAAAAAATTTATTAAACGAAAAGAAAAATAATATAATAAAATGATGATATATATAGAAGTAAATTTTCATTTATAAAAGAAGAGAATTAACCTACTAGCTAGTTCACTCTGGGTAGTGCAATAGGCGCTCACAGGCTTATGGTGCAGCGTCAATCTTAGTTAATTGATCTGCATTTGGTATTTAAAAATAAACCAATTTTTATTTTTTTTACTTGGCATTTTTTCTTTAAATTAAATACTTTATAAGAAAATAAAATGTCAACAGATTTAGGAAACTTTAATGCCTTATAAGTGATTAGTGTTAAAGCAAAAACATGTTATAATTTCAACTATTTGTGTATTTTATTAATTAATAAAATAAATTGTATTTTTTACCTTATAAATTATATTGGTGCATGGTGTATATATTCTTGTCCATGAACTGTAGAGGATACTTTATAAAATAAGGTACTTTTTTTTTTTCTAAAAGTTCAAAAAAATTTGAACAATATTAATTTTAAATTTAGTGGTTGAACTTTTTTATTAAATTTTGTTGGCCTCTCTTTTCTTAAATTTTAAGGTTGAGAATTCAAATCTCTCCAATAACATTAAAAGTTTGTATTCTTTGATTTTATAAATTGAGCATCAATTATATATGTTTTAGGCTTTGATTGTGTATTTCTGTTTGTAAATTGTATTGCAACTAATATTAAAGAGATAGTGTTTGAACTGCATGCTATAATAAACAATATAATCCGAATGTCTTGCTACAGTGCATCCACCACTAGTTTTAATTATTCGTAACAAGTGTTTCGCTAATGGTAACGATATTATCGTTACATTTAACAAGTTTACGTAATATGTACTTACAAAAACAGAAGTTATATACAATAAAAAAAATTTATTATCAACATCAAGAAAATTATTACCAGTAATGAACAAAATGACGGATGCTCAATACATCTATTGCACCGTGGTCACACCCATTGTCTGAATCTCATCTAACATAAAAGTCTATGCATTTCCGCGTCACAAACTTATCTAACAAACTCGAAATTTGGAAATGGGTGTTTTCTGCACCAGTATCATCATGTACTTCGTAGTGGTTGAAGCTCTTATCAAAATTTTAAAATATGAAAATGATGGGTTGCAGAGTCAAATGCTGGATTAAAATAAATAAATAAATAAATAAAAGCGGATGACCCATTACATTTTGTCATGTTTTTGACTTATATTCCAACACCGGCTAAATAATCAAAATAATAATAATGACGACTACGACGACCATGACGATGTAGTAACACACTAACTATTAATCTACGACCATGAGCTATATCTATACCCTGAATAGTTGTATACATTTTAGAGAGTACTGTATTTGCATGGTAATGGATGCTTAGTATTTACTAAATATTCACGAGAATCACGACTAAACACATTTACACCTAACCATTAGACGTGAAATGATTTATTGGTTTGAATCACGTTTATATATATATATAGATATTTTTCAATTTAGGATTTTAAAATGCAAGAAAATCTAGAAAAACTTTAAAATCTTGCGGTTTTATAGTGTTAATTTTATAATTCTTTAAAACCGTACGGTTTTAAAGTTTTCTCGAACTTTCTCTCACTTTAAAATACCTTATCAGAAAACTCAGAATAACAAGCCCTTTCAAGTCCATGAAGCCCCTAAGGTAGATAGGCTAAAAGATGGCAGAATATTAGTTTCCTTTCCTAAAGAAATCATGCCAGTATATCCAAGTGAAAAATGCCAAATTAAAGGCATCTGATGTCTTGGTCGCACATGCCATGAAAATCTTGTTCAGCTAGATTTATTGGTGTAATCAATGTTCCAGAAACTGGAGACGAATCTCTGAGGAGAATATCTGATGATTTTGCTACAGTCAAAGGGATAATCCAGAAGAAAAATCCGACAAAATTTGGACCCATAGAAAAAGCTATCAATTGAAGCAATATCAATGCTTTAGAACAAAATAAAGCATTAAAAGAAATTATTGCTTAGCAACAACAACTGGTAGTCCAAGGGCAGGAGCTATAGAAGCAAATCAAGAAGACTCGAAAAGCTCAAAGATTTACAAGCAAACAACTGTTAGAATGACATGACCAACCCAGAAGAATAACAATGTGAAATTCTAGTTATGCAACCGAAAAGGGGGGTGAATTGGAATTCTAAAAATTATTCAATTTATAAAGAAAAAATTAATGCAAATACAAAAAAATTCAAAGCAATAACAAATAAGTTAATCACAATATAAAAAGATAAGGGAAGAGAAATTCAAATACAGAGATTTTTACGTGGTTCGGCCAACCTCGCCCACGTCCACGCCTCCAAGCTTTCTGCGCTTGAGGGTTCCACTAAGCTGTTAGCCTATATGGCTATAAATATTGATTTTGATGATAACAAACCACATGTATTTACTAAGCAAAGATTTATAAATTATGCTTTTATGATAAGAAAATGATGTTATGGAATTTAAGCATTTTCGACTAAAATGAAAGCTTTGTTAAAATATTTGATTGTGTTTTTAAATTTCGGATTTGGACCTATTTGAAATCATTTAAACGTTTTTGGGCTATTCTATAATTTCAAAAAGTTTTGGGATTGACAAAGCATTATTTAAAATTCTGAAATTAGGACCTATTTGCAAACTTTTACAACGTTTTGGGCCATACTACAGTTTTATAAAGTTTTGGGGTCAAACTGAAAATTTCAGAAAATCCGAAAACTGGGCAGAATGCACCCAGAACGAATCCGGCTTACCGGATTCCAAATCCGGCAAACCGGAAAGGCAAAATTTTTTGCTTTAACGGTAACAAAAATCCGGCTTACCAGATTCCATAAGCGGCAAACCGGATTTCCCAGAATGTGAGTAACGGCTAGTTTTCGAGCTCAAACTATAAGAACTCCAATCCAACTCATTTTGAAGCTCTCCAACAAGCAAGAACAAAAAGCACACGTGATATCTTGAGCCTTCAATTTGTAAAACACAAATCATTGAATCATTCATTGTTCTTCATCTTTGAATATCTATTCATTGAGTGAGTTTCATTGTACCTTTCATTTCTTCAATTCATTTGTAAGATTTTGAGTGTGTAAGACACTTGAGTGAAGAGATTGGGAGATAATCTCTTCGTTGTAAAGGTTTATTGACACCTCGAAGTCAATTGTAATTGTTGAAGCCTTGGAAAGGCTTGGATAGTGAAATCCTTGAGCTTGGATCGCTTGGAGGCGTGGACGTAGGCGGGGATTGCCGAACCACGTAAAAATTCGTGTGTTTGTTTCTCTTCTCCCTTACTCTTTAATTATTGTGCTATTATTGAACTTATTGTTTTCAATTATTGTTAAGACATTAGATTGCTTATTGTGTGGGTTTGTTAGGATAAATTTTAAAAATTCAATTCACCCCCCCTCTTGGGTTGCACACTTGTATTTCATTTGGTATCAGAGCGAGGTGCTCTTATTTAGATTTAATCATCTAGAGCTAAAGATCAATGGCAACTCAAAATGATTCCACATTTAGGGAAGGGCAGTCCACCACTAGACCACCTTACTTTTATGGAAACGATTACCCATATTGGAAAACTAGGATGAGAATTTACTTGCAAGCCTTAGATTATGAGATTTGGGAAATCGTTAATGATGGTCCTTTCATGCCCTTGACTAAAAATGAAGTCGGAGAAGATATTCCAAAACCTTCACGGGATTGGAATGAATTCGAAAAGAGAAAAGTTTCTCTAAATTCCAAGGCCATGAATGCCTTGTTTTGTGCACTAGATAAGAAAGAGTTTCACAGAGTGTCTAGTTGCGAAAGTGCTAATGAGATTTGGCACAAACTTGAGGTTATCTATGAAGGCACGAACCAAGTGAAAGAATCTAAAATAAGTAGGTACACTCGACAATATGAATTGTTCCAAATGGAACAAAATGAAAATATGTACTCTATGTATACTAGATTTACGGACATAGTGAACACTTTAGGAGCCATAGGAAAGACTTTTTCAAATAGCGAAAAAGTCAAGAAAATCATTAGGTCTCTACCTAAGGAATGGAGACCAAAAAGGACTGCCATTGAGGAAGCCAAGGATTTAAATGTGTTACCTATTGATGATTTAATTGGCTCTCTTATTTCATATGAAGAAGATTTGGCAGCAGAAAAAGGGCATGAGGAAAAGAAGAAGAACATTGCTCTCAAGGCTTCAAAACGTGAGAGTGATGAGGAAAGCGAAATGGATGATGAGGAGCTGGCTATGTTGGCTAGAAGATTCAGAAAATTTTACAAAAAGAACAATGAGCAGAGAAAATTCAGAGGCTACAAGAATAAGAAGGAGAAGAAGGAGTCCATCACTTGTTATGAATGCAAGAAGCCCGGACACATACGACCGGAATGTCCTCTTCTCAACAAATTCAAGAAGAAGGCTATGGTGGCCACATGGGATGATAGCGATGAGGAAACAAGTGACGATGATGAGCAACAAGAAATGACAAATTTGGCTCTCATGGCCATTGGGGAAGAATCATGTGATGAACTTGATGAGGTAAGTGTTCTTCCTGCATATGATGAATTGCATGATGCCTTTAATGATTTGCATGATGAGCTAATGAAGATTGGTAAAAAGAATATAAGTCTTAAAAAGAAAATGATAGAGCTTAAGAATGAAAATGATTCGTTTAGTGCAAAGATTACATGCTTAGAATTAGAAAATAAGACATTGCATGATAGTATTGCATTACTCAAGAATTCTAGCACTTCACATGAGCACTTAGAGTCACACATGAATGACTTGAAAAATGAGAATGAAATGCTTAGAAAGAAGAATAATGAGCTAAATGAAATTGTGTTAAGATTCACAAATGGGCAAAAGATATTAGACAATTTGCTAAACTCACAAAAATATGTATTTGACAAAAGTGGCCCAGGTTATAAACCGAATTTGAAACAAAAATTTTACAAGAGTTATTTTGTGAAGAATACATATATTAACAATAAAATTGTATGCCATTATTGCAATCAAGATGACCATATGAAAAATAGATGTGCTGTAAAGAGAAATGCTTATTATGGTATGAAGTGTGTTTGGGTTCCAAAAGGAACCATTACTAACTCTCAAGGACCCAAAAAGGTTTGGGTACCTAAAACTTGAGAATTTTCTTTCAGGGATCAAAGAAGAAGAAGAATAAGTGGTACTTGGACAGCGGCTGTTCAAGACACATGACAGCGAATTATTCTTGGTTTTCAAGCTTTACCAAGATCGAAAATGGTGGAGATGTTTCGTTAGGGGATAATTCAAAAGGAAAAATCATTGGAATTGGAAATGTCGGTAATGTATCCTCTACCCTCATTGAAAATGTGTGTTTGGTTGAAAACTTGAAACACAATTTGCTTAGCATTAGTCAATTATGTGATAAAGGATATAGAGTTATCTTTGATGAAGCAAAATGTGTTATTGAGAATGCATGTGATGGGAAAGTCTTGTTTGTAGGAAATAGATGTGTTAATGTCTATACCATTAATATAGATTGTGCATCAATATATGATAAATGTCTCTCCGCAATGCATGATGATGGCTGGTTGTGGCATAGAAGATTAGGTCATGCAAGCATGGATTTGATTTAAAAAATTGTGAAAAATGATTTGGTAAAAGATCTTCCAAAAATCAATTTTCAAAAAGATAAAACTTGTGAAGCATGTCAATTTGGAAAACAAATCAAAACTTCATTCAAAAGCAAGAATCATGTTTCCACTTCAAAACCACTTCAATTGCTTCATATAAATTTATTTGGACCTTCTAGATATGCTAGTTTAAGTGACAAATATTATGCATTTGTAATTGTGGATGATTATTCGAGATATACATGGGTATTGTTCTTAGCTAATAAGGATGATGCCATTGATGCATTTCGAATTTTCTATAAAAAGATTCAAAATGAAAAAGGTTACTCTATCACTTGTATTAGAAGTGATCATGGTGGAGAATTTGAAAATCATGCATTTGAAAATTTTTGTAATGACTTTGGCATTGAACATCAATTTTCATCACCTAGGACTCCACAACAAAATGGAGTAGTAGAGAGAAAGAATAGGTCTATTCAAGAAATGGCTAGGACCATATTGAATGAAAATTCTTTGCCTAAGTATTTTTGGGCCGAAGCCGTCAACACCGCTTGTTATGTTTTAAACCGGGTGTTGATTAGACCTAATCTCAATAAAACTCCATATGAGCTTTGGAAAGATAGAAAACCCAACATTGGATATTTTAAAGTTTTTGGATGCAAATGCTTTGTTTTAAATACAAAAGATAATCTTGGTTGATGTTGGTATTTTTCTTGGTTATTCAAATTCAAGCAAAGCTTATAGAGTTTATAATAAAAGAACTTTAGTTGTGGAGGAATCTATGCATGTTACATTTGATGAGTCTAACCCCTCCTCTACGGAGAAAGTTGCTGTTGATGATAATGCAGAAGAAGAACAACAAGAAAAAGCATCAAATGACAACCAAGAAGAAGCGCCACATGGAATTCAAGAAGAACATCATGAGGAAACGAATGCAGGGCAAAATGAAGGTACTTCACAAACACTCCGCAAGGAGTGGAGGTATGTATTTTCTCACCCTAAAGATGTAATTTTAGAAGATCCCTCACGAGGCGTTACCGCTAGATCATCTCTTAGGAACACATGTGAGCATGCTGCATTTATTTCTCAAATTGAACCAAAATCCTTTGTGGATGCGGAAAATGATGAATCTTGGATTATGGCAATGCAAGAGGAGTTGAATCAATTTGAGAGAAATAATGTATGGGAGTTAGTTCCTAATCCGGAACATCAATCCATTATAGGTACTAAGTGGGTATTTAGAAACAAAATGGATGAATCCGGTGTGGTTGTAAGAAATAAAGGTAGATTAGTGGCTCAAGGCTACAACCAAGAAGAATGAATTGATTTTGATGAGACTTTTGCACCTGTAGCAAGGTTAGAATCTATTAGAATGTTGTTAGCTTATGCATGTCATAAGGATTTTATTTTGTATCAAATGGATGTCAAGAGTGCTTTCTTAAATGGATACATTATGGAGGAAGTTTATGTGAAACAACCTCCTGGTTTTGAAAATGAAAAATTTCCAGATCATGTTTATAAGTTATCCAAGGCTTTGTATGGTTTAAAATAAGCACCTAGAGCTTGGTATGATAGGCTTAAAAATTTCTTGTTGGATAACGATTTTTCAATGGGAAAAGCGGACACAACTCTTTTTGTTAAGCATAAGAACCAAGACATACTTATTGTTCAAATCTACGTTGATGATATTATTTTTGGTTCTACTAATGAGTTGTTGTGTAAAGACTTTTCATCATGTATGAGCCAAGAGTTTGAGATGAGTATGATGGGAGAGTTGAAGTACTTCCTTGGACTTCAAATCAAACAAAACGAGGAAGGAATTTTCATAAATCAAGCCAAGTACGTGAGAGATCTACTCAAAAGATTTGGCTATGAAAATGGAACGACAAAAAGCACTCCTATGAGTACCACCATCAAGCTGGACAAAGATGAGAAAGGTAAGGAAGTTGACATCAAGACATATCGAGGTATGATCGGATCCTTACTCTACTTGACTGCTAGTAGGCCTGATATTATATTTAGTGTTTGCTTGTGTGCTAGATTTCAATCTTGTCCTAAAGAGTCTCACATGCTTGCCGTCAAACGTATTTTTCGATATTTAATTGGCACTATTAATCTTGGCCTTTGGTATCCTAGAGGAACTCATATTGATTTAACTTGTTATTCGGATGCCGATTTTGCTGGGTATAAGGTTGATAGAAAAAGTACTAGTGGAACATGTCACTTCCTAGGCCATTCTCTTGTCTCTTGGTTTAGTAAGAAACAAAACTCGGTTGCGCTTTCAACCACCGAGGCAGAATATATTGCCGTAGGTAGTTGTTGTGCACAAATTTTATGGATGAAACAAACTCTTAGAGACTATGACATTAAACTTGATCAAATTCCTATCTTATGTGACAATACTAGTGCTATAAATCTTTCCAAAAATCCCATTCAACATTCTAGGACTAAGCATATATAAATTAGACATAATTTCCTTAGAGATCATGTTCAAAAAGGAGATGTCGTGATTAAATTTGTTTCCACTGAAAATCAACTTGCAGATATCTTTACAAAACCTCTTTGCGAAGAGCATTTTATAAAGATAAAACATGAGCTTGGAATGATGAATGTTGAATCTTAATTCTTGTTTCGCATGGCTTGATATGTTTGTTGCATGGCTTGATAAGTTTGTTATTACATGGATTTATGCATCATAAATTAGATAGCTTGATTTGCTTGTAAACTTATGATTTTATGGTTTTGTGTTTCATGCATTAAAGGGCTTATTGAAAGGTTTTAAATTTTTAAATGATTTAAAACAAATCAATTTTTAAAGCCGGAAATAAAAATGGTGTGTGTAGTACAAGTTTAAGAGCTAACAAATTTTCCCTTTCCATTCATTCGAAATTTTTTTTTTTATTGATCTCTCTCGGAACAAATTCCGGACAACCGGATTTGAAATCCGGAAAACCAGATTAGCTATGGTTAGTCTCTGGACAACATTCGGATGACCGGATTTTCAATCCGGAAAACCGAATTTGCTAAGCCAACTCTCTGCCTCATTACCGGTCTACCGGTTCTTAAATCCGGAACGCCGAATTCACTTTGGAATTTTGCTGGAACAAAACCGGATTTCCGGTTAAAGACAATCCGAAAAACCGGATTTTTTGGAAGCTCTCGAAACCGGCAAACCGGTTAAAGAAACCGACAAGCCGAATTTTCCTCATGATGCTCTCGGGTTCGTTTCCGGATTTCCGGATTTAAGTTTCGGTAAGCCGTTTTCGGCTTTGCTCAATTCTGTCCAATAACCGGCTTGCCGGTTAACAAATCCGGCAAGCCGGATTCGTGCTCTTTAAGCACTATTCATCTTCTCCTTTCTTGTTTCGGTTTTCCGTTTCTCTCTAAAAACCGATTGTCTCTCTCTTTTTTTAACTTCAAAATCCACCATTTTCACTCGGATTCAATGCAAATTAGTCCATGAATCTTGATCCCCATCCATTCTCATGCCTAAACTCACACTCAAAACTCTTTTTCAAACTCCAATTCTCTATATCCGATTCTCAATCTAGGTTTTGGGCCGAATTTTCTCTCTCTAGATTTCTCACTCTCAAGCCATTTTTGATCCAATTTGTTTCACCAAATCACTTCCAATCTTCATCATCTTCATTCTATTTGGTGTTTTTATCTTCAAATCCATCAAAATCACCATGTCAAGCTCTAGGCCGGTTCGTAGAAAAGGCAAAGAGCCGGTTCAACAAACCACACGGCCACGGGAAGCAAGGGTCATCTCAAATCAATCCACCTTTGAGTCCATTCACTTTCAGAACAAGCAACACTTGATCAATCGGTTTCAACAAAACTTTCGGACTCGTGAGGTACTCAACTCTTTCTTCGTTTTACCGGATGTTATGCATACTCTCAAGATTAGTTATAGAAACATATTTCAATTGTTGGGAGATGTTGGTTGGATTGATGCTTTGTTGATTGAGGAGAATGTATATCCCGACTTGGTGAAAGTGTTTTACTCGAACATGGAAGTTTCCGAGAAGAATAAGACTCGAGTAATCACCACTGTCGGAGGAGTTAAGATTGATTTTGATATTTCCTTATTGAACTCTATCCTAGGTTCATCTGATTTTGGCCTAGAAATCTTTTCGCTTAGGAAATCTCTTAAACTTACCGGTTTTACTCATGTTGATGCCGTTCGTAATATTTATCGGCGTAGTGATCTTTCAATTGAAGACTGTATCATTCATTTCCGTACTCAGTGTCTTTGTCTTCAAACTCGCATTTTGCTTCATATCATCCAGTCCATTGTACTTCCTAGATCCGGTCATCTAGATGAGGTTTCTCATATGGATGTTGCCATGATTGATTGTATTCTTAGATGTCGTCCGGTTAACTTGGGCTATACCATCGTCCGTACCATGTTGAGCATTCCTGCCTTGATTACCCGCTCTCTTCCTTATGGTCACTTCATTACCCGCATTCTTAAATTCTTTGAAGTGCCGATTCTAGAACCTTCATGTAGGCCGTCCAAGGGTATCGGGGATGAGGTTATTATTGGGTTAGGCTTTGAGTGGAAGGATGGCACTTGGGTCAAATACAGCGACAACAAGTTTACTTTTCTAGCCCCAAGTGATGATCGGCCACTTAATGCTGTGATTCCTGCTGATCAGCTTCCAGTTTTCTCACTCTCATTTCGAGGACAACGTAGACACTGGGTTTCTTCCACGGATGCTTCAGCTCCTAGTGCATCTGCCTCCGCTTCATCACCTCCACATCCTCCTACTTCTGAAGAGGTCACTCTTCAGCAGCTTATGGATGAGGTGCGGACACTCTCTGTGCGGCAGACTGAGTTTCAGCAGCAGCAGCAGCAGCTTATTCATGGTCAGCGACTCCTCTTCGAGCACTTCGGTATTCCATATCGGTTTCCACCTCCATCACCTCCATCTTGACCACCTGAGTAGTATCTTATGCTTGTACTTGGACACGCATACATTTCATTTGTTGCATTGTGTGTTCCTTTATTTTCGACTCCATGGATGGTTATTATGCTTTTCGGTTTATGTATTTGTTTTGGATAATATGGATTTGTTGTGACTATTTATATTGGATGTTATGGATTTGTTTTTTGATTGATCATTATGGATTATATGGATTCTCTTATGCTTATGGATATTTTTTTACTAATGCGCTTATGTTGCGATTTTTGATGATTGATAGGGGGAGCTTTTAGTCTTTTTGATGATGAAGGGGGAGAATGATTTAATATGTGTTATGAAAACATGCATATATCTAGGGGGAGTATACATGTATGCAGGGGGAGCTTTATTAAAGAATTTTTAAAATCATTTTTTAACTTGCATTGATTGATGGGGAGTTTTTCATAAGTAGATTATATTTTTAATGTGCTTTGTCATCATCAAAAAGGGGGAGATTGTTAGCCTATATGGCTATAAATATTGATTTTGATGATAACAAACCACATGTATTTACTAAGTAAAGATTTATAAATTATGCTTTTATGATAAGAAAATGTTGTTATGGAATTTAAGCATTTTGGACTAAAATGAAAGCTTTGTTAAAATATTTGATTGTGTTTTTAAATTTCGGATTTGGACCTATTTGAAATCATTTAAACGTTTTTGGGTCATTCTATAATTTCACAAAGTTTGGGCGAAATTATAATTTCAGAAAGTTTTGGGATTGACAAAGCATTATTTAAAATTATGAAATTAGGACCTATTTGCAAACTTTTACAACATTTTGGGCCATACTACAGTTTTATAAAGTTTTGGGGTCAAACTGAAAATTTTAGAAAAATTTCACTGTAGCAGGTTACTGTAGCATCCGGCTTACTGGATACAAAATCCGGAAATTCGGAAATCCAGAAACTGGGCAGAATGCACCCAGAACGAATCCGGCTTACCGGATTCCAAATCCGGCAAACCGGATTTCCCAGAATGTGAGTAACAGCTAGTTTTCGAGCTCAAACTATAAGAACTCCAATCCAACTCATTTTGAAGCTCTCCAACAAGCAAGAACAAAAAGCACACGTGATATCTTGAGCCTTCAATTTGTAAAACACAAATCATTGAATCATTCATTGTTCTTCATCTTTGAATATCTACTCATTGAGTGAGTTTCATTGTACCTTTCATTTCTTCAATTC
Source organism: Citrus trifoliata (assembly GCA_018350135.1). Lineage (NCBI taxonomy): Eukaryota > Viridiplantae > Streptophyta > Magnoliopsida > Sapindales > Rutaceae > Citrus > Citrus trifoliata. Next base: position 8,174,015 of record CM031384.1, on the reverse strand, counting down.
ATTTATAAGGTTTTGAGTGTGTAAGACACTTGAGTGAAGAGATTGGGAGATAATCTCTTCGTTGTAAAGGTTTATTGACACCTCGAAGTCAATTGTAATTGTTGAAGCCTTGGAAAGGCTTGGATAGTGAAATCCTTGAGCTTGGATCGCTTGGAGGCGTGGACGTAGGCGGGGATTGCCGAACCACGTAAAAATTCGTTTGTTTGTTTCTCTTCTCCCTTACTCTTTAATTATTGTGCTATTATTGAACTTATTGTTTTCAATTATTGTTAAGACATTAGATTGCTTGTTGTGTGGATTTGTTAGGATAAATTTTAAAAATTCAATTCACCCCCCCCTCTTGGGTTGCACACTTGTATTTCATAAGCAAGCCTTCACGGCTTCAAATGCTTACACTTGACTTCCAAGGTGTCAATAACCTTTACAACAAGAGATTATCCTAATCTCTTAACCCAAGTATATCCCAACACTTACAATCACTCAAAATAAAAGATTACAAATTTGTTTTGCCTCTCACAATATTTAAGATTAGAAAATGATGCCTAATATGTGAATAGATGAAGCAAGAATGTGTTCAAAGCTTTATGAAGATTGTATTCTCAAGTATAAGCTCAATAGTCGTGTTGTGATAAACTCTTATTTGAATTTGAATGAACTTATTTATAGATGGAGCTGAAAATTAGCTGTTATTGACTTTCTGCACACTGTCGGATCGCCGTTAACTAGATGTCGAATCACCGTTTAACTGGTTAATATGACCGTTGGGCTGATTTTTAAATTGTTGGATCGCCGTTATCTAGATGTCGGATCATCGTTTAGGTCCAAAGGCTAATCTTCAGCTCTGTTCGATATCAGTGAGTCGTTTATCGAACTTATCGGATCGCCGTTTAGGTCCAGAGGCTAATTTTCAGTTCTGTTCAATATCGGCGAGCCGTTTATCAGAATTGTTAGATCACCGTTTAGGTCCAGATGCTAATCTTTAGTTCTGTTTGATGTCGGCGAGCCGCTATCAAGCTGTCAGATCGCCAATTTTCTACAGTAACTGCTACAGTGAACTGTTTTGCAAAATAACAGTTTGTTCCCAAATATTTTTAAAATTATACTTTATAAAACTTGACAAAATAGATCCATTTACAGGATTTGAAACAATATTTGTTATTATCAAAATTCTCAAAGCTTGTTCAATTGAAAACCATTAACATGAAAATAACCAAAAAGTAATTTCATAGAATGATGATTTAAAAAGTATATGAAAATTATTTTGAGCTTTTAAAAAATTAATAAATCTTAATCAAGTTTGTTATCATCAAAATCAATAATAAAGAAATATTTATGTTAACACAATGTTGGCATGGATAAGAGCATATAGTGATGAAGTGACAAATGTTTAGAGTTACATATGTTGAGTTGTAAAGTAAATTCCTTAGAGATAAGGATGTATTGTGTGATGTAACATAAAGTAGTGATAAGTCATAAAGTAAATTCCTTTAGGATAAAATGTAATGATATAAATAGTAAAAGAAGATTCCTTCCGTGCGTATAAAAGGGAATCTTTAGTAGTGTGCTGGATCATTGAGTCTTGGAGTCTTGAGTTGTAGAAAAGAGTCATTGGGTGAAATCTTGTATTCTCTTTTTATGTAATAAAATCATCCTTCATGTTTTCTTATTTTTCTTTTGGTATCAGAGCCAGTGCTCCCAAAAGGAGTTTTCAAAACCTTCTATAATAAAGTATGCTCTGTGGTCGCTGTTGAAACAAATCTTCCACATTAGAAACATTATAGAAGACTAGAAAGCCTATGTTCCCAAAACTAGGTTATTTGGTCAAGAGATATATAGAAAAGATTTCTTTGAAAGGTGTGGCGCCTTGTTCTTAGGCCAAGGAGAGCCGTGTGTGTTTTGGGCTTATCGGCTTATCACTACACACACACACACACACATATCTCTTACATCAACTTACTATTAAACTTAGGTTAAATATATAAGATTTAGACAACTCTTAACTCTTGAACCAGGTTATGAGTTTAATTAGATCCATAGGTTTCTATATGGTATCATAGCCAAACTTGTCCATAAGACATAGAAAAGCCTCAACTCTTGACCTAATTTATACTTTGAGTTAGACACTTAAGCTTCTCTATCCTTAAGCTTCTCTATCTATATACATTTCCCATGGACACAAGGATATTAGACATGTTTTTCTGAAAAATTTCTACTTTTCAGATCAAGAATAATATAAATCTATTATGTCTCCACAATTTCCTTAGAGTCAAATTATTCCTTTTCGAGTTTGAAAGAAAAAAAAATTATTTCCTTTGTATTATTTTCCATATATTAAATTTCAATAATATTCTTTTTTTCCCATATTTTGTCTTTTTCATTAATCTTTAAACTTGATGTCATCCTTTCTCTAGTATTAAATTTCAACACTTTACTATCGGTGAGATGAAAAAGAAAAGTATATTATAAATGTTTTATATTTATCTCATAAGTATATAATTCGAAAACATTTTGAGGGTAAGATTACTATTAGATGCTCATATAAAAATGGCTTATTTTAAATTTCTCAAACGTGGAGTAGTCAATTCTTCACTTTGTCATTGAGGTACTCTTATTTCTGGGGCAGAATTTTGAATTAAGCTTCATATAAACTCAATAAGCATTATATTAGTCTATTTCAATTTTATTTTTAATTGCCACGTGTTTGTGTGTCTGAAGCGTTTTTTCGAGTTCAAGATCTATAGGCTCAAGATTAAATAATTGTGACATTCGATCATGTATGCAAAGAACACAAAAAAAATGGTAACAAAATAAATAAAAATAAAGAAGAAGGAGAAATTATGATACTAACTTTATCACACTGTTACAATCTTACTATAACACACTAAAAAAAAATATGTGAAATAAATTAACTAAAAATAAATTAATAAGATAAACAAAAAATTACAAAGAAAAAAATAACTTAAAAATTGAATTACAGAATTTTAAAGAAGAGAAAAAGAAAAGAAATTCTTACCTCTAAATCCAGATTCACTTATTTTTTTCTTCTTTTTAAATAAGAAAAAAATTACAAGAAAACAACTAAAAGAAATTATTTACAAAAATTAATTCTACAAATTAAAATAACTTACCTCCCCGGCAACGGCGCAAAAAATTTGTTGTATTGAACTCGCAAGTGCACGAATCTATTGTAAAATAGATTAATGGTGACGAATGTCGATCCTACAAGAAGATGGATTTTAATTATGTGTAGAATTAATTTTCTAAGTGGGTGGTTAGATTTACAGCAAAACTGATTTGAAATATCCTAAAATTTAAATTGAAATGACAGAATTAAATTAAAGTGGAAACTATTATAATTGAAGCGCTTGGGCATCTGGATCTGCATCAACACGCACCATGGGTTAAATATTCTTTATTAGTGCCAATTAAATCATGAGGGGGGTATCCACTTCTCATGAACCACGCTCTAATCAATATGGTGCTAAGGGCTTATCGTGCCAAATAATAATAACTTTGTACTAGGGAACCAGTTAAGCCAATGCGGTATCTAGACAAGATTATTACTATTTGTCAACGAAAAGTCAAAACATCCATAATAATTAGAGGGGAAGAGAAAATAAATTTATCAAATAAAGCCCATGGCACATGTTGGGACTTCACCTTTAACCCAAACTTGAAAGAAAATTAGCTACTTATAATTGAACTAGGGGTAAAATGAGAATTTATTAAAATACGTAGAAAATACAAGATGGAGAAGGAATTACAAAAAATGGAGTTAAAAAATGAATTCAGGAATGCCAAATTAGGGGGGAAGCCCACTTTTTATAGATACATTGAGTAAATTATGCCTATCGAATTAAAAATATTTTGGACAATCATGATTGCGCCACGTGTCAACAGTACACGGTTTGACCACGCGGTTTGAATAGTAACACGGTTTGACCACGGGTTTGCATAATGATGCAATTTGAACAGTGCGGTGGCTTGAATGGTGATGTGGTTTTGTTGTAAATAATTTTGTGTATGTGCATGTACTGTACGCATAATTTTTGGTCCACTAACATGCTGCAACGTCACAATCAAAAGTACATAAGAATTTTAGTCCAATAGGATCATGCCACCTCATCAATCAATGCCACATCATCGGTCAATGTCCCATCATCGTTCCATATATGGGAATAGTGTCGTGAACAGTAACATGGACAATACCGTACATGTGAATAGTTTCATTTTTTTTTATACTCCTCCTAAGGTTTTCGACTGTCCTGAGTTCAAAAGTGATGTCTGTTTTGCTGTCTGATCTCTCGTTTATTGTGAAATGACCATGATGCCTCTAAAATACATAAAATACTTAATTAAAATAAAACACACATAATTAAATCACAAGAGACTTAAATACATAAAAGTAAGGGTGTTAGTAAAACTTGAAGTGTAAAATGATGATTTTTTCCTTTATAAATATACACTTTCTAACACTCAAAAATTGTAGAGGGGTAGAGGCTGTTGCCCAATGGCCAGCTTGAAGAGGTTGAAGTTCGTTAAATATCAAAACACATAATCCTTGCAAATTGGAATGGGCAAAGGTTGTCTTTGCATTGTGCTTTTTTTTTTTTTTAGTTTTTGAGCGAGAACGCCCACCAAATTAGCCAATTCTTGATATTGATTTTTTTGGAATTCCCTTTTTCACCTTGATTTTCTGTTGAATTGTTTTATATCTGCTTCACATGTTATCTTTATTATTTCCTGCTAATTAATTTTGTATTGTAAATAATCTATTTGCTGGACTTCTAGAGTGACCAAGTTAATTTGTCTTGATTAGGTGTATGTTATAATAGCTTTTATGGTTTGTTGTAGGCAATTCTAATTGTGTTCTAAATAAATTTCAATATGATTAGATCTTGATATGTGTAAAGGATAACAATATGCTTCACATGTTATCTTTATTATTTCTTACTAATTAATTTTGTATTGTAAATAATCTATTTGCTGGACTTCTAGAGTGGGCAAGTTAATTTGGCTTGATTAGGTCTATGTTATAATAGCTTTTATGATTTGTTGTAGATAATTCTAATTGTGTTCTAAATAAACTTTAATATGATTAGATCTTGATATGTGTAAAGGATAACAATGTTATATTTTCATGTGTTTTTTTTTATTTTGTAATTTTTATCACTAAGAACTGGTTGTGAAGATCCTATTTCATATGTTTTTATTTTGGTGAATGAGTTATTCTTTTCTTTTTTCTTCAATATTATGATTTCATTTCCATGTTTTAATAGAAATTATTAAACTATCTATATTTAATTAGACATTTTTTCTTATTTATGTCAAGAAAGTGGCTTAATTCTACAGATATGACATCATACTGAGTAATTTTTCTAGAATTATAAGCATGATAGTGGCTTAACTCCATGATTTGAGTATTTTTGCTATTATTTTTAAATGTTATTTTCCTTTTAAAAAAATTGTAAAAGAGAACGATAACTTGATTGAACAGTTAACAATAATGGTCCACACTGATTAACAAGATATAATAGTACTAAAATATTTTCTTTTCGGTTGGTTTAGAATGAGGATGGTTTCATTTCTATTGTTCAGATTAACAGCCGCTTCCACGTTGAGGAAATTATATTGTTTATGCCATGAAAGTGACTTGATTATATAAATATGACATTATACTGAATAATTCCAGTAATATAACAATTCATTAAAAATAAATTGTAAATATTTTTAAAAGATGATATTTATTCTCCATTTTACCCGACCATTATCCATCTCTCTTTACCTAACCATTACCAATTCTTGACTAATAACTACCCATACTTGACCTTTATCTAAAAATTACACAATCGTTTACCTTACTCCTATGACATTTATATTCGTACTTGATTTTTATTGGACTATGATTGCGTGTTTTTCTAACTTCTTGGGTTCAAAAAAATTGGAAAAGAGATCATATATTTTGAAATTAGATACTTTTAGTGGCATAACTTAAGCAAATGAATCATGTTACATCTGTTTGTAGAAAAAAAAAATTATAAAAGAGTTTATATGATAAATAAAAATAAAAATTAAGATGCAAACATATATACATGCAAGGAAGATCCAGCTCGACTTTTAGTATGATTGACCTGCCCTGAATTTTCTAGACGTTGACTCAAATTTAAGGGGTCTAAGATCAGGCTCAAGCCTAAATATTAGAGCCTGATTAAATTCGGATCAGGGTTCTGGCCCTACATGCTCGACTCGACCTAACCTGACCTAACCTTAAAACTTTTAAAAAAAAAAATTATGTTTATATATGTTTATTTTATGTTTATTATTTATGTAATAATATGGTTGAAACCTTGAGTAATTTTTATTTTTATTTTACTTTAACAATTTCTAAAGCTTTTGTATTTTAATGTATATGGGGAGCCTATGTCCATTTTTTAATTTTAAATTAATTAAAAATTAAAAAAACTTTAAAAGAAACTATGATCGGGCCCAGGCTTTCAAATAATTGGGCTTTTTTGGGCTTGAAAATTTTTATTTTCAGTTATAAGGTCGGGCAATAAGATTATTTTCATGTTTATTTTATTTTCAATTTATTTTTCAGTCTAAGGTAGCATTTGTTTTTTAAGTTAATGACTTAATTTAATTAATTAAGTTACTTAGAGGTGTTTGTTTTTATAATTTAATGAGACTTTTTAGATAATTTTGACTTAATAAAATAAGCTAATTTTTTTAACTTTTTACTTAATGGAGAAATCTGAATTAAGTCAATTACTTGCTAATGTCAAACATATCTCTATTTTATAATTTATTTTTCTTGTCTATCATAAAACTCACCTGTAGACATTTACCCCACATAATAATCTCATCTTTAGTTTTACTTATAAATGTTAAAATATTGTGGTATTTAATATATTATTTATTTGACATTCAAATTTAATAATGATACAAATATAAAAGTACATATTTTCAGTTTTTTAAGTTGCAAAAAACAAACAACTTAATACTTATTTTTCGATATTCAGATGAAAAAACAAACATATTATTCAGATTCAGATACTCAGATCTATTCATAATTCAGACTAATTCAGATTTGTTCAGATTTCAGATAAAAAAACAAACACCACCTAACTCTCTAAAATTGATTAGAAGTACATTTCATTTACAATGCATGATAACACAATAAGATATTAAAGTTAGTGGTTAATGCAAATAAATGTACTATGACTTGTTCAATACTCATTTATAGAATCGACAATTTCATAAAGGCTATTATAGCTTAGTTCTCAATATTCATTCATGTATAAGAAGCCTCATGTGATTCTTATTCTTCACCTCTCTTTTAATTCTATTTAATTTGCTTACAATTCAGTTTAGAAAATATAAAATGTTAAAGAGTCTTGGTTTCATCATCTTGTCTTTACTTGTAGTAGCAAGTACCGAAAGCATACTCATTTCAAGCAGTAATGTTGATCAAGAATATAAACCATATGCTTCATTTTCTACCAATTCTGCAGCATCACCTGAGAGTGGCAGTTGCTCGGGACGTACAATTACACAGTGTATCATGTCGCTTGAGAATTATGACCTCTTACCCCCCTCAACACTTGTTATTGGACACCAGTGATTTTGTTAAATAGTAGTTTCCCCATTGCCAGATGAATAATTTTATTATAGCCATCAATTGCAGAGAAATTGATACTATATTTTAATCAAAGAAAGAATTAATTGATTATGAGCATACGATATACTATGTATTTACAATTGATAATACTATTGAATCAATCTATAAGAGTGCACTTAGTTAAATATTGATAATAATCAAGCGATTATAATTACTTTTTTAGGACCATTTGTCCTACTTAGAATTTGGATCCACTACTTAACCAAGCTGTTTGGTAGTCTTTGTCCTATTTCAATCTTTATACATGCTAATTAATGATTTTCATGTTTTGGTCTTTCTAATTTTTGTTAGAGCTTGCAATGTTCTTACTAAAACTCCAAACCGTCCTTCATTTCACTATCTGAAAAAGCTTGTTATCCTTGGTCTAAATGGTTCCAAAAATCCGAAAAGTCTTTAAGGTGGAGCTCATTTGGGATTTCTTTATAAGCTTGATATCTGGGGATGATTAAGGGGGAAAAAAAGATTTCATATGTTCATGAAATTAAAAAAACAAAAAATTAAAAGAGAAAGGAAAAAATGCAAGAAGAAGATACCAATTTCATTAGACAATTAAGAGAAATTAGATCTTGATCATTAAAGGTCATAAATAGCTCATGTCGCAACATTGCACAAAAGCAAGCAAAAGTTTAGCTAAACACTGGATCTAAATTCTTTTTGTTTTATGTCTATCTCCAAATAGAGTGAGGTCATTTACATTGTAAGAAATACTTTTAAATTAGAAGAAAATTTTGTAAACAAAATAAAAATTTAGAAAAATGACATAGAACTTATAAATTGACATTAAATTTGAAATTGAACAAAAAATGTGTAAACCACACATAAAATTAGTAAATTGATGGAAAAAAGGAAAAAATTAATGATGAAGTTGTAAATTAGAAGAAACAAGTGTAAAGATAACAAAAACTTAGAAAAATGACACAGAACTTGTAAATTGACATTAAATTTGAAATTGAAGAAAAAATGTGTGAACTACACATAAAACTAGTAAATTGATGAAAAAAATGGATAAATTAATGATGGAGTAGTAAATTAGAAGAAAAAAGTGTAAAGAAAACAAAAACTTGAAAAAATGACTTAAAACTTGTAAATTGGCATTAAGTGTAAAATGAAACAAAAAAATGTGTAAACCACACATAAAACTAGTTAATTGATGGAAAAAAATGATAAATTAATGATCGAGTTGTAAATTAGAAGAAAATGGTGTAAACAAAACCAAAATTTAGAAAAATAACACAGAACTTGTAAATTGACATTAAATTTAAAATTTAACAAAAAAATTGTAAACCACATATAAAATTAGTAAATTGATGGAAAAAATGGTAAATTAATGATGGAGTTGTAAATTAGAAGAAAAAAGTGTAAAGATAACAAAAAATTAGAAAAATGACACAAAACTTGTAAATTGACATTAAGTGTGAAATTAAACAAAAAATGTGTAAACCACACATAAAATTAGTAAATTGATGAAAAATGGAGTAAATTAATGATGGAATTATAAATTAGCAGAAAAAAGTGTAAAGAAAACAAAAAACTTGGAAAAATGATTTAAAACTTGTAAATTGATATTAAGTGTAAAATGAAACAAAAAATGTGTAAACCACACGTAAAACTAGTAAATTGATGGAAAAATGGGTAAATTAATGATGGAGTTGTAAATTAGAAGAAAAAAGTGTAAAGATAACAACAACTTAGAAAAATGACATAGAACTTGTAAATTGACATTAAGTTTGAAATTGAACAAAAAATGCGTAAACCACACATAAAATTAATAAATTGATGAAAAAAATTGGTAAATTAATGATGGAGTTGTAAATTAGAAGAAAAAAGTGTAAAGATAACAAAAACTTAAAAAAATAACACAAAACTTGTAAATTGACATTAAATTTGAAATTAAACAAAAAATGTGTGAACCACACATAAAACTAGTAAATTAATAGAAAAATGGATAAATTAATGATAGAGTTGTAAATTAGAAGAAATAAGTGTAAACAAAACAAAAACTTGAAAAAATAATTTAAAACTTGTAAATTGACATTAAGTGTAAAATGAAATAAAAAATGGGTAAACCATACATAAAATTAATAAATTGATGGAAATGGGGGTAAATTAATGATGAAGTTGTAAATTAATATTTAAAATTATAAACAAAATAAAAACTTGTAATTGTTGGATAAAATTTATAAATCGACATTAAGTGGTAAATAAAACATTAATCTTCTAAATCACATATAAAACTAATAAATGTAACCTGCAACTTAATTGAATAAAAAAGGATAATTAACATGTTACTTATTTATTTACAATTAATGGTAGAGATTTTTCATTCAAATCTAACGGTCCACATATATTATGGCATTAATGCTATAATTTTAATTACAACATTATAGAATGACGCATAAATTCACTCTTAACTTTCACGTAATTAGTAATTACTTATCAATTTACATGCATTGGCCACTTCACCAACCATACGTGACAAGACACACATGAGATATAATTCCTTAAAACAAACAAATATAAAACAAATATTATTAGCTAATGGTCTTGACAATGAAATCATAATTAACTATTTCATCTCTCCTTTCTCTAACTCGACACTTGATACTGCTAGTGAAAGCTACAGAGTAAACAACAAACCTATCACACTCTCTCTACATAAAGAAACTCCACCAGTCCACCTAAAATATATTATTTATTGTCAACTTGTGAAAGCTCAAGAACATAAACAAATAACTTGTAATAAGATATAAAGTTTGTGGAGGCCAGGCCAGATTTTACATTGACAGCAGCTCATCGCCTAAGCAAAAACGTGCTCCAGTACTTATATCTTATTAGTTATTACACAAGCACTAACCTTTTTTTCCCTTCTGGCTTCTGCTTTGTCCTTCTTATTCTTGTTTCTTTGTTTGGTCGTCCATCTTTCATTTTCAAACAACTTGTACTTTAAAAAGCACATCAAAATAATCTGTCGCTTTTGCCGGCGACGTGTGGGTCATGTTAAATTATAGCCGGCATGCTATTAAGTATTGATCTTGATACGGTGCATTAGTTGTATTGTGTAGCCTCCACATGTTTTTAGTCAGGACCGATCCATGATGTCTGATCAGGCTGGGCTAAATCATGAATATATTGTGAGTATATATATTGGTGCAAACGTTAGTAGATATAAAAGGAGAAAAAAATATATACATATGTAAGGTATTGCTACGTCAAGAAACTTGCTCTGCATAATATATATATATATATATATATATATATATAAAATAAAAATAAGCCTCTAATTGTAATTAAAATTACAATAAACACTATTTAGTTTTAAACTTTAAATTTCCAACACAAGAGTAAGGTGGCATTTATTTATTTTATTTAAAATCTGAATTAGTCTAAATTCTTATTCGTGCTAAATATGTGAATGTAAATGGTAAATTTGTTTTAATTGTTTAAATTGCTAAAAATAAGCATCAAGTTTTTTTTTTAAATATGATCCTCTCCTAATATGAGCTCCTATGAGCTTTTAAAATTCTCATACTATGTATCTTTTGTTTATTGGTAGAATTTTACTTCTTTATTTTTTTATTCAATAACTAACAATCAACACTTGTGTTATTTGCTCAGTATATGATCTGATTAGATCATTAATTTTTGCATTTGTGTCATTATAAATTATAAATGTTAAACAAATAATAGCATCTTAAAAAACATAAATAATACAATATTTTATCATAACATAAATCATATTAAATTGAATACAACCCTTTAATATTCTACATTAGTATATGTTAATAAATTTTATGGGAGTTTATAATGTTTTTTATATGAAAAATATTTATAAAAAATTACAAAGATAAATAATACTAATTTGAAGAAAATAAAAAGATAAAAATAATAATAGTTTACCACTAATATTATCACAAGTTATAGAGGCCGGTAATAATGGTAATTAGTAAATTTATTTATGTAAAAGATGAAAATTCATTAATAAGATAGAAATGTATTGAAGAATTTTTTTAATGATGTTTTTCATACTTTTTAGATTAAGCAAAAAGTTAAAAAAATTAACTTAATAATTTAATCACTTAATGATTGAAAGTTTTCATTAAGTTGAAAAAATAAATGAACTGAATGACTTAACTAATTAAAATTAAGTCAATTAAGTGCCTGTTTGGTGTGGCTTATTTAAGAGGTATAAGTGCTTATTTAATCGCATAAACACTTTTTAAAAATTTTTATGGTGTTTGGTTATTTTTTAGTAGAGTTTTTTTAGCTTAAATAAACTAATTTAACTATACTAGCAAAAGCCCAAAATTTGAACTTTTAGAAGTAGAGGTTAGAGAGCTTTTCTAAAAAATATATAATATAAAAAATATCACATATTTTAATTATTTAAAAGTATTTTTTTATTAACAACCAAACACTTAATGACTTTTTATCTAAAAGCTCTATTAGTATAACATATACTACTATAAGCTATACTATTATAAGTTCTATTTAATAAGCTGTACCAAACGGAGCCTAAATCATTAAGTGAATAAAACAAACAATCCATAACTTAGATATAAATGGTATTTTAGTTATTTTATTAAAATTGATTTAGAGACAAACTTGAGAAAAAACTAAAAATGCTATTTTTTAAATAAAAGTACCATAAAATTTAAGAGAATATTTTTTAGTCCAGTCTAGCCATCAAATAGGTCTGCTTCTATTTTTGCTTTTCATAAACTTTTTGTTATTAGTAATAATATAATATTACCAATAACGAAAAACATATTTGCTATATTATTCACTGGTTGCACTGTAGTCACATGAATTATGATTCTTTCCTAATCTAATTTTTTTATTTGAATAAATATATTTATATAATTAATAATTAATAAATAATAATATAAATAATTTTGATCATATAAAAATAAAAATACACGTGTCAAAAGATCTTCATCCTCTCATGATCACACCCTCCGACAAACCAAACTTGCCAATTGCATCTCCACCCAATTAAAATTAGATTACATGGCGTTTTGTCAAGTTGATGACGTGGCAAAACCCACTCCCTTGACTGCCACTCATTAACCTGCATGTTCACAGCTTAGCCGTTGATCGCAATTACAATTTCTCCCCACCAAGAAAGTCAAACATTGGCTGGCGGTGACTAGACTCTGCGTCGGTTACTCAAGGTTGGCCTTTATGATATGATATCCACGTAAAGCTGAGTCAGTTATCTACTCCGATTTCTTTTATTTAGTTTTCGGGTGCTGTTACCATATATGCATCCCCATTGACATTTTTGTGCACTCTATAATTAATTTTGGAAATTCAATTAAAGGAATCCGAACAACAATCTGATAATATTAGGCTGTAAAAGGGATTTTGTTTATTTCGAATCTTATTATCCTTATCACAAAGTTTTTGGATAAATATTATCCCGCGTGGAAAATGTTTGGTATATATGGATACATTACGTGTAATCTGTTTCTTAATTAACGCGTGGCTTAATTAGAGACTTGTTTTGATTGGAGGGTGTTGGACACGCGCGTTTAAGAGGAGTGAGTGTGGCTATGCCATGCAAGTAACATGTTTGGATTGCTGTGATCCGAATGTTACTCGCGGATAAAATAGAAATAGTTAAGAGATTTTTTTTGTTTTTTTTTTTCCAGTTGAGTACTCGAAAGCTTTCTTTTTTATGATTTCGAAGGACACAAAGCATTCCAAATTTCAAGGAAGGACTTTTGTTTTGAGTTACTATAAATACCCTACCTCTCCATTTCATCACTACTCAGCCAATCATCGATCAATCAAGCTCTCTTTTCATTTTCTCGTGTTCTGTTCTTTCAGAATTCCTCTCTATTCTCCAAATAGGTCCTATTCCTTCTTTGAGCCAAGGCCAAGATGACTATCCTCATTGATCAGCCTGAGCTTATTGGTAACATTTTGATCCGAGCTCTTTTATTTATCAATGTATTATGATTTTTAGACCAGGTTTTGGTGCTCTGATGAGTTTGTGGTAAGCATTGTTAGAACATGAGTCTCACACAACTCCTGACCGTTGATTCAGAAGCAAATCATGCATCCGTGAACATTTAAAATCTCTTTTTATTTGTTTTTGTTGTCACTATATATTCAAACTTTTATTAGTGAAATCAGGGTCACGAGCGGAGGATCAAAATCTCCAGGAGCAAACAAATGAGCTGGTATTGGATGGAGGATTTGTGGTGCCAAAAACTATGCCAAATGATGGATTCGTTGCGCCAGAGATCAATTCTTTTGGCAAAACATTCAGGTTTTTTTTTTTTTTGTTGACTTTTTTCCTTTTTATTTTTGGGGTATTTAGTTCTTAATTGGATAATTTATTTTGCATTGAAAGCGACCTCACATGGAGTATTGGAAACGCCTTGTAGGGATTATAATGCAGAATGTGAAAGGCAAAAGTCAGTGGAGGAATTTTACCGGTTGCAGCACATTAACCAAACATATGACTTTGTAAGCAATGTTTCACGCATAAAATAAAACAGAAGATTTTGATGTGACATGCAAATTATATTATAATTTTGGAATGCATGCAGGTGAAGAAAATGAGGGAAGAGTACGCAAAACTGGACAAAGCTGAGATGAGCATATGGGAATGCTGCGAACTCCTCAATGAAGTTGTAGACGAAAGCGATCCTGATTTGGATGAGCCTCAAATTCAGCACTTATTGCAGTCTGCTGAAGCAATTAGAAAAGATTATCCTGATGAAGATTGGCTTCATTTGACTGCTCTCATTCATGGTATAATATTCTGTTAATATTATTTGATTCTCAAATTCCTATGCTTAATATATATATATATATATCCTTCTTTGTAGGCCTGAGAATTCTGTTTCTCTATTGATATAGTATGGCCCACCCAGTATTACAAGAATTATATACGCACATATTTGAATGGGCAGTGTAGCTCAAATCAGCACCGAGTTCAAATTTTTAATCCGCAATTATGAATTAATTAACTTGTGCTGTTCCTTCAGATCTTGGAAAGGTTCTTACTCTTCCCAAATTTGGAGGGCTTCCTCAATGGGCTGTTGTTGGTGAGTGCTCTGTTGTGAATATATAATTGAAATCATTACAATTACTTTCAAGTGATTAATTTTAATTTAGTTAATTAATGGTTAATTTGTTTCAATATTTTTTAGGAGACACATTCCCTCTTGGATGCGCTTTTGATGAATCCAATGTTCACCACAAGGTTTCTATTTTCTCCTTGAAGAATAATCTTAGATAATTTTGAGGTCTAATTTTGTGGTAATCATTAAAATGATCGATAAACTAAGAAATTTTTTCCCATTTTTTTCTCTCAGTATTTCAAGGAAAATCCAGACAGCAACAATCCTGCATACAAAACCAAGAATGGAATTTATACTGAAGGCTGCGGATTAGACAATGTGATGATATCATGGGGACATGATGACTACATGTACCTGGTATGCCTCTTATGCTTTGAATCCAATCACAATTGTGCAGGTGCCTACTCATCAAGATCAACTAAAATTTAACTAATTGATCACGTTTTGAACACTGCAGGTGGCCAAGGAGAATGGAACCACTTTACCTTCTGCTGGATTGTTCATTGTCCGATATCACTCCTTCTATCGTAAGCACTGTGAAACCAATTGATCTCCTCATATCCGCAGAATGGTACTCGATCGATACTATTATGCACACCCAACTAATTACAACTCATTTCATTAATTTATCGTCTTGCAGCTTTGCACAAGGAGGGAGCATACGAACACTTGATGAATGAGGAGGATAAGGAGAATTTGAAGTGGCTCCAAGTATTCAAGTAAGTGGTCTCATTATCTTTTATCAGTCTGCCAGTTTAATATCTTTAGATTGCCCTTACTGATGTTAATTTTGGGTGCGTTTAATTTAATATCATTTTGCAGCAAATATGATCTCTACAGCAAGAGCAAAGTCCTAGTTGATGTCGAAAAAGTGAAGCCTTACTATCTTTCCCTCATCGAGAAAGTAATTTCTTGTGGCTCAAGTCATCTGAAATTTCACTTAATTAGTTTTATTTTTTTTTTTCCTAATCAAACTCGTGTATTATAACTTTGTTGCAGTACTTCCCTGCAAAGCTGAGATGGTGAAGCTCTCTCAACGCATACCGATCATATATCCACATCCCGAGAGTTTTATGTATCAACTAAAGTATTATGAGTGATGTACAAAATAAGCATGAGTTTTCTCTACTTAATTTGTCACTGACAAAGAGGTTTGCGGCGTATTGTTTGGAGGAAGTAGTGGTTTTACCTTCTGTAATAGTAACTATTATATTATGTTATGAGTTGTGCAATAAGTAAAAGAAAAAATGGATTTGTATATATATTTTGATTGATCTTTGCTCCTACTTTGTTGTTATGATTGTGGATTGAAAATCATTCTGGCCACATCTTTTATAAACTTTACATGTTCCCGTAATTTTTCGGTAAGCAATTAGTAGAGAAAATATCCTAGAAAAGAGATGATTGAGAATAATCTAATTTAACAAAGGGAGAAGATATAGAAATCACTCTATCTTTTATAAACCTTACATGTTCCCGTAATTTTTCGGTAAGTAATTAGCAGAGAAAATATCCTGAAAAAGAGATGATTGAGAATAATCTAATTTAACGAAGGGAGAAAATATAGGAATATTATAATTAAGAGATTACTTAAAATACAAATTAACATAACATCATCCTTTGGAAAGTAGAAGTATAATAAGAATCGTAATTCAGGAGCCTTGGACCAGCAAGGTTCATAAGGAAATGACAAAAAGAGACAAAAATACAATGAATGAGTTTATGAATCATTGCTGCAGCTTTATCTAATGAAATCATTTGATGCAGTCATGTTGTGTCTTATTTGTGTAGTTATTTGAGTAGTGTTAAATTTAAGCAAAAATCAATACAATCTATTTATTAATTGTGTTGAAATATTAAAATATAGATACGACCTATTTATTAATCGTATTAACGTATTTACTCTAATTATTTTACATATTTAGTATAAAAATATTAAAAATAAATTCTAAAAATAATAAATATGTTAATATTATTCTAAAAGTAAGTTATAAATAAGTTAATATAATATAAATATGACACAAATAATTAATATAGTGTTCACTATATATATTAGTTATTTTTTCAATAATATTCCCACATATTAATTGATATTAGAATAATAAAGGTGTAATTATATTGAGATGGTTCAATACAGATAAAACATGGTATTGTATAACATATTTATTGATCGTGTCAATTTTTGTCAACATAAATTTAAAAAAATTGTATCATATCTGTGTGTGATTCATTACGCCATCTCCAAAATGGCATCTCCCACTTTTTCATACATCAGCGTGTCTCAAATTGAAATTAATGAAAGAAAGTTTCTTTGATCCGTCATTAATATATACATTTATAAATATCTTCTTTCATATCTTTTTTTTTTCCAACCACTTGTTTTTCATTTTTCCTCTCTCAATTTTCAACACCTATAAAGTTTTTTTTACAGTCCAGATTTATATCTTTAGTCTTTACTTACTCTTACTAAATATTTAAAATATTTAAACTCATTGTAATTTATGATGTTTTATTAACTAGATATAATACATTTTATTAAATTTTTATCAAGATTTTTTGCAATGTTCAAAGAAATTTTAATATGGTGGGCGGTTTAGATTAAATAAATCTCCTGTTTACCTGTGTGTTGAGGCAGGTCAGAAAATTCATTTATAGGAGGTAATAGAATAATACAATTAAAATTTTAATGATGGATGTTGATGCTGAAATCTGCTTGCTCTTTGCCCGACCAGATTTTTACACCAACGTTTGTGTTGTCAACAGTGAAGATGTCGATTCCTTCTTACTCCAATGATCGCTCTAGTCACTGAAGTTAGAATTATCCTTCTTTCCCTCACTAAGCCTGCGTTCACAAAAGTGGATCAGAGACGCCAGTGGTTTTGCCGACGTAAACCCTCCGATGCCTAAGTTAACACAAGGTGTTTACGGGAAAACGATGCAATTGAGATTCAATAAATTGCTTAGAATTAGCTCCCTTTTTACATTGAAAATTGTCTGGACCCAATTTGACAGAGTTTTTCCTTCTCTCAATTTTTTTCTTCCCTTTTCTTCATCGATTCCTTCCTCTTTTATAGCCGTTGTCCCATGTTCCCGTTCACCTTTCATTCCCCTTTTTTTCGGGTAGTGGCAGCCCTTCATGGAACTCTAACTGCTGCATTGTGGGCAAACGTGGGGTCTCGCTTCTCTCTTAACGGTTCTAGGAAAGGCGCAACTGTCGTGATTTTGTGAGATCGTGTTCCCGCTCTTTGGGGAATGGGTATCGGCTCGGTATATATCTCTGGTCGGTATATTCCTCTGGCTGGTATACGTCTATGGTCGGCTCATGTTTGTAGAAGGCTCATTATCAGTGTTCTGCTCGTACCGTTCGGCTGAGGTGATCCACTCCAGGGTGGGGATGCCGAGCTGGTGCTCTTACTTATCTAACACCAGTCCCCCAGTTTCTGGTCTTGCGAGTGAGACGAGTTGAGAGTAGAAACTAATGATTGAATCTTACCGGCCCGGGGAACTTCCCATCTGGTCTTCTGTTTACTGGGATGGACCTGAGATTCCCTCTTTTGCATGAGGTGATTTTTATCCGAGTATGGGCCTTTATGAATTTACCTCGTAAATATTTGGGCCTATGCCTCGTCAGGCCTTTTATAACGGTTAGTGACATGGCGCTTCCCAACTCTTCGTATTTGAAATTTGAAACGACGGGCTATCCATCCTCGATATACGGTGAGTGAGCTGGCATCCTCATCACTTAAATGCTTTCATTTCCCCCTTTTTCGTTTCAAATCCCTAAGTTGAAATCATCATTGTTTTGTTATTCGTCTCTCCGTCGTTAACCAACCCCCTTTTTGAACTTTGCTCACACTTCCTGCGTCTGGAGTATCCACTTGCTGGGTTTTTCCCTGTCACGGTAGTGCTATCAGTGCCAGTTTATTTCAGGTATAGCTTTTAACTTCTTCTCTGGTTGTTGTTGATTGGGTTCTGTGTTGTCCCTTTTGTATCCGTATATTCGAGTTTTCTTTTGGGATTTCGATATGTTAAATCGGAAAAGGAAGTTAATTGTTGATGAGAGTGACGAAGAAACAGGGGATGCAGATCTTAACTTATTAATACCCACTGACTTTTTAGGTCCTTCCAGTAGTGTAGGTCCCTTCCATGGTAGGGATACCCTTGAGTTCCCACGCCCCCTGACCATTTCACCTTCCCCTGAACTACAGCATGTAGGGAATAGAGGTGGACCCGCATTCGGCTCTGGTGAGAACCATAGTTATGGTGGGGTTAGGATTCCTGAAGAGGTGGGTGATGGTGAGGGAAGCAGTTCCGAGCCGAGCGGACCCTCTAAGAAAAGGAACCTTGGCCATAGGGTGGAGGCGGATTCTTACCCTATTGATTTCATAACTTGTGCCACCACCCCCACCGATCTATTCAAGCTTAGAAACCTCTACAACATTCCTGAGGAGGTTCTCCTCGTAGTTCTTGGGAAAGGTGATGTTCCTAGTCGGCCTCCGAAGGGGTATGTGACGATGCACTTAGAGAGTTTCAAAATAGGAGCTTGACTGCCCCTTCAGCGTTATTTTGCTAAGATATTGGGCGGTATGCACCTGCCCCCAAGTCAGTTACATCCAAATGGGTGGAGGGTTCTCTTGGCTATATTTGTGCTGTGGGAAAGGTGTGGGTCAGAGGAGCATTCCCTTGTTAAAGTGAAACATCTGTACCAGTTGCAGAGTAGCCCGAAGGAAGCGGGCTGGTACTATTTCATGTCCAGTTCTGCAAAGAGGAAACCGATCACTGGATTTCATTCTTCATGTAAAAATTGGAAGAACAAATTCTTCTTTGCTGGAGGAAACTGGTGTCCCACAGTCCGGTCGCTTGGTGGGGATATTTACATTCCAACGCATTTTGTTACCCCAGATCGTTCATTTTTACCTATATTCTTAATCAAATTACCATTTATTGGGTTCTTTAACCTTTTTTTTGTTTCAGAGTCGTGAGGTTTGATCGAGTGGCTTGAAGACCGACCTTTGCTTCAGATGGAAACTGCTCTGGTGAACGCGTCTACCTGCCAAGACCTCCTGTCACCAACAAACCTGGTCGGTTCGGGTTTAGTCGACATAGCTGTCGGAATAGACAACAAAATCCTCAGTGCTATGTCCAGAAAGCGTGGTCGGGCTCCGAGCAGCTCTAGCAATCCTCCTTCTCCTCCAAAGAAAACCAGCGCCGGCCCTTCCAAGACTCATTTTCCTGCTCTGCCCCCTCCTCCACCGCGTAAAAGTGACAAGAGTCCTGAGGCCAACATTCACTCTGGAGACCGATCCTTTCCTCTTCCACCTCGGGATCAGGGCGACTACCTGACTTCATACCAGAGGGACTATGGGAAGTCAGTGGGACCGAAAATGGTTAAGGATATTGAGAGCATGGATCTCGGTGAGTTGGCTGGCTCCGTCCAGAGGGTCTCCTTCAAGTTAGCCACTCTGGTTTCTTGTTACAAGAATAGGGCCACGCGCCATGAGAGGAGGCTTCAAGCTGATAACCAGGATTTGAAGAAAAATGCTGAATCTGTTGATCGCTCGAAGGAGAAGCTGACTGAGTTGAACAAGCAGATTGCGGACCTAGAAGAGAAAATTGATGTAGCTGAGTCTACCTCCTCCAAAATTAAGGGCGAATTGGGTGATCTGAAGTCTGATCTTCAGGCTGCTCAAAGTGAAAGAGATATTTTGAGGACCGCCCTTGAGGGAGAGATCAAATTCCTGAATGAGCAGCTGGCTGAGGCGAAAGGCAAATCCGCTGATGTGAACGATCGGCTGGATGCCGAGTATGACTCTGGGGTTGCTTTCTGCTATAAGTGCATCATGTATGTGCTCAAAGAAGAATATCCCGAACTGGACATGAGCAAGCTGGAGGTTGGAGTGCAAAGATACATGGCTAAGGTCGACCATGGAGATAAGGAGCAGGGCGAGCAGGATCAGGTGGAAGCTCCTGTAGATGGGGTGCAGGAGGGGGAAGCTGGGGGACGTGCTTTTGAAGTAGGTCAAGGGTCCGTGCCCCCTCCTCCCGGTATTGCTGATCTTCCACCTCCTGAAGTTGCTGATCCTTCACCTCCCGAGATTGCTGATCCTTCACCTGTTGGAGCTGTTGACCCTCCTAATCTTTAAGTCTATTTTTGTATAAACTTTAGATTTGTATTTGTTTTGTAAACATTTGAACGTTTATAAATTTTCAGATGCTTTCTATTGGCTTTCTTGTCTGACTTTTGCTCATGGATTTTTTTTGCAAATTAACTTAACAATTTATCTGATTTTGCCTGCTGGTTCTTTGGTGGACCGAGCAGGAATAGACAACTGCTTGCCTTAGCAAAATTTTTGTAAAATTGCCTGCTGGTCGCTTGTTGACCGAGCAGGGCATGCACTTACTTGCCTTAGTAAGATTTTCGTAAAATTGCCTGCTGGTCTTTCGTTGACCGAGTAGGGGCAGACACTTACTTACCTTAGTAAAATTTTCTTAAAATTACCTGCTGGTCTTTTGTTGATCGAGCAGGAACAAACACTTACTTACCTTAGTAAAATTTTCGTGAAATTGCTTGTTGGTCTTTCGTTGACCGAGCAGGAGCAGACACTTACTTGCCTTAGTAAAATTTTCATAAAATTGCCTGCTGGTCTTTTGTTGACCGAGCAGGAGCAAACACTTACTTGCCTTAGTGAAATTTTCGTAAAATTGTCTGGTGGTCTTTTGTTGACCGAGCAGGAGCAGACACTTACTTGCCTTAGTAAAATTTTCGTAAAATTGCCTGCTGGTCTTTTGTTGACCGAGCAGGAGCAAGTACTTACTTGCCTTAGTAAAATTTTCGTAAAATTACCTGCTGGTCTTTTGTTGACCGAGTAGGAGTAAACACTTACTTGCCTTAGTAAGATTTTTAATAAGCTTGCTAGCAGGGGGACTTCATGCTGAATTCATCTTTATTGAAATTTGAATGCATTACAGGAATATTGAATATATGCATGTGTAACGATCCATCATGCATTTAACAGAAATAACTTATCAAAATAAAGATTTAGTAGAGCACTTTGCTTACTGGAAATACTTCTTCAAGTGCTCGGCGTTCCACAACCTCTTCACGTCCCTTCCATCTAGGTGCGCTAACTTATAAGCTCCTGATCCAGTCCCTCGTATCACCCTGTACGGGCCTTCTCATTTCAGGCCAAGAGCGCCATGGGTAAGATCCCTAGTGTTTTGGTTCACCTTTCTAAGTACCCAATCCCCTACTCGGAATTGCCTCATACGTACGTTCTTGTTGAAATAACGCATGACCCTTTGTTGACACCGGACCACTTTCTGTGAGGCCCCTTCCATTTTTTCCTCCAGCAGGTCCAGACTCAAGCAGATTTGCTCATCATTTTGCTTCTTATTGAAGTATTCTGTTCGATGCGTCCCTACTCCAATTTCTGCTGGGACTATTGCCTCATGACCAAAAGTTAAGGCAAACGGGGTTTCCCCGGTGGCGGTTTTGTGGGTTGTCCGGTAAGCCCATAGTACTCCTGGTAGCTCGTCGACCCAAGCTCCCTTCTTCTCTCCCAATCTTGTTTTCAGGAGTTTTTTTATTACTTTATTGGCCGCTTTCACTTGCCCATTTGCCTGGGGGTGTGCAGGGGTGCAGAATTTCAGGTCCACCCCCAGGTTCTGGCAAAATTCCCTGAAGTTATTGTTGTCAAATTGTCTTCCATTGTCTGTAATGATGGTATAAGGGATTCTGTATCTGCAAATGATATTCTTCCAAATAAAATTCGTCGTTTTTCTCTCCGTGATTTGGCTGAGAACTCCCACTTCTACCAACTTGGTGAAGTAGTTTATTGCTACAATTGCATGTGTTGCCGCTCCTCGGCCCTTCGGTAACGGACCAATCAAGTCAATTCCCCATTGAGCAAAAGGCCATTGGGATGTCATAGTGGTCAGCTTTTCTGGGGGTTGTGCAGGAACCTCTGAGAAGCTTTGGCAGATTTTACAATTCTTTGCCATCCTTTTCTCATCCTGGTGCATGGTTGGCCAAAAGTATCCTTACCGGAGTTCCTTAAAGGCTAAAGTTCTTGCTCCCGAGTGATTCCCACATATTCCTTCATGAATTTCCCTTAATACATAATCTGCATCCTCATCATCCAGACATCTCAAAAGGGGCAAGGTGAATCCTCAGCGGTAGAGCACCCTATCGAGTAGCGTGTACCTCGCTGCTCGGCATTTTAATTTTCTTGCTTGCCTTTTATCCTCCGGTAAAATACCATCGTGGATGTATGCGAGAATCGGGTCCATCCAGGATTCTTCAGTGCTTACTCTCATTACCTCTACTTCCTCCCCTATACTCAGCGAGGTCCTCACCTCTAGTGGAACTGACTTACGTAACTTTGGATCTTCAATTGCAGCCACTCTAACCAACATATTTGCTCGGTAATTCTCATTCCGAGATATCTGCTTTATCTCTACTTCTTTGAAGAGTCCAACCATTTGCTTTGCCTTCTTCAGGTAACGCCCCAACTTCTCCTCCCTTACTTAGAATTGGTCACTGAGTTGATTGCAAACTAGTTGGGAATCTGCTCGAATTTCTACTCTTTCAGCTCGTAGTGCATGTGCAAGCCCGAGCCCAGTAATGAAGGCCTCATATTCATCTTGGTTATTTGTAAGCTGGAACTCGAATTTTACTGCATAGGATACCTTGACCCCTTCTGGGCTCCGTATTACCACTCCTACTCCAGATCCCTGCTCACTACGTGACCCATTGACCATCACCAGCCACACCCCTTCTGGTTTCTCCTGCTCTGTTGCTTGTTCTTCCCGAATCTTTTCCCCCTGCTCAGTACAGTCAACCATAAAATCGGCCAAGGCTTGGGGCTTTGATTGCTCCTCGGGGCCTATAGGATAAGTCGAATTCATTCAGCTCCACGGACCATTTTACTAATCGACCAGATGCCTCTGGTTTTTGAAGCATTTGTCGAAGGGGCTGGTCAGTGGATATCAGATTTCTGCGTCTACCAGAGCCTTGCTTGTGTAGTATACCGGGTGTTACTTCCCTTCTTCCTCTCTGACTAAGGCCGAGCTGGTTGCCCATTTAAAGATTGCCAGGTATAAAAGCAGCTGGTCTCCCTCTCTCGGAGTTGATAGTAACGGGGCGCAGGCTAAATACTCCTTCAACTGTCCAAATGCCTCCTTAAATTCTGATGTCCACTTCATCTTCCTCCCTTTCTTTATGGTTTGGAAGAAATGGTGGCATTTATCAGTGGCTCGTGAAATGAATCAGTTCAATACTGCCAATTTCCCTGTAAGGCTCTGCACCTCCTTAACTGTTCGTGGGGACCTCATTTCTATCACCGCCTGTATTTTCTCCGGGTTGGCCTCGATCCCTCGGTGGCTCACCAAGTACCCCAGAAATTTGCCCGAGTTGACCCCAAATGCGCATTTCTCCGGGTTCAACTTCATTTCATACGTCTTTAGCAATTCAAAGGTCTCTTTTAAGTGCTTCACATGATCCTTCGGTTCTCTCGACTTTGTGATCATATCGTCCACATATACCTCCATAGTGTGACCGATCAATGGTTTGAATACATTGTTCAGTAACCTTTGATAGGTCGCTCCTGCATTTTTCAGGCCGAAAGGCATCACCCTGTAATAAAACAAACGCATGTTAGTTATAAATGTGGTACTCTCCTCGTCCTGCTCGTTCATGGGTATTTGGTTATATCCTGAGAAGGCATCTATGAAGCTGAGCAGACTATGCCCCGCCGTTGAATCCACTAATTGGTTTATTTTTTATAAGGAAAAATTGTCCTTCGGGCATGCCTTATTAAGGTTTGTGAAATCCACACACATTCGCCATTTCCCGTTGGCATTCTTCACCAACACTACGTTGGAAATCCATTCTACCCCGCTTTCAACAGCTTCTCTACCTTGGCATTTATGACCTCGTACCTTTCTTGATTAAAACATCTCTTTTTCTGCCTTACCGGCCTTGCCCCTTTCTTTATTGCTAGCTTGTGGTAAGCTATCCCTCAATCGATACCTGACATATCCTCATGAGACTAGAGAAATATATTTGCATGGGACTGTAAGCATTTCACCAGCTCGTCTTTTATTGCTTCGCCCAATTCTGACCCGACCTTAACCACTGTGCTCGGGTCACCCGTGCTTACAACAATTCCCTCCAACTTCTCAACAGGTTCCTGGCGACCCTTTTTTGAATCCCCTCGGTTATCTAGGGAGGTAACCTGCAACGTTTCCTTGGCCGCTGTAGCATAACAACTCCTTGCCATTCTCTGGTCGCCTTTCACTACGCCAACAACTCTATTTACTCTGTACTTCAACGCCAAATAATGCGTGGACATTACACATTGGCTTATCCTCATGAATGGCCTCCCCAATATCATCTGGTAAGGGCTTCTTTCTTCTACTACTACGAAGTCCATCATCATTGTTTTCTCAAATGACTTCGACCCCACAGTAATGGGGAGTTCAATGACCCCCATGGGAGTTAACCGTCCTCCCCCAAATCCCTTCAAGGAGGTATTCGTCCACTCCAGTTTCAAGTCTGAAATTCCCATATCATCTAGGACCGATTTAAACAAAATGTCAACTGAGCTGCCCGTGTCTACCAGTATTTGCCGCAATTCTGTACCAGCCACCAATACTTTAATTACCAGTGCATCCTCATGAGGATATAAAATGCCCTCTTCGTCGTCATCTGTCCACATAATGGGAACTTGCCGCACTTTTGCCCTCTTGGTTGCCGGCAAATTGAGAAGCACCTCTTTGCTAGTCATGGCGTATCTCCCATAGTTCTTGCGCGCCCTGTTCGAATCTCCGGCCAATGTTGGCTCTCCTGCTACCACACGGATGGTCGGCTGTTTCTGTTCTAGACCCCTCTCAACTCCTTCCTTCCGCGTGTACTGTGATTCAATGACGGGGGACGCTCCATCTACATACTCATCCAAGTACCGGTTCCTCACCAAATCCTCCACCTGGATCTTTAAGTCACGACATTGGCTAATAGTGTGACCGTGAGTGTTGTGGAATTTGCAGAACCTATTCTTATCGCGTCAGTGAGCAGATTTTGTTATAGGGGCCGAAGGGTAAAGCAGACCTCGATCTTCGATCCTCTCATACAATTCCTCTATGGAGATTTTTAGTGGGGTGTACTGTCCATATACCAAGCTCTGGTCAACCAGTTGAATTACTCGGCTATCATGGTTATCACCTTGGGCTGGTATCGTCGGTAGCTGGTCTGGTCATCCAGCCCTGGAATTAATTGCATGTAACGCTCCGGGAGTGTTGTGATAACGGTGGGCAACCATCTGCCTGAATTCTCGTTGCCGCTCTGGGAATGGGGGATGCTGAGGTTGGGCTCAGCTGTGTTGGAACTGTTGTGGTCTCTGAGCTATGGGGTAAGGGCGGGACTGAGTTGATATTCCGCCCATTACTGAGGATTCTCCAGCTCGCTTTCCCGATCCACCCCCGTTCGGGGTTCTCCGTTCCTTTCGTTTCAGCTCTTCCAGCTATTCACTTTTTATCCTTGCCAATTTCTCCTCTTTGATATTTATATCTCGCCTCACCTGTTCATACCCCGCCGAGTAATTCTGCACTAGGGGGCTTCTTAAATTATACCATAATCGGCCGATTCTTACACCTTCTTTTAATCCCCTCAAAGCCTGTGGGTGATTAAAAGCTCCCAGATCCAGCACGGCCCGATGATATCGTTTTACGAAATCCCGAAGGGATTCATGCTTTTCTTGTTTCATCCCTATCAGTTCCATCATGTCATCCTCTGGGGCTACTGCTCCTTGGAACTGCTCGGCCAACTCTTGGCACATCCGCTCGTACCCTTTTATACCTCCTCGGGGCAGCTTGCGGTACCATTCTCGGGCTCGTCCCTCGAGTGTCAACGGGAACACCCTGCACCTCTGAGCTGGCGTCAGCCCCTGCACACCCGTCATGTCATTGAAGCGTTCAATATGCACCAATGGGTCACTTCGCTTGAAGTATTTGAGGTCGGGGAAGCGAAAATCTCTTCGGATTACTGTACCCATGATCTCGGTTGATAACGGAGATTTCTCATCTAGCATTATCCTCCAGCTCGGGGGCTTTCTCTTACCTTGTATCTCCTCCATCACCTGTGCCAATCTGCGCACTTCTCCCTCTAATTCTACAGCATAGTCAGGATCACGTGCGGCTATCTGATCTCGCTCCTACTCGGCATTCTGCAACCGTTGTCTGAGCTCTCCTTCATCAACACTGGCCCCTCGGCCACCAATTTCCAGTACCCTTCCGGGGTGAGGTTGGCCTTTCCCTTCATCCATGCGTTCTCCTGGAACCTGACCCGTACTTCTGTGGGAATGCACCCCATTAAGTTGGTCTGCCGGCGGGGGGGTTTCCTCGACTCTACGCCTCCGGAGGCTGGGTTCTGCTCCAACTTCATCTCTCCCCACGGGGATTTCATAATCCCTTCTCCGCTCATCCCTCAGTTCATATACTATGGCCGCGAGAGTCTCCATTTATTTCTCCATCCGTTCCAGCCGATCTTGTATCGTCTTCTCCCGGGCTTCATTTGCAATTTCCCGGAGAGTGACTGTCTCCATAGTTTCATTGTCCTCCCTCAAAGCATCCTTCCTTGACACATACATATCTAACCATTCGCTGCTTCTCCGGTAATTACTAATTTGGTGGTAGCTTTTTATTCAGCTCCCTACAGACGGCTACAAAATGTTGATGCTAAAATCTGCTCGCTCTTTGCCCGACCAGATTTTTACACCAACGTTTGTGTTGTCAACATTGAAGATGTCTATTCCTTCTTACTCCAACGATCGCTCTAGTCACTAAAGTTAGAATTATCCTTCTTTCTCTCACTAAGCCTGCGTTCACAAAAGTGGATCAGAGACGCCGGCGGTTTTGCCGGCGTAAATCCTCCAATGCCTAAGTTAGCACAAGGTGTTTAGGGGAAAACAATGCAATTGAGATTTAATAAATTGCTTAGAATTGGCTACCTTTTTACATTGAAAATGGTCTGGACACAATTTGATAGAGTTTTTCCTTCTCTCAATTTTTTTCTCCCATTTTCTTCATCGATTCCTTCCTCTTTTATAGCCGTTGTCCCACGTTCCCGTTCACCTTTCATCCCCCCTTTTTCGGGTAGTGGCAGCCCTTCATGGAACTCTAACTGCTACATTGTGGGCAAACGTGGGGTCTCGCTTCTCCTTTAACGGTTCTGGGAAAGGCGCAACTGCCGTGATTCTGTGAGATCGTGTTCCCGCTCTTTGGGGAATGGGTATCGGCTCGGTATATATCTCTGGTCGGTATATTCCTCTGGCTGGTATACGTCTCTGGTCGGCTCATATTTGTAGAAGGCTCATTATCAGTGTTCTACTCGTACCATTCGGCTGAGGTGATCCACTCCGGGGTGGGGATGCCGAGCTGGTGTTCTTACTTATCTAACAATGGAAGATGTTTATTATATATTTATTGGGGACAATTATGTAACTTTAGTATGTAGTTTCACTGAAACATTAAAAAATATCTATACAAATTTGAGGAAAATTAAAAAACTGCCGGGTCAATTGTAAACTCTTGGCTATGAATAGAACCTCTCCAGCTTTCCAGCACATGTGGGGAGAGGATTATATTGACTTTTTAGGCGTTACTTAAGAAAAAGAAAAAAAGGAAAATGAAAGAAACCTTCGTATTATTTACAGTTATTCTTTCGTTTAGATTTTACAATTGCTCGCTTGAATTAAAAAAAAAAAGATTCATAATTTTTTCCCCCACATGCAAGTCTTAATTCCGGCTTTGCATGAGTCTGATCGTGTTCAAATTCTGTGACTTAACAGGATGACACTTCAAATTAATAAAGTCATATTTATGTCATTCATGTCAAACAAAAAGATATAATTATTAAGAGAGTTAAGCGAATTCTAATCATGTCATATCTCGAAATATAATATATGCATGTATGTATGTATGAATGTGTGTGTATATATAATGGGTCATATTACGTTATATTATATGTAACATATAACAACTTTTGAGTTAGTCAGTCAATTTTTTTTTATGTTTAAGAAAGAAAGTATGGACTAATAAAAAAAAAGTTTAATAATCATAGTTTTGACCATCATACACCCTATTGTATGATGGCTACCCAATTGTAATTAAAGTCTATGTCAAGAAATTATCGATAACGTTTTTTTATGTCATCAATTTTATGATGTTTCATCTGCATAAAATGTTATTGGCATATGACTATTGTCTGTCATTATTTTTTTTCATATATGACTAATATTTGTCATAAAAAAGTAGATATTTTATTAATAATTAAATAAATGTAAAATTATATAAATTAAAAATTAATTTGGTGGAAATTTTTTTATTATTTTGGCATGAATTGAATTATAATCTTAAATAAATAATTTCACGGGAACTAAAGCTTTCATTTAATTTTTTTGGCACCAATTTTAATTTTTTATGCTAATTTTTATTATATATTAATATTATTAAATTTTATTTTCACATATAGATAAATTGTTATATATATAAATATAAAAATCTATATAAACATAAATTGCTAAAAAGATAAAATTGGGCAATAGTAATTGAGAATCCGATTATGAACTCTAAACATTCATTTCAATTATCATTTATAAAGTAGTAAATAAAGTAATAAAATGTTCCCTAGCAAACTCAACAATATAGAAATTTAACCAACAAATTCTGCTACAAATAATGTTCAGCAAGTGCACAAATCCACAACATGAATACCTATACTTACGTCCAGCAAGTTAATGAACCCAAAAATACAAATGATCAACAACAACTGCAAAATGCAAAATCAATTACAATTACAAGCTAAGATGAAACATTGGTGCTACTTAACCACTAGTTCAATCATCACAACAACTTTTCAAAGCAAATTAACCAGCAAACAATGTTTAAAGCAAACATTTCGAAACAAATTAACCAGCAAGCAATTTTCAAGCGGATCTAGAAACTGAAATTAACCTAAGAACTCAATCAACACAGAAAATCATCATAACTTCAACAACTCATCAACCTAGCAGTAACTCCCCAAACACAACAATCTCAATGATTTCCATAGCAATCTGAAGATAATATGCATGTTCCAACTTACGTAACCATTACCACAACTCCTGAATTAAACAATCTCATATGCAACATGCATGTTCCAAGTCAGGAATCATCACAACTCATAAACATAGTAAATGCAACAATTTTATACAATATACAATCGGTTCCCAAGTTTCAAATAAAATTTAAAACTTTAGTTTTGCAATATTAACTAATACTGCTCTTAACAACAATCAGTCGACCACCTACTTAACTTAATATAGCAAATTAACCAAAACAATAACCATATACTAAGTACCTGCAATAGATCAATATAACCAATGTAATTTTCTAAATAAGTGATCGCCACCCATTCATATTGCAACTCATCAATTGAATTGCAAATTGGAAAATGATTTAAACATTAGCTTAATCAATAGAGAACACATAATAACCAAATAATCTAAGACCATTAAAAAGCAAATATTTACATTACTAAGCAATAAACTAACATTAGCAATTATGTCTCTCATATACAGCTTGACATAGTATCTATAGTCACATGAACCTGGTTATACCAGAGCCTAAAATAAATAAAGGCACTGTACTGAAAATATTGAAAAAAGGGTTATTTTTCGCCACCCCTTATATGTTTCAACAAATATAGCGTACACCCACTTGTTTCAACAATGATCACCGTGCACCCATTCCGTTAAATTTTGTCATTTAATTTAACTAGCCAAGGGTAAAATAGACATGATATAATAAACAAATAAAAAATTAAGTTAAAGTTGTTGCATAGAAGAAAGAGAACAATGAGAAGGAAGAGAACAATGTTGTCATTTTAGAAAAAAACAACTTCATCTCTGCAAAATGTACTTTCTAAGAGCAAAAACCGAAGCAATATGGAGGGAAAATATTGCATGTCGGAGACGATTCATGCCAATACCTACCACATGCTCATTTTTTAAGAAGCTTGAGGATTACACAACTTATTGTGTTGTGAGAGAGTGTAAGAGTGGGTTTTGCAGCTTTAATTTGCACACATTGAGGAGAGTTTTTTTGTGTTGTTCATATGGATCTTTTTGTTGGAGTATTACTCTATACATGTTAGATTACATGCATGCAAGTGATATTTATGTGGGATTTGATGAGGTTGGTCATGGGTTTTCTCGGTTTTATGTGTTTCTTGTGTTGAAATAGTTCAGACATGCTCTGTTTGGTAATTTATGTCAATAATGTACAGAAATTGATTGCTTCCATGTTATTGAAAAAAAAAGTGATGTACGGAATGAAACCTTGTTATGTGAATGGGGATGATACATTAAGTTTATCCATTACTTTTGTTTTTCCTATTTCATACTCCATCTATATATTATAATTGCAACTTTGGCTATTATCATTTGCCTGTAACTCCAGCTCCTTAATCAATAAAGTTCATCGCCATTTACTTAGTTTTTTAATTTAATTCCATAAATGCTAAGGTGGAAATTTGAAAAGGAAAACTGTCAATTAGTATGACATGTCAATGATTTTTTTTTGCTATTACTAACAGCTTGTATGCCCTTTTATACATCATGTACATGATTTTTTTTTTTGCCAATATTAAAGAAAGTTTTACACAACCAATCTTACATTATGCTATTTTTTAACTGGAGATGGCTAAGAATGACGATGAACCAACTATTGCATTCATAAAATTCATGGGAGAGACACATAATAGGGGAATAATTGATTAACAGAAAATAAGCACCATTGTCCTTGTCAATAGAGTTATGCACATGGTGTTCCAAAGGAAGTTAAGCTTTGACGAGAGATTCGAGCTCACTCTAACATAGCCATGGGATAATGACTACACTGACATACGTGGTAATGATGATATTTTTTCAACTTGGTCTCCATACAACCACTATGGCTATTATGAAATTCATTATGACAAGGAGATTATATCAAAGCTAGATAACTCATCGGTTAGAAAGTCACTTTTCCAACAGCCACTTATTAATGCCATAACAGAAAGCACTCCACCAGAAAACCCTAAAATTATTAACCTCAATGTTACTGTTAATTAAACCCAAATTAGTGATATCCTGATTAAGATTGTACTTCCTCACCCATACATACCCAACTAAGCCTATTTACTTCAATGCATCCCTAGACGAAGACTTCATAAATACCTTCGAAAGATCACCAATTTCTCACCAAAAGAGTATTCCTTGTAACAATAATGCCACACATCAAGTGCATATTAAAAAGGGTGATGATGAGGATTCAAATTTGAGGTTCCATATCCCTTCTGATCAACAACAGAAAACCATCAATTTATCTCAATTATTGTCTCCTTTCCTCTATAATATAATTTTAGTCCAACAAAGATAACAACAGTTGGTTAGTGATGAAGCACTAACTTGAAAATCACAAAACTATAAATCTTAAGTTTTAGAAGCTTCTAATCCAATCGCAGCCAGATAGAAAATCAGAATTTGCAGTAGACAAACCAATCCAATGCTAAAGTTAATGAACAATTCTATAGTTATGACCTTGATGATAGTATGTACAACATGTTTGACAATGATGATGAGTTTCAGCAAAAAGTAGAGCAACCTCAGTTATATGTACAAGTTATTGATCCAGATGTTGGTAAATCTGATGATGATATTGGTGATTATTTGTTACAAGATTATGAGAGTGACAACAATTAATTCGGTCCATGTGTTGATGAAAATAGGGATAGAGTAATGGAGGTGATGGATGCTGAGGTAAAGGCCAATTTGTATATTCCTAGTGATGAGCTTGTTGAGTTCTTTGTTGGACAATACTTCAAAAACTTCACTGAATTTACAGTTGCTTTAAGGAAGTTTCCGATATACGAGAGGTTTAAGACCAAGAAAGACAAGTTTGAGAGGATTAGAATTTTTGTTGGTTGCAAAGGATATGGATGGCCTTGGTATTTACATGCAGATAGAACTTTAATTCGAGAGACTTTCATGGTAAAGTTATATTATAATGTCCATATTTATACAAGGCTATTGAAAAATCCAGAATGCACTGCTATGAACTTAGCAGTGCATTCTGGATTTTTCAATAGCCTTACAATTTCAGGAAACAATTCTTTCGCACCCTAAAACTAAAGTTAGTTTTATTATAAGTGAGCTAAACATGATATATGGAGTTAGGGTTGATAAGCAAAAGGTCTATCGAGCCAAGAAAATTGTTCTTGAAAGCAATGGGGTAGACATTGAGTTAAGTTATAGGCTCAATTAGATCATATACACAGATGATCCTCAACAAGATGCTAGAGCCTTGGCCATTGTGCATGTCAGGAGATTGCATGGTAATCATATTAAGACACACTTTAATTAATGCTTTATTTCATTTCCATCATTCAAATAAGGCTTCAAAGAGGGCTATAGATCTTTCATTGGCATTGATGGCTGCCATTTGAAAGGTCTGTACAAGGGTATTTTTCTCTTAGCTGTTGTATTTGATGCAAATAATGGTATTTATTTGATTGCTGCTTGTGTGCGTAGTGTTGAGAGCACAAATATATGGACTTGGTTTTTAAGACACTTGAAAGAGTATATGAAAGATTGAAGGCAACTTACCTTCATCTGTGATAGGCAAAAGAGAATTCGAATGCATTAAGACTTGAGTATCTTAATGCAGATGTAGATTTTGTGCAAGACACTTTTTCATGAACTTGAATTCTAAGCATCCAAGAACTAACTTTAAGGGTAGTTTTTAAGAAACTGCTTGAGCTGATAATCAGTTGATTTTGAAATAACAATGAAGAAAATCAAGAGTGCAGATGCTGGTGAATATGAGACACTTATGCTGTGTTTACTTTCTGGAGTAGAAGTGAGGAGTGCGGATTGCTCCTACTCCAGTATTTACTTCACTAAATTGGGGAGGGATTGGGAATCCCACTCCGTGGGCCCCATCCATTTTTGGAGTGGGGAGTGGGAGTGGGACTCCCATTGGGGGAGGTGGGAGTGGGAATCCACTCCCACCTCTCCCTTTTCTACCCTTTTTTTTAATTTAATTCAATTTAATGTTTTATAATTACTAAAATAAATAAATAATATTATATTTATTTGAATAATATTATTATATTTAACTAAATAATAATTTGCATTGATTCTAAGTTAAAATTATTTAAAAATAATATTATTATATTAATAGAGAATTAATAATACTATATTTATTTAATATTAATAATTAATAATAATAAATAGTTTATTGTAAGAAAATATTAATTTTGTACTAAATAATATTATATTATTATTTTATATAATAATAAATTTAATATAATTATATAAAATAAAATTAATATTTTATATACTTAGCAAATTTATTATTATATAAAATAAAATAAAATAATGTTTCATTTTATATTAAAATTAAAATTAATAAAAAATTGTGATGTTCAAAATTAAGAATATTAATAATTATTATAAATTTACAAATATAATAAAATAAATATTTATTCATTAAATATATTTTTTTATTAGTTTTGTAATTAAAAATTATAATTCTTTAAATAAGGATAAAATTGTAATTTGAAACTATTTACTCCCAATTCAAGACAAAGTAAACACATAAATTGAATTCATTTCCATTCCATACTTCCATTTCAGTATAAGTAAACAACCTACTCTCACTCCCACTCCACACTCCCAATTCTAGAATTCCCACTCCAATCCAAAAAGTAAACGCTACCTTAGAAGAGTGCATCCAAGATTCTGGTCAAGATATGCATTTGATAAAACTTCCAAATCTGACCATTGCACTAATAACATGATAGAGTCATTCAATACGTGGCTTAGTGAGTGAAGAAAATTGTCTCTGCTGACTTTGTTGGACTTCATTCGATAGAAGATGATGATAACTAGAGGGAAGAAGATTGAAGCTTCGCTATCTGAAATTTCTAGGAGAGTGTATGAAAAGATACAAAAAAACTACAACTGTCTAGAGGCTGTGTTATAGCTTCTGCAAGTGTGTGGTTGTATGAAGTTGAAGGCAAAGGGAGAACTTATATAGTTGATCTGGAACACCATCCCGGTGACTGTGGTTTCTGGGATATCAGTGGGTACCCTTGTGTACATGCAATGTCTTGTATAGTTTACAATAAGAAAGAACAAGAACAGTTTGTGAACAAGTGTTTCAAGAAAATAGCTTACCTAAAATCTTATGCTGGAATTATCTGACAATTCTAGACAAAGTCAATTGGCTAGCAATATTTAATGATGAGATTTTGCCTTATTTCGTGAAGAAACAGCCTGGAAGGCTAAAATTAAATTGAAGTAGGGAACTTGATGAGGTTACTCCATAGAAAATAAGATACAAGATGCAATGTAAGTGTTGTCATGAGTTTGGCCATAACAAGAGAGCTTGCCTAATTAACCCAGACAATGCCAACAAAAAGACAAGACATTTTCAAGTGAAATAAGACTAAAACTTATATTTTTCATATTTCATAGTTGCTAAAATTGCATGCTGTAAATAGAATTAATCTGTATTTTCCTTGTGAATTAGAACCTTAAAGCTTACAAAGAGGCAACTGCAAAAGAAAGAGAAATTAAAATTGGTAACGTGATAACTCCTTTTAAACGTGAATGTAGAGTTATATTTTTTATTCTTATGAGTTTTGATTGTTGATATTATATGCATATATATTTAAGTCATGTTGGTTGGTTTTATATAACCAGTTTGTGAATTTTCCTATAGAAGTAATACAATGCTGTAGTTACTTTTATCATAACCTAACTTGCAAAACTACTGAAAAGGAACACATCTTAAGGCCCTTACAATCCAACAACTACAAGAGTGACTAATCCATTTGAAAGTCATAATGCTACAGTGATTAATCATCGATTGAATTGGCAACAGTCAGTAGTGTCTCAGAATTTTGGTCATAGTGTTCATCCATATAACCACTTTGGGGCTTAAACTTCTAATGTTAGAAGGCTTGAGTCATATGGTAGCTAGATTGGAGTTCAAGGTAGAAGAATTTTGTAGGGAAGCAGTGTCCAAGTAGGAGAAAATGACATGGTTATTGGCAATGAACAAAAAAGGGCATTGATGTTTTCCCACCATAGAGGGTATGTCATTTACATTATAATTTTCAAGAATCTTAACATTTACAATAAAATCTAAGCAAGAAGTTAATAGAAATCATTGTCATTTTTTCATGCAATTATGAATTAATTGGGTTGATGTCCTTGGCAGCATTTAATAAGGTAAATAATGGAAGTATGTATGATATTTGATGACACCTTCCACAATACCACGACAAACTCTAATTGGAAATAGTTATTTTGTAGTATTTTGATGCCTTTTTGAGCCATACGCTTATGAATGGTGCAAAGATATTATTATATAGGTGTATTTGAAGTTTGTGGTATTTTTAAAGTTGTTGGGTATAGGAAAATCATAAGTTTAAGAGATATACCAACAATAGTTTTTTTGCTTTTTTGTGAAGAATTTATAGCAATTAGTATTGTTTCCAAATTGTTATTAATGTTATCAATGATTAATTATATATTTCAAATATCAAGTGTTACAAAATGCATTCATATATTGGTGGTGATAACCTCTAAATGCATGATATTACAAGTCATGTGTTGCCAATTGCATGAATTACAATAGTAGTGGTAATATGAAATCAAATAAAATTAATATTACATGTCAATTGTTACCATCTAATTTCTAAATATTACATTTGGTGATAAATAATATAAGAAGTAGAAAGATGATAATCATGTTGATTCATGTCTTTGTTGCCTTCAAAATACTTTCTGGAGTATCAAATCTACTATTTACCTCATCTCTTAGTACTTGAGTTGTGTCCATGCCATTGTCATCATCATGTGTTCTTAGAAATAAATCTCATCTTGCAATAATCTCATTAGCTTCATTATCAGTTGGTGACCACCAATTCAAAAATCCACATTTGCCTATTTTGCAATTGTAGAATAACTTGAGTGAGTTATCTGGAGTTTGATAAATTTTGATTACTGCCCTATACCCACAATAACATCTCTTGTTTTAGAACTTTATAATACCACCATTTAGGTCTCATCATGTAAGACACCATGGCTGCTTGATGAAGAAGGACTCTGATTTGTGTTTGATGCTTGGCGTTTGCCATGACTGTTAGATGTATTAGCTGAAGTAGGCATTGTTTGATAATGATTTAAAATTTCTTGGTTGTAATGGATGATTGAGATGTGAACTGATTTAAGAATGATGAACTCTTTAGTTATGAATTGGTGTTTTACATAGAATGGTTATCGTTATTAGCTAATTGCATGTCGAGGTCGAATGGAAAATACTAAAAACATACAATAACAAAAACAAAAAGTGTTAATTGGTTATTTATTCATTATTAAAGCCGAAGTAAATGAGGGTCCTATTTTCTTGTTATCGTTATGAGCATTTGGGCAAGTAATTGAAACTCGTAGGTTATCATTATAAGATTGTTGGAACATTAATTTTTTAACGGTAAAATTGTAATTTTTCACTGGTAAATATGTAAAATTTTATGGGTAATTTCAACTTTGGGTTGGAATACTTTTTTGAGGATGTTTCCCAATTTAATGTGCATATTAACAGTGATTGATGCCATTTTTGTAATTTAATAGTTTGAAATTTAAATTGTGGACAAAATCATTTTTTACCAAAATAACTATCACAATCATTAAATTAAATGGTAAAATTCAACGAAATGAGTGCACGGTAATATTTATTAAAACATATGAGAGGTGGCGAAAAATAACCTAAAAAGAGTTTTTAAAGCAACGAATGTGCTAATATTCTAAAGAAAAAAAAAAGTAATCATCTATTTGTTACCTAAACATTGTTTAAAATAAATTAATATCTTCTTTTACTAATCGTGGCTGCGAACATGTTGATACCACTACAAAGTTTATATATATACTATTAGTATTTAACAAATATTTCATCGGATCAAACATTTATGCTACTTACTTAACCGCAAGCTCCTTAATGTCTTCATCTGGGTCATTTCCT
Organism: Citrus trifoliata; assembly: GCA_018350135.1. Classification (NCBI taxonomy): domain Eukaryota; kingdom Viridiplantae; phylum Streptophyta; class Magnoliopsida; order Sapindales; family Rutaceae; genus Citrus; species Citrus trifoliata. Next base: position 8,136,137 of record CM031384.1, on the reverse strand, counting down.
TACGGATCGAAGTAATATCCCATCTTTGTCGCCACACCAATTAGAATAATAACAATGGGCTCCATAATAGAGAAATAACTTTTAGTTAGCAATGTAAAGTTAACAAGTTTTCAAAAGAGCCACTTAAAAAAATGAAATAAATATTAAATAAATGTCACTATTCAATATTATAAGGAATGAAAATAGGTTGAAACTTTCTAGCCATAGTCAAACGATAAAAAATTAATTGTTCTCTCTATAGATGGGACTTTATTGGATTTTTATGTACAACCGTTATAACCTTAGCAAGATTCATGAAACCAAATGGTTTCCTATCTTATTACCTGCCATTTTATCATTTAAGCACCTAAATGTATTAGTAAATTAAGATAAAAAAATTAATATTATAAGGTAATAGTAAATTCAAGGACTAATTTATTTTATAAAGATAATTACGCCACATAGATGATTAGGTTGTTGAGGCTTAGCCATTCCATGTCATACACGATTCTACAATCATGTAACCAATTTGAGTAAGAAACTCTTTTGCAAATACCTCGCTGTCAAGTGGGTGAGGAAGGTAACTCCCATCTGGAGGCAATTTCACATTACATAAGCTAAAAAAATACCAGAATCTAAGATTCACTTCTGCTTGTTTCTTGTGCTGAGCAGTTTGTTGCTTTGTCCTTCTCTTTGCATTGCATTGTGTTTTTTTCTCTTTATTTTGTTAGTTTCTCTTCCTTGGACTTCGTGGTAATTCAAGCATATGAGATGGTGTTTGAGCTTTCTTATTTAGAAATGCTCTCTTTTTTGACTTGGTAACAATTCACCAAAGTCTTCAGACAGTTTAAGTGTTATTTTAGGTTTCTTCTTCTTCAAGACGCCCTTCCTCTTCTTTAGAGACCAACCACTCTTTTTTGGAGTTCTTGCTATACTTATTTTTTGTCGATTCACATTTGATTTCTTGGGTTGAGGTTCAAAAATATTTTGGCCGTCCTGGGTCATGATCTGATAAAAGATTAAACAAGTAAAACATGTTAGAAAACAACTGTAATTTGTGACTCTTAGGAAAATTAATTCTACTTCATATTGGAAAGATATGGATAGTATCACTATTATGGCTATATGTTCAGTTTATGAAGTACATGTTCAAGTATATTGAATTAAGTGAAGATGCATAGAAAAGGGAAATGAAATTATAAAAAAAAGTTAGTTATAGTTAGCATAAACAAGTAATTTATAGTATCTATGATTTAGCAACTTCAGCTGCTCGATTTGTCTACATAGAATCGTCATCATGCATGCATGCATCCTCCATTGGTACGTTAGCGCTGCCTATATCAGAGTGTCTAGTTCTTTTTATAATTTCCTACCACAACTTTTCAATGTCTGCATCGTGCTTTGCTAACCAGTCTTCAAACACTACTCGCTCTTTTTCCATGTGATCAATAATTCGTAGAGTCTCAAATTAAATAGAAGTGCTTACAAACTTTTCACAGATGCTTTGCAAGCAAATTATTTTTGCCATCCAGACTTTAAGACCCCTTCCTAGCATTCTTTCCAATAGCCTTTATCTAAATAACCATTCACACATCTAATAAGACATTCATACAAATAATAAAAAAATAAGAAATGAACTAAATAAAATTGGCACTTATAAGTGAATCCACGATGAGTTGAATAATATGAAGTTTTAATCAAACAAGTAGGCATCATTACTAACCAGATCAAATGAAACATTTGAATAAAGCAAAAAGTACTTGCAAGTTCTTCCAAGAGTCTAACGTATCCTTTTCAGCTCAGACAATAGTTGTACTTGTTAGTTGTTACGAGCACACATTTTTTCTTCCTCAGTTTCTGTTAATTAATTAAACATAGACATATATATAATAGTCAGGTACTTAAACAAGTGTAGAGAATTAAGAACTATTAATAACAGAATCTCCTGAAATGTTTTGACATAAACATAATTTATATAGAAAATATTTAGTTTATCAAGTCAATATAACTTGAGTACATGCCACGAATGCATCAGCAATATGAATTTCAACGAAAGCATCCTAATCTTCTTGTTTAATGTGGTAATATCGTAAAGGAGGTTTCCTTAACTTTTTACGATCATGCATGTTTGGCATAATGTAATTCTTGGTCAAACTGTGCTTGAAATTCCTAAATGATGTGCTTGAAATTCCTAAATGAAGATCTAATTGATTGTAAAACTTGCTTCTTACTTCCTTGGTGAATAATTTAGTGCCTTTGCAATGCTTTTGCAACACATTTAAATATTTACAAAGTTTACCTTATAAATCAAATTAAAAATATGTCAATATTTAGGTAAATTTTAATTATTTTTATACCTGAACATATTTCTAAAGTGCACCTTTGTAAGTCCCTGGCACTAATCACCAATCATTGTATGTGATTGGCATGAATGTATGAGCTAACACTCAAAGTGGATAGCGTAGTGCCTCCGGTCCACAAGGAACACGATATGAATTATATCTCAGTAAATTTTCCCTACCTTCATCATTAAGTTTTTATTTCTAGGATTAAGACTCAAACTTCTTTGTGTAGAATAAACTCTTGAACCTTCCACTTCTTATTTTCCTTGTTCACCAGCCTTATCTTCAAGAAGATGAAGAGGAATTAGTCCCTAGGGTGGGTATCGATTTGGTTCAGTTTGAAAATTTTTGGTTTGGTTCAGTTTGAGAATTTAAAAAAATTGGTTTGGGAATTTTTATTTGGTTTTGTTTCGGTATTAATTAATTTAGTTTTTTTTACTTATAAAATACCAAACCAAAATAAAAAAATTAAATTGAACTAGATAAACCAAATTGAACTGAACTGGTTTGGTTTAGCCAATCCTTAAACGCCACGTGGCATTTTTAATTTAAAAATTACTTTTGTTTTTTCAGTTTGGTTTTCGTATTTTAAATTTTAAACTAAAAATTGAGATAAAATTTTTTTTATATCGAATTGAAATATTCATTTTTTTCTAAGAAAAAAATATCAAACTGAACCACTAAAAAATCGAACCGAATAAAAAAATTTTCTAGTCTGGTTCAGCTCTACCCACCCCTAATTAGTCCTTTAATATCAATTTCCTCACTATTTTGCATTTCATCATTTTTATGGGAACAACTCTAATTTTCTTCATCACTAATAGGCTGATCACCAAAATCCATTGTCTAAGACTTGTTAAAAAAAAAATAATGTTAACCAAACATATATTGTAATAGTTGGTAACATGTCAGTAAAACAAGCAATGAGAAAATAGAAAAAGAACAACAACTAATTACATGCGTGGCAAATAATAGAATAAAAGCAGTAGCTAGTAACACAGCAAAATTAGGAAAAATTAAATGGATGAAAACAATAAACACACATGTCACTACTCAATTTCAATGGCCTCAACACAATTACATTTATATTCTTCTAGATGACTATCAATAGAGGCATTAATTATATCTACTCTAGGAAATTCTTTGGTTATTGAAATTTGCTCCTTCCTGCTTTGCACATCCTCATCATTTCAATAACTGGAATACTCTGAAAGGCATGAAACAAAATATTAACCAGTCCATGTGTTTTCTAACAAGATGTCAAATAAAATAAACTTAATTAAAAAAATTTAAAATTAAGTTAAAGCTAAATGAAAATTAAGTTGAATGAAAATTAGGCATTTATAATAAGTGCTTGATTAGAGGTTAAACTTTCTAAACATTTTACGGCACATGCAAATAAGCTTGGGTCAACAAATTTTATTCAACAAGAACTTTTTCCACCTAAGGATGACAAATTGATTCATTCAAGTTGGATATCCATGTATCGAGTCCAATTGAATTGAATAATATGCTTCCAAAATCTTTTGGATATGGATATGAATATTTCCTTAAATATCTAACTAAATATTGAATGGATATGAATATTAGATGGATATCCAATATCCAACTCATGTTTTGTATTTTTAGATTAAAAATGAATAAATATAAAAATTCCCTAAACAAAAACATTTATTCTTAAATATATCTTCCCAACAAAATTATAGAAGAATAATTTAATTTTAGAAAATTTTAAAAATATATTACCAAAAAATTTACTCTTTTTTCTCTAAAAAAAAAAAAGAATGCCGGCGTTGTTGTTCCACCACCATTGACACTGCCGATAGCACCGCCGATAAGAGAAAAAGTGAACAAATGATGACGAATCTGGGACCATCAAACTCAAAATTTCACGATCTACTAATTGGTACTAATTTTTAGGCCAAAAAAAGAATTGATGGCAGCAACATCCCGTCGTCGACTAATGGCAAACTAGTGGATGCACCATCACCTCTGTCAAACGCATTGGAAGCCACCAAATATGACTAAGGTAGCGGTGCAACTCACCGCATCATTGTTAGCAGGTTGCCGTCACTGTTTAGGGTATTATTTATGTGCCATGATTTATTGTTTGCTAACTCATTCAATACCATTGCGTAGATCATGAAATTTCAAGTCCGATGGTACCGGATTTGTCTATGTTTGTTCACATTTTTGTGTCGCCGGCAGCGGAGCAGTAACTCTAGCAATATTTATTTTGTTATTTTATTTTTATGCAAAATAATTTTAATTAGCTTTTAAAAATAATGATTTTAGGAAATATAAATTAAGGGAAATAAGAATTTCTTAATTAATATATTATTAATTAGTTTAAAAATACAAATTTATTAATGTCATATTATTTTTGAATTTGAAACATCCATGCCCAACATTTAAGATTGAATATGGATTTGGACAAATCCATTATAAATAATTATGGATTTGCATTCAAATGGATAATATCCATCCATAGCTAGAAATTTATCATCCTTATTCCCATCACCCATAGGCCTCTGAATTAATGAGTTCTCTCTATGCCTAGGAGGATTCCCAATTGTTTACATGTTGGATAAATAATCAGCATAGAATTCAAAAGCTTCTTCTACAATGTGAGACTCTTCAATGCACCCTTCAAGGCAATTACGATTGCAAACATAACCTTTAAGGGTTTTCATGTTTCTCTTAAATGGATACATCCATCGTAGATAGACAAGACCATAAAGTTTTATCTTATGGACAACATCAATTGTTAAGAGAATTATTATGTCAAAAAATGAAGGCGGAAAACATTTTTTTAATAGACACACTGTCTCTACCATGTGTGTGTTTTTTTTTTTTTCATTTGGTCCCATTTGGTTACATCAACAATAGTAGCACATATGGAACCAAAGAAAAACACAATATGAATATTGCATTAGTACATGACAATCGTGTGATTTGAGACCTTGTAATTCGCAATCCTTCAGTGACACCTAGTTTATCATATTAGAAGAATAGCCGTCAACAACCTTATTATTTTTTAAACATTTATAGAACCATTTTTTCTCATTCGAAGATAAGGTGTAAGAAGCTATAATAAGCATGACATGATTCTTGTTTGAGAAATCATGTTGCAATTCCTTTGTAATTAATCTTCAATATTTAAAGATTCATTCCTGTTTTTAATCTATCATTTGTCTTTTCCAGAATATTGAGTAATAATAACCCATCAATGGTTTCGCACACATTTTTTTTTCAATATATATAACATCTAACTAATGTCGAACAAAGAAGTGTTGTCAATCCTCTATGTCAAAGAATATTGACTTTTCCTTTAACAATTGATTGTATTATAAGAGTCATCACTCTATCACTTTATTTTTTTTCCTATTTTTTTTCAATATCTCTAACCTTTTCCCACACATTATGGTCTGTCAACTATTTAAATTTGGCTTTTATTCAACTTTTGTTTTGTATCATTATATAATTTTAATTCATATCAATTTATTTTAAAGTCAGCAATCATTTATTTCATTTCCAATATCAGAGCCATTAAATAAGACTGTCATAGCCAGCAAAAATCTACAAAATCTATGCAAAGCATGCATCTACTAACATAAATTTCATGATATAATTCCAAAAAAAAAATAAATGAATAAGGAAATCTATTCTAAGAATCAATTATTGATCCCACTATAAAATGTAAATGTAGTCCATCCAAGTAAAGCATACATGACAAAAATGACGAGGGGAAGACTTGTCCGTGGCTTGTTACATCGACAATACAAACTGATATAGTTCTCATTCTGATTAAACATCAAAATATAAGTCGCCAGTTTCTCGCTGATATACAATGAATTCCTGTCAATATTCAACAATATACAATGAATTCCCACCAACTAGCTAGCATGCATTCGAATATAAAAATGTCATGACTAAGAAATACAATAAGAAAAGGCAGTAGGATTGAATCACTTTACTTGTTTCGTTGTGACTACACCTTGAATAGTCTTGCTTAGCTTAATAGCCTTTTCTTTAGTCTTAAGCTAAAAAAAATCAAATCTTTAATGGCAACCTTCAGTTGAAAAATGTTTAATATACAATTCTAAAGGACCCATGAGCTGTGAAAATACAAAACATGAAGGCCTTCATTGGCTAAGATGACCTATAATGTTTTAACAAAACAATACATTAACAAATAAATGAATGTTGAATAGATGGCGTACAATATTTAAACTAAACAAAATAGTGCATTAAAAAATAATTTACCTATACCATAACATTAGCAAACAATGATTCAAATTAAAAAGAAAATGATGGTCCACCAGACATTGTGGCCTGCATGTCGATTTTGAAGAACACAATATTTTTTAGGACCACAAAACAAAACAACATTTCTGAAAAATAGTTTAGAAAGGAATGTTATCCAACCATAATCCATATACAAATCAATAGAACAACATGCACATAATGGCAAGTTTTAACGTAAAATCAAATACTAAATACAACATGTAGCACAAATAAAACAAATTTTCACCTTAAGAAAAAAAAAGCTTGAGATATTTTTGATGTGCAACACTTAGGGTTTCCATGATTACAATATACTAATAGAAAATTAGGATTTAGTGAATGCCTGACAACTGACTTCGCATTTTTGTTCAATCAAACAATTACGGCTACTTTTAGTGAGAGCTGGTAGTGGAGTGAGAGACTAAGGTCTTTAACTTTTTCAGCGACTGATTTGAGGGCTATGGTTGTGACTGCTTCTTCTCTTTTTTCTTTTCTAGGTTGTAAATAGCAATGATAGATATAAGTGTTGCTTTTTCTTTAGCAGTAACAAAGGCTATGAGGATTAAGGTTGATAGATTGAGATGACGGCTATAAACGTTAAGGCTGAAAGATCGAGATGATGATAGTGACTGACAGTGGCTGTGATGACTAAGAGACGGTTGGGAGAGAGAAAGAACCTTCAATCATCTGCTAGTGAGAGAGGACTATTGTTCATTCCAAATGTGAAAGAAGACGGAACAAAATGCAAAATTTTTCTAAATGTTGAAATTTTTTGTCTTTAGAAGCATAACGATTGAAAAACATTGATTAAACTATTTTTGTATAACTATAAAAAGATTTTTGGTTAATAGCATTTTTGTAAAAAAAATTAAAGGATATTAAAAAATTAATAAATCAATTTAAAGTGATGTCATTTAAACCCATGATTAATGCCTATCATATTTTATAAATGATTAAAAAAATAAAAATTGAACATGACATGTTTCTATCAATAACAAATAACATAAATATATCAGTCATGAAAATGTTACAACAACTTGACAAAAAATATTTAGTCATGAAATTATCATTCTTTGATGATACTTTTATGACACATCAATAATTCGATATGTATCATTAATTTTCTATCGTAAAAATGCATTTTTTAGTAGTGACGCCTTTCAATAGATAACAACAAATATATTATGGCTGTTGGAAGTTCATCCAACTATACAATAGTTTCCGTCATTCGCTGTGCTAACTTGGCTATTGAATGAGCTATGCCATTACATAATCTAGGGTATACTGAGCTTTGAAATTCTAAAAATTCTTTTCGTTTACCAGAATTTTAGAGATCACCAGAAAATTTCAAACATGCTAGTGTTCCTATTGTTAACTATGTTTATACCTTATGGAAATTAGATTCTAAGATCATAAAAGTTCCACAAGCTTTTAACACAACCTGCAATTCCTATTCTATAGTTGGAACTTTAGCCATTGTCATATTGCAAAAAAACTTAGTTATTTTAATTGCAACAACTATAGCATTCTTTGTCAAAACTTCTAATCACAACCCTTAAACCTGTCACCTACTTTTCAGCATCCACAACATTATCCACATTTACTTTTAGCCAGCTATTTGGAGGAGGGCACTATTATTTTTGTTTCCGAACTTCCCTACTTGCAGCACAAGTCGTCCTAAGTTCTTTAACTTTTCTAAAAGATTCCACAATTGACTATGCCTTTGCTACTGATCAAATTAGATTCTTTTTGTTTCTTGAACAGCCATTATTCTTTGCAATCCAAATTACTTATAGTAAAGCTACAACTAACGCCACATAAATTTTAGTTTGCTATTGAGGCAAGAATTGCAATAACTTGGCTAGGTCATGAATGTGCTCTCCTTGAAGATTGGTTATTAGTTGAGAGTTTTTCCAAATTTTCCTTACCATTTTGCAATCCAACAAAGCATGAGATATAAACTCTGAATTACAACAACATATTTGGCATGTAGGCTCTTGAGAACTCTTTTTCTCCATAAGTTTTTATAGTGGGAAGTAAGTTAGAGGCAGCCCTCTGTAGAAATTTTTTTACCTTCTCTGGAAAAGCAAGCTTCCAAATAACACGCCATTAGTGTTGATTATGAGTAAAACAACTTGGATAATTTGGAAACTTTATCTTCATAGCCACCTAGTAACCACTTTTAACTAAGTATTGCCCTCTTTTGTCATAATGCCACACCAATTGAATATCATTTAGCCGTTTTGGGAGTAGAATTTGCATAATAGCTTCTGCTTCTTTTAATTTGAAGTGTTCAATATTGAGTGGTAGAAAGTGTATAAAGGAGAAAATCGTCATTTTACACTTTAAGTCTTGCTAACATCCTTACTTTTATGTATTTAAGTTCTTTGTGATTTAATTATGTGTTTTATTATAATTAAGTATTTTAGGGGGCATCATGGTCATTTCACAATGTACGAGAGATCAGACAGCAAAACAGACAACAATTTTGAACTTAGGACGGTCGAAAACCTTAGGAGGAGTATAAAAGGATAAACGATACTATTCACATGTACAATGTTGTTCATGGTACTGTTCACGACATTGTTCACATATATGGTCCGATGATGTGACATTGATCGATGACGTTGCAGTATTCAATTGGACGAACGATGTGGCATTGACTGCTTATGTGGCGTTGACTGATGATGTGTCACGATCCTATTGGACTAAAATGTTGATGTAACGTTGACCGGTGATGTGGCAATATGTTAGTGGACCGAAAAACATGCGTACGGTACATGCATATACACGAAATGACAGCCCTGATGATGTGTTCTATCTAATCAGAACTTGCCACATGTCGCAATCCTAAGCGTCCAAATTGTTAAATCTGACGGCTATGATTTACTCATTGTATCTATAAATTGGGAACCCTGAATTCATTTTTTATCTATATTTTTTGTAATTCTTTCTATATCTTGTATTTTCTACATATTTTTATAAATTTTCATTTTACCCTTAGTTCAATTATGAGTAACTAATTTTCTTTCAAGCTTGGGTTGAAGGTGAAGTTTCAACATGTTCTATGGGCTTAATTTCGTAAATTTACTTTCTCTTACCCTCTGATTTATGCGGATATTTTGACTTTTCGTCGACATATAGTAATAATTTTATCTAGATATTGCACTGGTATAATCGTCTCCCTAGTGCAAGATTATTACTATTTGGCACGATAAGCACTTAGCACCATATTTATTTGAGTGGGGTTCATGAGGAGTGGAAACCCCCCTCCTCATGATTTAATTAGTACTAATAAGGAATATTAAGCTCATGGTGCGTGTTGAATGTAGAACCAGAAACCGAAGCGCTTCATTTTAATAGTTTTTACTTTAATTTATTCCTGCAATTCTAACTTCAATTTTAGGATACTCTAAATCAATTTCACCACAGATCCAACCACCCACTTAGAAATTTAACTCTACACGCAATTAAAATCCACTTTCTCGTAGGATCGACACTGATCATCATTGATCTATTCTACAATAGATTCATGCACTTGCAAGTTCAATAAAATTCGCACAATAAGTTTTTGGCGTCGTTGCGGGGGAGGTAAGTTATTTTAATTCGTAGAATTAATTTTTGTAAATAATTTAATTTTCATGTTATTTTTTTTTGTAATTTTTCGTTTATCTTGTTAATTTGGCAGGTTCAATCACCTATTAATTTATTTTAATTTTAGTTAATTTATTTCACATATTTCTTTTATAGCACTTGAGTGTATTTTCATAGTAAGGTTGTAACAACGTGATAAGGATAGTATCATAATTTCTCCTTCTTCTTTATTTTATTAGTTTTGTTCTTTTTTTTTTTTGTTCTATGGTCAAAGGTCACAATTACCTAATCTTGTGCTTATAAATTTTAAACTGGAAAAAACACTTCGTACACACAAACACATTGCAATTAAAGATAAAATTAAAATGGATTTGCAACAATAACAATCAGCACCACAAGAGAGGCCGTTTAAAGACTATTTCAGTTCCTTAGCTCACTTGAGCATATCGTCTATAAGATACCCAAATATAGCTGCTAGGAGTTTTGAGTTAAAATGTGTGTGCTCAATTGTCTCCCAACATTTATGGCCTAGAAAATAAAGACCCATATAATCATCTGAATGATTTTCATACTATTTGTCAAACTTTTAAATATGAGAATTTTTTAGATAATGATGTTAAACTTAAATTATTCCTATTTTCTTTAAAGAATATAGCTCGTTCATGGTTCAATACATTGTCTACCAATAGCATTAGATCATGGGAACAAATGGTAACAAATTTTTTGAATAAATACTTCCCAGTGCATAAAACTAATATTATTCACAGGAAAATTTCAAAGTTTACCCAGAAAGAAGACGACCAGTTTTTCAAAGCATGTGAGCGATTCAATGGACTACTCTTGAAGTGTCCATATCATGAGTACAAGAAATGACACCAATGTCAATACTTTTTGGAGGGATTATTGTCGCATGTACAAAAATGACTAATGACAACAAGTGGAGGAGAGCTAATGTCAAAAAGTGCATAAGAGATTTGGGATTTATTCCAGCGACAAACGGATAATTCCCAACAACGGAGTCGATCACTCAAGAATATTAAAAGAATTGAGAGAGTTAATAAGGTTCACATTGGCGAGTCAAGATCAGAAATTAAAGAAGTCAAAAAAATAACTGAAGGTCTTTCCCGACAAATAACATCGTTAACGGCTGCTAAATCAATAGAGCCACATGACCATGACTCATACCCAGATCAAACCAATGTCATAGGTGTAATGAGAAAATTATCAAACTACAACCCTTACTCCAACATGTATAATCCTGGATGGAGAGACAATCCTAATTTTTCATAGTCTCAAAGGTTTCAACAAGATGGACCAGCAACTCCAGCTCCACTAATGCAACCAATTCCTCAAGTTCTTTAAGCCTTTCAGATATCATTTAGGCCATATAATCAGAACCCAAACTACTCTCAACCCGGACCATGGGAGGATGCATTTCAAAATTTCAAGAATCTTACTCACTCAATAATCGAGCAACAAAATCGCACCATTTATGAACTACGAAATGAGATGAGAATCGTTTTTCTCTTCATGTGATAGGTGTCAACGAATCGGGAGCATTACACGAAGGAATATGATGCCACTAAACCCAATTTTAGTGATTAAGATTTTTTTAAATATGGGATATTGACTTCATGGGATCTTTTTCCCTTTCTTTTGGCCATCAACACATATTGATTATTGTTGACTACGCATCGAAATGGGTAGAAGTAATTCTATGTAGAACCAATGATCACAAGGTGATGACAATATTTTTGAAAAGTAATATTGTTTCACGCTTTAAATTCCTTCGAGTAATAATCAGTGATGGTGGTGCCCACTTTTGTAACAAATCATTCAAAACTCTTTTGACAAAGTATTCCATCATTCACAAAGTGGCGACCCTATATCATCCACAAATTAGTCGCCAAGTCGAGATCTCCAATCGAGAAATAAAGCACATATTAGAAAAAACAGTGAGACTAGATAAAAAGATTGGTTATTGAGACTCGATGATGCATTATGGGCATAGAAAACGACTTTCAAGAACCCGATTAGGATGTCACCCTATAGGCTAGTGTATGAAAAAGCTTGCCACCTACCTGTGGAACTTGAACATCGTGCGTACTGGGCCATCAAGAAATTCAACTGTGACATACAGTAAGCTAGCTCAGAAAAACGATTACAACTGACAGAACTTGAAGAAATTCGCAATGATGCATACGAAAATGTCAAAATCTACAAGCAGCGAATGAAAGTCTTTTATGACAAGTAAATTATGAGAAAATCTTTCACCCCAGGTCAGAAAGTGATTTTATTCAATTCTCGCTTGCATTTATTCTCCGATAAGTTACACTCTCGATGGTCTGGCCTTTTTATTGTTCACACTGTTTTTCCATATGGAGCAATTAAAATTAAGGATCTAAAGAACGGTGTCACCTTTAAAGTAAATGGTAAAAAATTAAAGCTATATCTAAAGTACAAACCACATGGAGAGGCCCTGAAATAGATTTGAGTACCCCACCAAAGTTGAGCTAAGATTTGTTTCTTTCTTTTCGGTGATTTAATTTTTTCTTATTTTTTTTTCTACTATTCTTTTGCTTATTGAAATTATTTTTGCATAAGTGTGTTTGTTTAACCATTAATTTTTCTTTTATCACTTTTAATCATATGTGCCTCAACTAGACAAATCCACTTAAACTTTTTTAAACAACTTTAATGGGTACAATCTCATCTTAGAGGCCAGATATGATTTTACAAAACACATCATATTTGGGATCTACGCCCACCATAGTTAGTATCCCATGTTGAGACTTTAGAAAGACAACTCAGAGAAATTGAGGGAGGTATCTACGACATCTAATTGGAACTTGAGGTAAATTCAATAAAAGGATGATTGTGAAATTAATTTTCTTTGTGTGTTTTAGTTTGTCACCCTAGTTAAGTAGCGGATAACGGTACTCCATGATAATTAAAGTCATAACTAATATTTTAAGACGAATGTATGGACAAAAAAATAATTTTAGCAAAACTTCACAATTGATTTCCTTCACTTCCTCAGAATGTCCTCCTTACAGTCTATAAAGTTCAGTCTGAACGAATCCAATTACTTATGAGGAATAATATCCCTACTGACATATGTTGGTTAATCGAGGCCAAAGTACGATTGGCAGGTAAGTTGCTTCCCAAATTTATTGCATACATGCATGGTTGTAGTAAAGGATATTACTTAAGAAAACGAAGAGCTCGAAAACTTATTATTGCTTATCATAAGTGTGCCAGAATGAGATGTGATGAAAATCCATGTTCTTTAGAAATGATGTCTGATAACAGGGAATAAATGATTCAATTCATTAGAGATGACTTGAATAAAGAGTCATTAGATTATATCTTTTTATCTCTTGAAATGCATCCCAGTTGATACGTACAAAGAGTAATTCTCTAGTTAAGGCTATTATTCCAGAAAGAGTGTGCACGATATAGTCTCGGGAATCTGATTATAAACGACTCTATTTGCCAGTTTATAAGAAAACTAAATGGGAAGCCTATTCTCGACCCATATAAGGCATTCAAGCTGTTTCTAGACCTAAAACCAGATGAAGATATAAGCCACAGTCACAACTACTTGTAAATATAATTTTATTTCACTGTTGTTTTATCATTTACATTATTGTCTTTAATTATTTTGTTTTATCATTGTTTATTTTTTCTTTTTACTATTTCTTTTTTTATTCTCGAGCCATGTGTTTTACGCGTTAATTCACACAGACATGCTAGCTCATACACACTTGTGAACTATTGTCTCCAAGATCTTTAAATATGATTTTTTTAAGCACTCACAAATTATTTTTGAGAAGCATCCCAATGACAGCTACTCTCAATAAACAATTCAAGAACATATGTGTGCTCTTTAGGTTTAACTATGGCAAATATAAAGAGTTCGTTTAGGTAGTCATTGATCTCGATCGAAGTATAGTAGAAAGAAAATTACACTTGGTATATATAGGAGGTGACTGAGGGTTATTAAAACTGGTCTCAGAAACTGCTTATATCAGAGGAAGCCAAGTGTTAGGCATCATCCCAAGAACCCTAAAACCTTTGAGCTATTTGTTTGACTCACCAACTGGAGAAGAGTTAGTCGCCTTAGGTATGCAAGAGAAAATAACTAAAATGCTAAATCATGTTGATGCTTTTATTTTCCTACCAGGAGATCTTGCAACTCTAAAGGTACTAATCACATTAGCATCTTGGGTCCATCTGAACATTCATCAGAAACTCATCGGTTTGTTAAATGTCAATAACTTTTATGATAATTTTATCACATTTCTTAACCATGCAATAAAAAAATATTTCATTCATTTCACAACTTTTATTTGTGCTCGTACTGCTAATGAGCTACTTGATCTGTTACAAGCTTATAGATCAGAGTTAACTCTCAAGATCTGTTACAAGTTATTACACCTTGAAGCCATCCAGGTAGGACTACAACCATTATTTCTAGTTGGAAAAGATGTGACATGCTTCATTGCCATTCTTGACACTGGACGGCAAACTTTTGAAAAGGCCCTGATTACTACTGTTAAAGCAAGACTCAATCAAGGCCATATCATCCTCCAAGTTGAGCTGAACTTCACTCTTGATCTACATAAGCCATCCCTTACATATGCCATCAAAGTGTTAATCCAGTTAAACGGGCTAACCATGAAACCTGATGAGTCAGCCCTGGCAATCCACCACTCCATGACCTATAAATTCCAAACACACATGTTCTCTATGAGTAGGTCTGGAAATCCCATTACTAGATTTTTAAATGGTGAAAGAAGAATAATTCAGCCCAGGACTTATAGGAAAAATCAACTTGTTTTTCCACCACAATGGATTAATGAGTATGAGAAAAATAACATGCCCCAACAAATTCATAAAGTCCCAAAGATTAGCAGATTACAAGGTGGTAGGGTGTCATTCTCTTTTCCATTAGAGACTAAACCCCTTTATCCATGCGAAAAATGCCAGATTGAAAGGAGGCATCCCTCATCTTGTACATACATGCCCAAGGGATCAACTTCCTTCTGAATCATGGGTCAGATAACTATGATCAATACCCCAAACCTTGATAATGAAATTTTCAAGGATATGACTAGAGGAATCATGGCAGCACATTGGATGATCCAGAAAACTAGCCCCACTGAGTTTGGACCGATCGAAAAGGTACTTAACTAGTCAAACATAAATGCTGTTGAATGAAACCACGCATTAAGAGAAATCCTAATTAATCAACAGCAAATCCTAGCTGAATTGAACAGTTTAAAAAAGCAAGTAAAGAAGACCAGAAAAATCCACAAAATGACCACTCAACATCTATCGCAACTTCATAAGAATCCTAGACCTATCAGTATGATAGTCTTCACAAGAGCTACATTTACAAAAGAAATGGAGAAAACAAGCCAATTCTTTACAAAAAAAAGTGTCTAGACACTGAAAAAGAAAGCCTACGAAATCATAGCATATTTAGAAGGAAAATACATCTAGAAACTACCAGAAAGCTTTCTAGAGAAGTTATATTTCTGAATGGTTAGCTCTTCTCTCATCAGATGCAACTTCTGTGAAGACTATCATGCTGATAGGTCTAGGATTCGCACAGAGTTGCGATAGTTGTTGAGTGGTCATTTTGTAGATTTTTCTGGTCTTCTTTACTTGCTTTTTTAGAATGTTCAATTCAGCTAGGATTTGCTGTTGATTGATTATGATTTCTTTTAATGCCTAATTTTGTTTAACAACATTTATGTTTGACCAGTTAAGTGCCTTTTCGATCGATCCAAACTCAGTGGAGCTAGTTTTCTAGATCATCCAAGATTCCTCCAGTCATATTCTTCAAAATTTCATTATTAAGGTCTGGGGTATTGATCATGGTTATTAAACCCATGATTTGGCAGGAAGTTGATCTCCTGGGCATGTGTGTACAAGAGAATGGATGTCTTCCTTCAATCTGGCATTTTTCGCATAGATAAAGGGGTTTAGTCTCTAATGGAAAATAGACTTACACCCTGCCACCTTACGATCTGCTAACCTTTGGGACTTCATGAATTTGTTGGGGCCTATTATTTTTCTCATACTCATTAATCTACTATGGTGGAAAAACAAGTTGATTTTGCCTATAAGTCCTGGGCTGAATTACTCTTCCTTCACCAGCTAAAAATCTGGGGATGAGCTTTCCAGACCTACTCATAGAGAACATGTTTGTTTGGACTTTATAGGTTATGGAGTGGTGGATTGCCAGAGTTGACTCATCAGGTTTCATGGTTAGCCCGTTTAACTGGATTAACATTTTGATGGCATTTGCAAGGGATGGCTTATGTAGATCAATAGTGAAGTTTAGCTCAATTTAGAGGACGATATGGCCTTGATTGAGTCCTGCTTCAACAACAATAATAAGGGCCTTTTCAAAAGTTTGCCACCTAGTGCCAAGAATGACAATGAAGCATGTCACATCTTTTCCAGCTATGAATAACAACTGTAGTCCTACCTGGAAGGCTCTAAAGTGTAATCCCTTTTATCCTTCTCTTTTGTACCTGGTTATTTCAAGGAGAAAGAGGATATGTAAGTAGGTTTCTTTTAAGCTGGAAGAGATGGCCTGGACATTTGTCACTGAGGATTTGTAAATGGATTTTAACTTAGGTTGTCTAATTGGGATTATGGCTCTTAAGGAATTTAGAGTGGTGTTTACATGGTAATATCTATAAGGGTCTAGCGGATCCAGTCTGAAGGACTGAACTGCTCTCTCTTTCTATTTTTATCCTCTTGGGTTTCATAGTGGAAGTTTATTGAGGGTGAGCTATCTGGTAGGACTTTGATGGTTGAGGAGGAAGAATCAGAAATTGGTTAGGTTTTTAGTCTAGAACTGTTTTGGTTTTCCATGGCTAAAATAATTAAAGAGTTTTCTTTGGGGTGATAAGCCATAAACACACGGCTCTCCTGGCCTTTTCAAATGGGCGCCACACTTTAAAGTGTTTTAGTTTTTAAAAATTTGGACACTAAGATCAGTGTCCAACAATTTTATGATGTGGAGGATCCAAAATATTCCGGCAACCACAGAGCAAAATATTGTTGCACACCCAAGGGTTTCTTTTTGGGAAATATGGGTCTGATACCACTTTTGAAAACTAAGAATTTTATTTAAGACTAGTTGGTTGATCACATAGTAGAGCTTATAGATACTAGGCTTACACCAAGACTCGATACCTAGATACAAACCATAAGCTCCCTTTTATAGGCTGAATGGATCTACTATTACATACTATGTACATTATTTATCCTTATCTCTAAAGAATACACTTTACAGCTCACATTATACTTTATATCACTTCCACTTTCATCCTTATCTTTAAGGAATATTACTATATACTCGTGATAAGACTTAACTGTACGATTGGGTTAATTTTCAAAAGATCTCTACTTTTTCTCAAATATATATTTTATTTTTCCTATTTCCCCTCCTTTGTTAGCCCTATTCTTAGCGTATGTTAGGTCCTAATAAAAGTTCTTCTTAATTTTAGAGAGCTATTGTCTGAAGTAGAAGCTAGTTATATAGGATAAAAAAATGTAGTGGTGCATAAAAATGAATACATTGGTTTGACTAGCATTTTGTTTGACTTAAGATCATATTATTTTTAAGTTGTGGATATATTTCTTTCATCTTGGTGAGAGTGTATGATATTATTTCTTTATTATTTTCTCTCAATTTACCATTCATTGGAGTGACTATTTTTATTGAGTCTAATTTCTTTGTGAGAGTGTCACTACTACCAGTGAGATTTTGGGGTTTGATATGTCATTCTTGAAAGTGGCTTGATTACTATAACTATGACAAAGTCTACTGGACTGATTTATGTGGATGGTTGATGTGGGGGTGATATTTCTTTAGGTTGGGGATAATGCTTATACTTTTATTTGATTGTTATCATTAGTCTAATTGAATAAACACAATTGTTTTAAAACAAAATTCATTTTGGGTTTGAATTTTATTTTCACTAAATTTGCTAGGAATTAGCAATAAATTGGTTGAGGGGTGTGTTGAGTGATAGACAATGTATATTTATATAGGAGAAAATCATCATTTTACACTCTAAATCTCACTAATATCCATACTTTTATATATTTAAGTCCCTTGTGATTTAACTATGTGTGTTTTATTATAATTAAGTATTTTATGTATTTTAGGGGGCATCATAGTCATTTCATAATGAAAGAGAGATCAGATAGTAAAACGGACAATAATTTTGAACTCAAGACAGTCAAAAACCTTAAGAGGAGTATAAAAGAATAAACGACATTATTCACATATATATTGTTGTTCACGACACTGTTCACATATACAGTCCAATAATGTGGCACTGACTGATGACGTGACATCATTCGATTGGACAAATTATGTGGCATTGACTGTTTATGTGGCATTGACTGTTTATGTGGCGTTGACCGATGATGTGTCATGATCCTATTGGACTAAAATGTTGATGTTGCATTAACCGATGACGTGGCAGTATGCTAGTGGTCCGAAAAACGTGCGTACAGTACATGCATAACACGGAATAACAGTCTTGATGATGTATTCTATCCAATCAGAACTTGCCACATATCGTATTCTTGAGCATCCAAATTGTTTTAATCTGATGGCCATAATTTACTCATTGTATATATAAATAAGGGGCCCCCTCTTAATTTGGTAAACCTGAATTCAGTTTTTAGCTCTATTTTCTGTAATTTCTTCTCTATCTTATATTTTCTACGTATTTTTATAAATTCTCATTTTACCCATAGTTTAATTATGAGTAGCTAATTTTCTTTCAAGCTTGGATTGAAGGTGAAGTCTCAACATGTTCCATGGGCTTAATTTGGTAAATTTACTTTCTCTTCCCCGCTGATTTATGTGGACGTTTTGACTTTTCATCGCAGATAATAATAATCTTGTCTAGATATTGCATTAGTATAATTGTCTCTCTAGTCCAAGGTTATTACTATTTGACATAATAAGAACTTAGCACCATATTTATTTGAGTGAGGTTTATGAGGAGTGGAAACCCCATACTCATGATTTAATTGGCACAATGAGGAATATTAAACCCATGCTGCATGTTAAGTGCAGATCCCGAAACCCAAGCGCTTCATTTTAATAGTTTTTACTTTAATTTATTCTCGTCATTCTAATTTAAATTTTAGGATAGTTTAAATCACTTTCACCACAAATCCAACCATCCATTTATAAAATTAACTCTACACGCAATTAAAATCCACCTCCTCGTTGGATCGACACTCGTCACCGTTAATCTATTCTACAAGAGATTCATACACTTACGAATTCAATAAAATTTGCACAACATTCATAGATCGAAATTTCCTCCTAATGTTGCTTATCATCAATTAACTCTGCCAGTGTAGTATCAATTACCATTAGTTGAGTTGAAATTGGCTTGAACATTGAAAGTCTGGGTATCCAATTGCTCTTATACACCACTACAAGAAAAATAATATTTTATTACAAAGAAATTATTCAATAAAAATAAGAAATTAGTCACTTTATATTTTGTATGACAAAAAATACATCGTCACACGCTAGTTGTACAAAGACCGTCTTAAAAAGTTATAGCGACAAAAGAAACATAATTGTCTTGAATTAAGTTAAAATTGTCACAAATTGCATTCAAAATGGTCATATTAGAGATTAAAAAGAGCAATCAATGACACTTAATATTTGTCACAATATGTGGTTTATAGTGATTATAATATTTATCTCAAGATTATACAAATATAGTCGCAACAAGAGTAATGATATAGTCACAAACTCTTGTACAAACTTATTTTATACAAACTGATGTGACATGATAAAATTGGTTGAATTAAATATCTCTTAACCCACATGATTTATTTCTATTATTTTATATTTTCATTAAACCAATAAATTAATGCCACATCAGTTTGTACAAGATAAGTTTGTACAACAATTACTAAAAATCATCATTTTAAAGGTTCCAAGATACAATTAATAATGCTATTTTTTTGTTGAATTTTACACATCGCGAAGTTACATAATTGTCCAAAGTAGTTATCATTTGTGACAATTTCTGTAAATACAATTGGTAATTAATTTAGTCCCAAATTTGTTTTAAAAACAATTTATTTTGCTATTTCATAACTAGTTAAATTGTATTAAAAAAATTTAAGTGACTATTATCTTATGTCATAAAATGTAAGTATTCATAACTACAATATCTAGTCAGAAAAATTAATATATTGTGATGGATTCTTTCATTGTAAAATATATGTAATATAGTCTCACATTATTTTTAAATACAACATAATTTATTATTTGATGACTATTAGCATCATATCGAATAATTTAAAATGACTACTTTCCATCGTCGTTAAACGAAAACATCCACAGTGACATATTGTAGTCACATATATTGATACCTAGTGACCAAAAATTTTAGATTCAAAAAATGTTATTCCATAATGATTAATTTCATTTTAAATGACAAGCAATATAGTCACACATTATTTTGTATAAATTGTGGGGAACTAAACATTATCTAAATCGTACTAGGACAAACTTTAAATGTTTGAAATGTATATACAAAAAATAAGATCTAGTTTTCAAACTATACATTCATCAAAGTCCACTCTACACTCTACACTCTGCAGCAGAATTAGAACCAATGAATCTTCAACACCAAAAGCAATGCCCAAATTAGCAACAACAATCAATTCAATCTTTAGTTATCCTTCCACCATTGATCCCAAATGTTTCCATAAAAGCCTATATATATAAATAAGATAATAATATATGAGAGGCTGAAAAATTTGAACAGTGAACCTAGAGTACAGAAAATCTAAATAAAGATATGGAAATGCAAAAAAAAAGGAAAAAAAAGGGTCAAACTCTTGCCTTAGTCATATGCCATACAAATTTACCCCAATTGTATAGTATATCTTGCAATTTAAATCAGCCACAACAAATTAACCAAATCCCGAAGGTGCTTCACTTTTACTTGTTGTATAAGGAATGATAATCAAATTAAATATTGCTTTACTAGCATGCTAGGCTAAGTGTATATAGCAAAAACCAATAGTATACTTATTGCTAAATATCTTTAACAAACTTACACAATTACAATCTTTTTACATCAATATTAATTTTATTTCTTGCTAAATTCAAATAATGAACAACCATTGAGGGCAAGTCGATCATATGTAAGATCCAATGACAACTATTAACAAACGAAGAAAGAGTTAAAAAAAATTATAAACATTTTCAAAAACAAATATAGCCTTAATACAGAAGATTGGAACTTAAGAAAAGAGCAAATAATATATTTTTCAAAAAACAAAGAAATATTAAAAAAAATAAAAGTACTTTTCATTGTTCATTCCAAGAAACGTAGAGTTACTAATAGCTTAAGAGATTGAATCGCGACTAAAAATAGAGAAGAACAGAAGCATGACTTGTTTTTTGATTTCTGCTGAAGAAGACAAAATTAATTAAATAAAATTTAGTCCAAGGCAATAAATTAACATGTGACTTAAATTATTTAAACAATCCATTGATGAAGTACTAAATTAAGTGCGTAAATTTCACATGAAGCAAAACAACATATACAGTATGATGAAATTTCAAAACCAAAATTAGGGGTTGAAACCATTAAGTAAAATCCTTTTTTTCCATTAGAGATCTAAATTTTGAGAATTTTAGTTTGGCCTACTTAAGCATATTGAAAAGAAAAGAAGTAGTTGAAAAAAATAAAAGTAAAATTGCATAATATTGACAGTGAAATGTCATTTTCCTAATGTTAATTTATTCCATTTATATTTGGAATGACAAACACAAGCAGAAAAGCAGCATTTGCTAACACGAAGATATATAAATAACCTTACATCAAAACAGAGTCACACAGTGAATATCTGCTCATTCTAACAAGATTAAAGCTACAAGTTCAAATGTAATAAAATCACACATTGATAACCAAAAGAGAAGAACCAGTCCTTACACATATTTTATACAAGGTGTTCATTTATTTATCAACTCTGCTTGTGTTATTCAGAAAACAACAAACTATTTATATCAAGATAAACAATAAAAGAAAGACAAATTTCTTACAATATGACATTGCATAATAAGGCAATCCATACTCAATTCTTTAAGCAACTCTATATGAAATCTATAAAAAGCATCAAGGTGCATATATGTGATATTAATAACTAGTTATTCTGTTGATGCCATTTCAGAAGCTTCACACCAATATCAAACGAACATATCTGAATTAAGTTATGAAAATTAAAGGAGTTGAATTTCTTTATTAATTTATTTACTTAAATAGCATGCCAAGATAGTCAACAAACATAGAGAAAAGTATGTTAAAATATCAAGGATGTGCATTCACCAGCTATATATTTAGCCATTTTACCTACTGATAAAAGAACATTATTGGCATCAACATCTATTCTGTAATTTTTAGTTATAAATTAATAAAAAGTATTTATTACCTCTATTATTATTGTGTCCACGTTCAAAAGCCTTCTGATTGAGATAGCAATAATTGAACATATAACAATATAAGTAATCTTTTAAAGAGACATTTCATCAAGGATCCGGCTATATTAGAACTACTATAAGGTAGATCACCCACATGATCAAAGTTATAATAAGTTTTTTACTATTTATTACTTTACGTGTGTGGCGGTGATTTTTACTCTACCTTGGAGCAACTCTAAGGCAGCCATAGCCTCTCATCAAACATGTAATGTGCATTCAAATAATAGAACAAGACTTAAGGCCAAAGTAATTTCAACAAGATGTAATATGCTTGAAGAGAAGAAAGCAAATAATTTCTTAGGTTCCCTAAACAATAAATTAATCAAAAAATAAGAGAAGTGTAGTAACTGAAGATAAAATAAATTAATTATTTCGAAATTAAAAATGAAAGATGAAATTATTTGTATGTTCGTCGTCTTTTGAATAGGAACATAGATGATACTTAGAATCAATTAAATCAAAAACTAAATTGATTAAAAAAATTATTATATCAAGCCATAACCATAAAATTATCAAAATTAGAAAGAGAAAAGTAGAAAAAATCAAAATTAAATGAAAAAACCTGAAATTTGAGGATCAAATAAAGCTTAAGCAAGCTGAAATTCTTCATGATTCTTTGTTCCTCAAGAGAACGGAGATGAAATTCAAAAATGAGTGATGGATAACAAATCAATTTGAGTGAATGAGAAGAGAAAGAGAGGAAAGAGGGTGAAGTAAGATTTTTTTTCTTAAGTCTATAAAAGTAAAATATTCTTGGTAAATGGTAAGTATTCTATAAATGTATAATATATTTGTCACTTGATAAAACGTCATAAATATTTTACGTTCAAAACTATTATCATTTATATTGCACATATTCTCATTTTTTTAATAAGGTGTCAAATATATTTTACATTGAGTAATGATATAGTCACAAACGTATGTGCAAACTTATTTTGTACAAACTGATGTGGTGTTAATTCATTGATTGAATTAAACATCTTTTGTCCCACATGATTTATTTCTATTATTTTATATTTTTATTCAACTAATGAATTAATGTCACATCAGTTTGTACAAGATAAATTTGTACAATATTTTATGGTTGTATCGTCACTTTTTTATATTTCTTAAAAAGTGACAAATAAAAAATGCCAAATATTCTACTAGTTCTTGTAGTGGCGGTTCTATCATTACTTATTAGTAATTATGCTCAATACTTTTCAATAATTTTTTAAATTATTGAAAAGTAACAATCAGGATAAGTTTAGTCACGGAAGTTAAAATTTTATCTAGATAAAACAGGAACAACAAAATATATTGGTTAAGATTAGTGAAGATAAAACATTTAACCACTATTTTTTTTATTTTATCATTGTAGTTACTCATTTATGACCAAAAATAAAATAAAATACACAGGGTCTTAAAGTTATAACTTTGAAACAAAATTTAGAAACAACTATTTTGCAATTATGAAAGAATTTCATCACCCATGATTATCTTTTGCGACTACTAATAACATTGTCCTAGCATTTTTATCTTTTCAAGGAACTTTTGTGCAAAAAAAGAAAAAAAATTGTCCTTTTCAACTAAAATAATGTTCATTATAAAATTTGAATTAGAGACCAAGCATTGCGTTAGGAAATAAATAATTTGGTTATAAAAATACAACACTATTCACGACAAAACTTTTAGTTATTATTTTTAGTTTTGTCACCATAATGACTCATATAGGACTAAAAGATGAAGTCTTAGAATTATAAGAATTCAAAATAACTTTAGAGACTGATATTATATGTCATTGATAGTTTGCTTAACTTTACACTTATTTTTTAGTTACAAAATAGTTTTGTCACCTATAATTATATTTCGTGACCATTTATTTTATCACGAATGATAAAACATTGTCCCAAAATATTTAATTTTTCAAGGAGACTTTTGTGCCTAAAAAAAAAATTATTTTTTTCGACTACAATTATCATTGTCACAAAAACATTGAATCATATACCAAATAGTGCATCACAACAAAGAAAAAACTTAGTCACAAAAATACAGTGTTATTTAAGACAAAACTTTCAGCTACTGCTTTTAGTTTTGTCACTGTAATTATTCATCCATGACCAAAAATTGGGGTATTAAAATTATAAGAAATAAAAATATATTTATAGACTAATATATGTCACAGATAGTTCGGTTAAATTTATACTTATTTTTTAGTTACGAAATAGTGTCATCGCATATACTTATATTTTGCAACCATTTCTTTTGTCATAACTGATGAAATATTGTCCCAAAATATTTTAAATCTAGAGGGAAATTTCTATGCTGAAATAATATGTTTTTCAGCAACTAAAATAATGTTTGTCACAAAAAAGGTTAAATGAAAGACCAAATATTGTGTCTCAAAATAAAATTATTGGTCACGAAATATAACACAAGCTAGGACAAAATTATAGGATACGATTTTCATAAATTCGTCACAATAAATACAATTTTGTGACCAAATTCAAAGGTTGTTAAAAATATTCTCTTAAAAAGTCAAATTTCTTGTAGTGCACCTATACATTCTGCTCATTCCCAATTCTTTGCCTAGACCCTTTTTGGATCACCTGTCTTCCCCACAAAACACTCCTCCAAATGAAAGATAGTTTGGATCATATACCCACATCCATAAACCCTAAATGTTTGAAGTATCTAAATTTAAAGACTCTTTCCATTCGAGAGTTTAGGAATTGTATGATTCTCCATCCTTGCTTTTCTACAAGAGCTTAGTTGAAATTTAAAAAATCTCTAAATCTCATTACATCCCTTGCTTTGGCTCGACTCATCCTTTCTCATCTCACTCAATGAATGTTTTTTCTTTTTTGTCCTTTTTTTTCTCCACCCAAACCTAGCAACTGCTTTTTGGATGTCCTCCCACAACCTTATTAGAATATTGAACACACTCACATCATATATTGGGATAACTTGTACTACTGTTGTAATAAGCACCTATTTGCCCTCACTTAAAAAAAACTTAGGCTGCCAGCTTGATATTTTATTCAAAACTTTAAGATTTACCTCATTAAAGAAATCTTAGTCTTTCTTCTTATTATTGATGGCAAGGCTAGGTATTTTTCATGTCGAGAAACCACATTCAACTGGAAGATATCCTTTATAGTTGTAACTTGATCATCCTTTGTGCTGCCATTGAAGAACATATATGATTTTTTTTTTAAGTTGAAAATCTGTCCAAATGCTTTACTATAACACTCAAATATGGCCTTTAAGGCAACTTTGGATGTTGGATAAAAGGTGGAATTAGACTAATTTAAAGAATAAAAAAGTTAGTTCAATCCAAAGTCATATTTAGCTGTCAGGACTAATGAATTGGTCCAAATCTTAGTCCAATATTCATAGGACTATTAATCCCCATTTTTCATATGGATTTAGATTAGATTAGATATCTTATAATCTAAATATGTTACTAATATCAAAATTTTATTCAACAATTTGTTTTTAACCTTGTAAATTTAATATTCAATCAAAATTTTAGTTCAATAATTTATTTTAACTAGTATGTAATATATTAAACATAAAAGTATTCAATTATTTAATTATTATAATATTAAAATTTAAATATCAAATTTATCAAATAGTAAATGATTAAAAATAATATATTATTTAAATAATTTTTTATCTTTATTAAATTAAATTTAACATAGCCTTGTCCAACACTATACCAAACAAAATATAGTATTATATAATCTAATCTAATCTTATCCTAAGAGTTAATTCAGCCCAATCCAACGCTCCAAACCTAAGTGTTTACAATCCTCCACTGCTGCTTTGTTGAAAATTAGCATGTCGTTAGCAAATAACAAATGGGAGATTATTGTATCTTTGCCAAAGTGAATCCCATGAATAAGTCTTGGATGCTCTGCTTGCACAAGCAGGTTGGCAAAATCTTCTGCACACATTATGAAGAGGTAAGGAGATAGTGGACACCCATGTTTGAGCTCTCTCTAAGGTTGAATCAACCCTATAACTAGTCTACTGATAAGAACAGAGAAAGAAATTATGGTAAAACAATCCATAATTAGGTCCACCCATTTACCAGTGAAACCTAGCTTTAACATTATGCGCATTAAAAAAACTCCACTCTAGTTTTAGTGCCACCAACCCATGTTTTTTCCTTTTGTCATGTCTAATTTTATGCAAACATTCATAATCAATAATGATATTATCAATAATCAATCTACAATCTATTGATGATGACTGCACTTTAAGTTGGGGACATAACATGGTGAAGGATATGTGTTATCTTTTTTGCAATTGTTTTAGCTATAATCCTATAAATGACATTACACAAGCTTATCCGTCTAAAATTTGTAACCCTCTATGGTTTATGAATTTTTTGGATCAAAACAATGTGAGACTAATTAAGAGAAGCAATTATATCTCTTTAATTCAAGATATAGAGATAAGTAGAGATGACATTAAGCCTTACTGAGCCCAATGCTTTTAAAAAAATCTTGCTAGCAGTCCATTAGATCTAAGGGCTTTGGTTGGTCATATTTGGGAAAGAGATGTTGTACTTCCTCTTCTGTGAAAGGCAGATCTAGCTGGTCTTTCATATCTAAATTCATCTTTGGTACCAAGCCTGCAATTGTTGTCTCAATTTGCTCATCTATTGGAATAGTTGTTGCAAAATGATTCATAAAGTATTTACAAAACTCTTTGTCAATCTCCTCTCTATCTTTAATCCAAATATCCTGCTGGTTCCTGACACCCCAAATTCTATTTTTCTTTTCTCTTAAAGAAGCTTTTAAATGGGAAAACTTTGTATTTTTATCCCCTTCCTTTAGCCAATCAACTCGCGATCTTTGGTTTCAGTACATTTCCTCATCAAACAACAGGCTTTCAATCAGTCTTATAATTCTTTTTATCTCATTCACGTATTTATACTATTAAAAATTATAGTTCATTTTCTGAGAGTTTGTTCTTCAAATGTTTTAACTTTTCATTTCTACAATCAAATTCCTTACTCTATATTTGCAGTTGAGTCGTTGAAGTGTTGGCTGCTTTTTTTAAGATTTTAACAGGATCATTCCACTCTAGCTACCACATTTCATTAATTCCTCTTTCTTTATTTGTCTACATTCTTCGTAAGGGCTCCCACATATCCTCATAGTGAGTTCTCGAATAAGATCTCTTTTTATACCACATAATTCTTCCTCTCATGTATATCTAATAACAAGGCTATTGCTAGAGCTCCATGTATTTATATTAGAAACAATTAACTCAAAAGGGTTATTCTTTTCTTCCTTATTCCCAAGGAATCTATCAAGTTGTTCTTTAATAAAATGAGGTTTGAATCTTTTACTAGACTAGGTAAAAGAATAAAATTTACATCTTAAATCCACTAAATAATGGTCATTTACAAAGCCTCTCTAAATTCAGCCAACATACTTGAGTTTTTATCTTTGCCACCCAATTTTTCATTTAAATTCAAAGTTTCATTAAAATCACCAAAACACAACTATGGAATAAAAAGCACACTTACAAGCCTCCTTAGCAACATTTAAATATGTCTTTTTTGCATAATTTTTGAATGGCCATAGATCCCGGTGCATCACCAATTCTTTCCATTAGCCCCATAAATCACAACATCTATATGATGATTGTTGTAAGACACGATATCTACTTTCATTTTACTATTCCATGACATTGCCAAGCCACCACCCATACCACTTTTACTAACATTAAAGCCATTGTCGAACTTATGATTTTTACTCACTTCTGTCATCCGCACAAGCTTCATCTTCAGAGAATGTCTTTCAAATATAGAGATGTCTGGATATTCCCCAAGTCGTGGATGTTCCAACTTATTATTTTCATAGTTGTCGGCGGGAGTGCAAGCCAGCCTCTGTGACCTCTACTACATCCATAACTGTTGCATCCCAAGTTTGTTTAAGCTTGGTTGAGAGAGAATTACATAATATCATATTGGGCATAGTCTCCCTTGGGCTTGCCATCTTTGTTTTTCTTGCTTTTTGGACTAGTTGTTTTTGTCTAACAACTGGCTTGCTTAAAAGTACTCAGTAGCACTTGGGTGCTTGCTCTATTGTTTAAATTTTGGGTTTGGTTTTTCCATCTCCTCCATTTGAGGTTTGGCTACTTTGGACATTATTCATTATCTACTACTTCTTCATTAGAACTTATTTGGGTTTTAGAGACTATTATAGGATGGTGTATTTTTAGCCCATTAAAGAGTTTTTGCTCACATTCTTTTCCTCTACATTTTCACTTACATTAATGATCCTAGCCCTTTGACACAAGTTTTTAGTTCCTCCTCATTTTTAGCTGCACAGTGCGGCTTTCTGCTATCAACTTAATACTATCTCGATCTTTCCTTTGGATCATTAACGTTTTTCAACTGCTTTCTCCACATGTCTTAAATCCATTTGTGTACTGCTTGCTTATTCTTGGTATTAGATTAACCGTGACTCATTTTCTCCAATCAGGTTTAGTTGTTGTGGATGGAGGATTCGTGTACTCTCCGAATTTGCAGTTTTTTTTTCGTTGACCTTCGTTGTTCCCTATTTTCTCTTTCTTTTCTCTTTTGAAGTTTCATACGATTGACCAGTGGAATTGCCTTTAACTAAACCCAATACGTCAAACCTTCTTTAGGTTGGCTTTTACATTTAGCACACTTTCTGCATCGATGCCCAGTGTAGCTATAACAAAAGCAATAATTTGAAAGCTTCTCATAAACCATTCTAACTAGTATTTTTTTCCCCTCTATTTGTTAAATTCTTAAGATCTTCTTCAAACGCTTTGTAATATTTATCGAGATTTTGACTCGTACATATTCGCCAAAGCAATCCCCTATTGTATTCATATCTACATCATTTATTTTCCCAATCTTTGATCTAATTTCATGGATTGTACATATGTCCATACACATTAGAGGCACATCATACATTTGTTGCCAAAATGAGACAAGTGAAAATGGCTGCTCTATGATGTTGCTTATACCACTTGTTTCTTAGAGTACAATAAGAGCTCAATAAAAGTGCCAAGGTCATTCGATTAACACTTTTTACTTATTTTCTCTTGAAGAAAACTTGAACATGAAAGTTTTATTTCAAGGCTTTCTACTTTTACTACCCCCATTGGATGCCAGGCTTAATGGAGAGTTGTTCTAATCCTCTCATGACTAATTCAGTAAGAATTTTTTCCATTAAGCAGCCTACTACAATCCTAACTCCTAAAGATAACTTTGTCTTCTTTCTCTTCTTCCAATGTTATAACGCTGCACTTTCTTATTAATTCATCTATTTCTATGGCATTTAAATGAGCAATGCTTACCCTAACTTAGGCATAAAGAACCTTTTACCAACCTCACTAACACTGTTGTGTTTTAAGTATCCACCTTTGATTTTAACCTCTCTCACCTTTTTTTCTTTTAATACTCACACCTACCTTTTAAACCCAGCTTAAAAATTGAAATCTTTAAAAGAAAAAAAATGAAAATTGAGAAATAAATGAACTAAAGAGTTAATGCTTAACTAGTAAGCAACACTCCGGATTATGAAGATCCAATTTAGCTTTCATTCAATGTTCTCTCTTCCTAAGAGAAAGAACTATTGAAAGAAGACACATTTAAAACGAGTTATTACTCAAAACTAAAAGTTGTACCATGTGAAATAATTAGATTGCTATAAGTGACTACTTATAAATTTAGACCTAGTTAGGAATTGAAATTGAGCAACTATAATTATTAAGGTATATCACTAAAAGTGTTTGGTAAACATTAGCTACTATAACTGGAAGTCAAGTTGATTTGATTTTATATTTATATGACGAAAAAACTGTTATATCTTTTACTAAATGAGATCGGAAAGAACTGAAATTAGAATGGGCTAGAATTATTCATCATCAACAAAATAAAAATAAAAATCAGAATCATCATTAACAACAACACTTGCAATAACAAATTATCATCATTGACATCATCGGCATCATCCTTATCACCAAAGTAGAACCATGGCTATCGGAGGCGAAACCGAGACGGAGAAAATAGAGATGAAATTGATATAGAGACTACCCAAACGAAGACGAAACCGGCAACAACTACTGTTCCCCAGCCGACAGACCAACAACGATGGCGACAATGCTTGATTTGGGTAGCAATAGTGAGGTTTGGCTGCAGTGGCTTTCAGTTGGAGCTTCATGCGAGGAGTTAGGGATTTGTTGTTGCTTTTTTTTTTCAATTTATATTTTTCATTTAAATGAGGGTATTTTAGAAATTTTAAAAATATGAATAGGGGTAGAATTAGAACTCTGAGGAATGGGAGACTATTTCATACCCCTTGGGAATCAATCTCGAATCTCCATTCCTAAATTGGTGTGGACTTGCAATTCCAATTTGAATTCCGATTCCAACCTCTATTTTACGACATTAACGCTGTTAATAATTCTGATTTCGAGTTCTTGTTCCCTAATTTGAGAAGTAAATACACCAATAATGTAATATAGTCCAGCACCTACTTAATTATCGAATTCTACTCCATCTTAAGGCCCGT
Organism: Citrus trifoliata; assembly: GCA_018350135.1. Taxonomy (NCBI): domain Eukaryota; kingdom Viridiplantae; phylum Streptophyta; class Magnoliopsida; order Sapindales; family Rutaceae; genus Citrus; species Citrus trifoliata. The sequence goes on along the minus strand of CM031384.1, from coordinate 8,104,821 downwards.
TTGGGATTTCTTTTAAGAGTCTTAAAAGTGATTTTGAAAATCTAAAAGTTAATTTTAGTGTTTAGTAAAACAAATCAAAATCACTTTTGTCAAAATCAGCACCTCCCACGTCAATATATATAACAAAATACTTTCTTCTTTTTCTTTTTTTTTTTGAAACGATAACAAAATATTTTCTAAAATATAAAAAATAATACCACCATAAATGAATCCGCATGGCATAATTATGTGAATTTTATGGATCATGCGTCCATGTTAAACTGCCTTTTGTGATGGGCCAATGACGTGGCCCAAAATGAATCCACACGGAAGTCCGACCTACTCTATGGGATGCATGGCCCATTAAGAACAAAAATGAAAAAATAAATAAAGACCGCCTAACAACTCCACACATGTACTGCACACGTGCTGCTTCTGAGCTTCCATTTGGCATCTGTTCACCAGACAGCACTCTACTCTTCCCTTTCCTGTTCGTCTCCCTGTTTAAGTTTCCCATAAACTACCATACCATTGATCATCCAGCTAATAACTTTCCAAAACGACCTCGTACTTTCCATTTTTACACTCCTTACCCAATCCCTTATTCGAATTTTCCATTCAAGGCCTCTTTCTTCGTTGTCAAATTCATTCACACCTCTTACGTCATTCTCTTATCAACTCTTCACTTGCACAATTTTTATTTTTTCCTTTGACGCTATGTAATGAGTTTCTCTTCTCTAAATGGCTCAAATTTTTCTCATATTTACTATTTTGATCTTCTTCTCACTAGAAACTTCCTTATCTCTCGATCAATACAATTTCCCGGTGATCGGCTTCGGAGCTGATTCATTGTTTCACGGCGATTACACGCCTCCGTCACCACCTCCACCGATAGCGCCACCTCACCCTCCGTCTCTATCATGCCAAAGGGACCTTGGCGGTGTCGGTACTCTTGAAACTGTTTGCCTGCTCAATTCTAGCTTAACCTTCGAAAACGACGACATTTACGTGGAAGGCTCGGGAAGTTTACACATACTTCCAGGTGTAACGTTACGCTGTCCGATTAAAGGTTGCCTGCTAACGATTAATGTTACTGGCGAATTCTTGTTGGGTCGAAACTCAGAGATAGTTGCTGGGACGGTTTATGTTTCCGCTTTGAACGCGAGTTTCTCGTCTGGTTCGGTGGTGAACGCGACCGGCTTGGGGGGGGAGCCGCCGGCCGAGACGAGTGGGACACCTGATGGAGTTCAGGGCGCTGGTGGGGGCCACGGAGGGAGAGGGGCGAGTTGCTTAGTGGATAACATGAAGTTGCCGGACGATGTGTGGGGAGGAGACCCGTACTCGTGGTCTTCGTTGGAGGAACCCTGGAGTTACGGGAGCAAAGGTGGGACCACTTTTAAGGGGGAGAATTTTGGGGGAGATGGTGGTGGGAGGATTCGGTTGGAGGTTGTGAATGAGATAGAGGTTAACGGGAGTTTGTTAGCGGATGGCGGTGATGTCGGTGTGAAAGGTGGTGGAGGCTCCGGTGGCAGCATTTATGTCAAGGCCCATAGAATGTAAAGTTTAGTGCTTTGGCTTGTTTTACTTTTCTGCAATGGTTTTGTATTTCTCTTGTGATTATTAGTTTTTCTTTTTCTTTTTTTAATTTTAATTATTGATTGCGGTTCAATGGTGGTTTCAGAGTTTAAATGTTGCATCCATACAGTTGTACACAAATTTGGGTTTACTTTATGTGTTAGCTAGCTATATTATGAGTGATTGGCTAGGAGAAAAAGTAAATACTATGAAGAAGAGACTGTGAAAGTAAATTTGACTTGATGTAGAAAAGGTGATGGGGATAGCAGAATGTATGTGAATTTAATTATATTTGGATGTGGCCTTTTGGCAATCATGATAATAACTTGATGAATTTTGCACATAGAGTAATTGATTTAAAGATTTATGGGCTACAATGTATGTTTTTGGATCGAAGTGAAGTCTGTTACCAATGAAATGAACTTGACTTCAATAGATAGAAGCAAACATATTGGATAATCTCAGGGAGAGAAATATTGTGGCATCTTGAAACTTATGTTAGCATGGAGCTCTAACTAAATGTGTCAACTTATGAGAATACTTCTCAACATAGAGTTTTCTACATTGCTTTTAAATAACAACTGGACATATTCTAGTTTTTATGAAATTTGTTTAAAAATCCTGTCAAGATAGGTATTTCTTCTTCTGTTCTCTCTCTCTCTTTCTTCTGGAGGTCACTTTTTTGGAAAAGTATTAAGGTAATCACTAATTTCTAATGTCTGGAGAAAGAATGATATAAACACAAAAAATCTTGGTTTTACCTTACTAGTGGAATGGTAGTATTAATTGTGGGTCTGATATTGAGTTCTATTTTTATTTTTTTCTTTTTTGTGTTGGTCTTTTTTTTTTGGGTTGCCACTCCTGTTTTATTTATTACTTTCTTAAGTCATAGTATAGACCTTTTTTTTTTAACTCGTAGAATAGCCAACTAAAATTTCACTCAATTTATAAATTTCTTCTGTGAAGAGCAGGACAGGAAATGGTAAAATAAGTGCCTCTGGGGGGAATGGATTTGCTGGAGGTGGTGGTGGTAGAGTTTCTATCAATGTTTTTAGCCGACATGATGGTGCTGAAGTTTGTGTTCATGGTATGGCTTAGGCATTTACCTTTTGTCTTCGCATATGTTTTTTCTTTCTTTTTTTTTTTTAACTTGTCACTTTGGAGAATTTAGAGAAGGAAATGTTTATATGTAAATTTGAAGTGTAATTGGAACTGATTTTTTAACTCGTACCATTCTGCATTGGCCTTCTCTTCAGGAGACTGCTATTCTAGATTGAGTTTCCTAGCTCTTATTTTATGGATTTTACGCTTAAGAAACAAAAGAGTTGAGCGGATGGGCTGAATAAAATTTAGTTTTGATTTCTATTGCATATAAAACTTATGTTCGATTTGTTCCCTTCTCTTTCCATATCAATTGTAATTTAGCATGTGCCAACTTTTTTAAGCTTTTATATAACATGAAGCTCATAACAAACTTCATTCACGAAATTCCACTTAAACAGCAATCCAGGAAAGTTGATTAAAATGAATGTGGGGTTTCTTTTTCTATCTGCTAATATGTGCGTCCAATTGTTCACTTTCTCCCTCAGAGTCTTGGAGGAGATTCATCTCATTCTGTTTGCAATATTTTATCCTCTTTAAAAGATGTTAATATATATTATATTTCCACAAAATAAAAATAGTTGCTTAATAACCATATTTTTTTCTTACATTGCTTGTTATCTTGTTTTTAGGGGGAAGGAGTTTTGGGTGTCCTGAAAATGCGGGTGCTGCAGGGACATATTATGATGCTGTGCCTCGGAGGCTTTTTGTAAGCAATGACAACCTGCCAACAAATACTGACACGCTTCTTTTAGAGTTTCCAAAACAGCAACTTTGGACAAATGTTTATATTCGGGATAATGCCAAGGCTTCTGTTCCTTTGTTTTGGAGTCGTGTACAGGTGACTAAAGAAGTACTATCTTGTTTACCTGTTTGGATTTACATGGTTATTGGCCATTCTGGGTGATTGCGTTTATTTTTGTTGGGTTGGTTTTATTCAAGTCTTAATCCTCAGTAATTGCATAGGCTAAGACAGAATTTATGATAGCTGTTTTGGTTACATTTAGACTCATTCACTGGGTTATTTATGGATGTTCTGTAACAGTTTGCAGATATACATCATGTTCTTCCTTTTTGATGTATCTGCTACTTAAATAGGTTCGAGGACAGATTCATTTATCACAGGGGGCAGTCCTAAGTTTTGGGCTTGCACACTATGCTACATCTGAATTTGAGTTGCTGGCAGAAGAGCTTCTAATGAGTGATTCCATTGTCAAGGCAAGTTACATGCACCTCTCCACTCTTTAGTGGAGTTTCATATTTTATCAGCCAAATGTTACTCTCTCAATAACCGCTCCGTTGTAGGTAGTTTTTCTTAGTTTAACTTACTCCCTATGCTACCAAATATACCCACTGTTTGTTGGCATTTTAAATCTTTTAAATTACATTATACTATACATGGGAATATCTCCACTGATCTCATGAGAAACATCACATATATAGTTATCATTTAAAGTACTTGTCTGCATTTTCAATCTGTTAACCTCAGAATATCTCCATTGCTTTACTGATCTAGATCTCAGATTCTCTATCTCTGAAAATTCCTTTTGGATTCCTTTTGGCTTCTAAATATTGACCTTCCCATGTTTGTATAGTTGTTGAATTACTGTTTTCTTCTGAATGCATTTTTATCTTTCTGTCGTGAGCAAACTTTTGCAGTGCTGATGTTTTCATTATTGCTATTAAATGATATAATTTTCTGGAGGCATTTTTGTCCATACCTAATTTTTGCTCTGTTGCCATTATCTCTTGCCTTACATAAAGCTGCAGACTATATGATCATTTTACATTATAGTTATCATAATATTAATAATGGTCTTCATTACTGTTACCTGCAATTGAAATTAGATATATGGGGCTCTTCGTATGTCTGTCAAAATGCACTTGATGTGGAATTCCAAAATGCTTATAGATGCTGGTGACGATGCAATTCTGGCGACATCCTTGCTTGAGGCTACCAATTTAATGGTTCTTAAGGTGTGTTGTATCTTCTTTGTTTTCTTGTTTACTAGATGATCTTTTTTAATATTTTATTGGAGCTGTATTTGTTTCTCAGGAATCATCTGTGATACGTTCTGATGCCAATTTAGGAGTTAACGGACAAGGTTTTCTGAATTTGTCTGGACCAGGAGATATGATTGAGGCACAGCGTCTGATCCTGTCCTTATTTTTCAGTATCAATGTAAGCTCAGGCCTCAACATGTAGCATTGAATTTTATGTTGTCTTCAAATCAGATTTACTAGTTTACGGATGAAATTTTCAGTTAGAGGTAGAGAAATTTGCTTTGATCAATTTTATGTGGAAATTATTCATTTTGTGGTCTTACTTTGCTTCCCATGAAATGAAGGTTGGACCTGGATCTGTTTTGCAAGGTCCCTCAGAAAATGCAAGTAACAATGATACGTAAGTTATGAATTATATATTCATCATTGAACCTAATTTTTTTAATAGATTAGTAATTTTTTTTTTGGGGAAAAACTGTAGGAAACCACGACTTTATTGTGACCGCCATGATTGCCCAGTGGAATTGCTTCATCCTCTAGAAGATTGCAATCTGAACTCGTCATTATCCTTCACTCTTCAGGTACCCCATTAGCTAGATTGAACGCTAAGTACTCATCTTCATCAGATTAGTGTATGACTATTGTGCTGTGATGGGCTTTGGCTTTTGGGTTTCTTAGACACTATTTTTTTGTGAATTGTTGCTTCAGATCTGTCGAGCTGAAGAGATTAATATTGAAGGCATTATAAAAGGATCTGTTGTTCATTTTCACTTGGTTAGAACTGTTGTCGTCCATGCTTCTGGAGCAATAAGTGCATCTGGCCTAGGTGTGTCTTAACTCTTATCCATTTAAAATTCCAGCAAGATTGCTAACTGCATTGCTCACATGGAGTTGAACTGTAGAATGTCTCCTTCGCTTTTTTCATTTTTCGTCTGATAGATTCACATATTGAATGTTCCAGATTATAGTGTTAGATCAAAACTGTTCATTTCCTGGTAAAATTGTGTTTTGTGAAATTTCATTTGGGTTTATCTGTAGGATGCACTCATGGAGTGGGAAGAGGAAAAGTATTTGACAATGGTCTTGGTGGTGGTGGTGGACATGGTGGTAATGGTGGGCAGGGATACTTTAATGGAAGTTTCATTGATGGTGGTGCTACATATGGGGATGCCGATTTGCCTTGTGAACTTGGTAGTGGCAGTGGAAACGATAATCTGGCTGGTGCAATTGCCGGTGGCGGCATAGTAGGTAAACTTGTTAATTTGATAAGATAGTGATTCTGTTCTTAATTTATTCTTCTGTGCTTCTCACCGAAATCTGAAATCAAGTGCAAAATGAAGGTTAAACTGCAGAGGCTCAAGCATGAATTACTATCTAGTTAGGAGTTTGGAGCAAATTCTATTTATATCTACTATTTGCTTGATTTAGATTGTAGGGATCTATGCCTTCCATTTGCATTATCTTCTCTCTCATTTTGGAAATTTTACGCTTTTGACAAGTTTGTTGAAAGCATCCACTCTATGCCATGCTGGGTGATGTTGAAATTAATGCTTACTTCTTTCCTTTTGAAGCTTGACATCCTGTTTCCCTAGTATTGGGTCACAACCTAGGCCTGGTCTCTGAAATCATATATTCTCTTCCATGAGTACTTAGAGTCAGTGCTTTGTTATCTGGTCAGTGTTGTCTTGCTACTTTTAGAAATGTTGTTTAATATTGTTAGTAGTATCATTCTTCCAACTAATGCTTTACTGGAAAGATTCTTGGTGCAGACCAACCACCTTGTGGTGGAGTGGTTGGGGGCTCACTCTCCCAACTTAGGGGGAATGAGTTCAAGTATTCTGTCCCACTTTCAAGTGTGGGAGAATGCTTTCTCCCAAGTATAATGGAAGCATATATCACCTACCCTACTTTAGTAGCAGATTCTTGGTCCGTGCTATAATAGATCTAATTCAGGTAGTGTCCCATTAGATTTTGGATTTATGAATAGCTAATTCAGGTAGTGTTCCCCCATTAACTTATTCAGGTAATATTGATAGATTTGTAATAATACTTTCAAAAGATAAAGAAAAAGAAAAATATCCTTGGTGATGATTTATGATTATGATTCTTTTCTAGTGCATGTTTCAATATTAGTGCTCTAGAAGTGGTGTAAGAAAAAAAAATATTCGGCCCCTGACATAGTTTTGACTCAACTGTAGATTCATTTATCAAATGAGGACATTGTTCAAGTTTGGCTATTGCTCTACTCAGTTGATTTGAATTACATTGTGGATCTTCTTTTTTACCCTCCTTATGGATCATTACTTTATCTTTTTCTTTGGACAGTGATGGGTTCATTGGAGCATTCACTGACAAGTTTATCTGTTTACGGTTCAATTAGAGCTGATGGCGAAAGCTTTGAAGAAGAAATCCATCAGCAAGATGGTAGGCTTATCTCAACTGTAGGTCCTGGGGGTGGATCTGGTGGAACCATTCTTTTGTTTATTCATACATTAGTACTTGGTGAGTCTTCTTCTATCTCCACTACTGGTGGACGTGGCAGTCATAGTGGCGGTGGTGGTGGTGGTGGTGGAAGGATTCATTTTCATTGGTCAGATATACCAATTGGAGATGAGTATCTTCCCTTGGCAAGTGTGAATGGAAGCATTGATGCTAGGTTCGCATCCAGCAAACTGTACTCTTTTCTTGCATTCAATTCCTGGTGAATGATTAGACTGCTTGTTTCCCTCTATGGTTTGTCTATTTTAATGCCAATGGTCCTTTACCAAACATTTGCTGCTTGGTCTGGTAGATTGTTGAAAATAAATGGTTCTCAGTTTGGTGCTATTAAATATATCATGCAGTTGAAGTATTAAAAGCAGCTTTACTTTCAAGGATATTTCCTACACCCTGTTATGGGAAAGTTTTAAGTACTCCTTGGCTCATTGTTTTTTGGCATTTTAAAACTTCTGAAGTACGATGTCTGACTTGTTGAATTCTAGAAGTGATTTAGGTGAGACCGTAGCTCAGATTTTAAGTTGTTATTAAGTCATGAAAGACTCTTGACTACTGGTAGGATTCATCCTTCAATACTGTGCAAGATAGGTATCTGTTCAAAGGACTTGAAGTGGATGTATTATAAGATTCTGTGAAAATAATTTGCATAAACTTTGATCCAATTGCTGAAGAAGACATGTTGATATGCATGTCGGAATCCTGTGCCTATTTCATTAATAAGGTTATTGAAAAAAGCACCCATAGGAAGTGTACAAAAACCTCTGTTAGTGCCAACAGTGAAGCTTCATGGTGTCATATAACCCTGTCATGAAGACAAGCGTGTATTCTTTTTTTTGCCCCACTGGGTCGTGGCAACTCTCAAAAATTGAGACTAAAGGTACTCAAGTCAAACATGTATGTATATCTATAATATCGAATGTTTATGCTGCAACATGATGGTGTGTGTGTGAAACTGCTATAATACTTTAAACAAGTTTGTTTATAAGTGGAAATCTGATGAAAAAATTTGTATGACTCCCTCAATTAGTTTATACACATTTTGGCAATGAAGAGTCATTATTCTTTAGCTGTGTGTGTACCTCAGGCACACGGACGTGAATTTGTATTTTTTATTATTCCAACCAACCAAATTTTAATTGGACAAGTCTCCTACTGGCCCCAGCAGCTTGCTTATAAGTAACTATTCCATGTGTTCTTCTGGCTTTAGGCTGATGTTTTTTTCATCTTCACCCTCGGCCATTTTCTGTTTGTTTTGTTATTAACCATGGTAAATTATGGATTCTGAATTGAATTGGTTAGATTTTGAGCCTTATTTCCCTGATGCCAGGGGAGGACTTGGTAGAGGTCAGGGTCTTACTGGTGGAAATGGGACTGTTACAGGGAAGGCTTGCCCTAGAGGTCTTTATGGCGTCTTTTGTGAGGTAGCTTCATCTTTTTATGTCTTGTGGTATTTGACTTGTTTCGCAACCCAATAGTTTTGATCATTTAACATTATCTGTGCGATGTTGCATGTAAAGTATTTTAGTGACGTATAGAAAAACTTTTGATTTTTTGACCTCTAACCTCTACCCATATCTAGTTATTTGTTTTCCAGCAATATCTTTGTGGTTTTTTTTTTTTTTAATATTTTCCTCTTTCTAATGGTGACACTTTTCTGTTACCTTGCCTTTTAACTTGTTGATGTGCTTGTCCTCACTGGTTGAGCAATTGTACTGCAGGAATGCCCTGTTGGGACTTTTAAGAATGTGAGTGGGTCTGATAGAGCTCTTTGTCGTAATTGCTCATCTAATGAGCTTCCGCATCGTGCTTTATATATTCCTATTCGAGGTATTTTAAATTTCTAATTAAGCTTCTTCTGTATGTGAAAGAACTGTTGTCATTGCTGTGAATGTTACTTTTTGATCTAAAAATCTTTGAAATTGTCTTAGGTGCTTTAAGGTTGTTATTTCTCTGGTTAATTCTGTTCTTAAATTTGTACAATATGTTAAACAGGTGGTGTCACTGAATGTCCTTGTCCATATAAGTGCGTTTCTGAGAGATATCACATGCCTCACTGTTATACAACGCTTGAAGAGTTGGTATACACTTTTGGTGGGCCGTGGTTGTTTGGTCTTATTCTCTTAGGTCTCCTCATCCTGTTAGCTCTTGTTCTTAGTGTTGCACGGATGAAATACATGGGTGGGGATGAACTGCCAGCTCTTGTGCCAGCTCGTCGGATAGATCACTCCTTCCCTTTCCTTGAGTCTTTAAATGAGGTTGCTATCCAATTTTATTGCTGCTTTATTTAATATTTCATCTTTTATATGGAACCAGTAGGCAGCAACATTAGGATGCAATTGCGATTTGTTGCATTATTCCGAGGATGATAATTTGTTTCTTCTTTCAGGTTATGGAGACAAATAGAACTGAGGAGTCACAGAGTCATGTTCATAGAATGTATTTTATGGGGCAAAATACTTTCAGTGAGCCTTGGCATCTGCCTCATTCTCCTCCAGAACAAGTAATAGAAATTGTGTAAGTTCTCTTATCTCTCTAGATATAAAATGACTTTGTTAGGTGTTACTCTGAAGGTCATCTTTAATATCAAGTTACAAGTTCTTTGTTTCTAGAAGATCTAAAGTATTTTACATATTTAATAATTTATTGTTTTGTATAATTTAGTCTTTTACTGTAATTTGTGCTCTAATATATCATTTGCATCACAGATATGAGGATGCATTCAATAGATTTGCAGATGAGATTAATGCTTTAGCTGCTTATCAGTGGTGGGAGGGTTCAGTTTATAGTATTCTTTCTGTCCTTGCATATCCACTTGCGTCGTCCTGGCTACAGCTATGTCGGAAAAATAAATTACAACAACTTCGTGAATTTGTTCGGTCAGAGTATGACCATTCCTGCTTACTGTTCTTGTCGCTCACGTGCTCTATATGAAGGGCTTAAGGTTCTTTTCTCTTAAATATATTCCAAATTGCCTCTTTATTGCCCTTTTTTCCAATTTGTTTTGCTCTCCTTATGTTTGTTATATACATTTGTTGGGTTATTTGTAATTTTTATTTTTTGTGATTGTAGACAGCATTTCAACCATTCGTCTTTTTCCACTTCAAAATTTTTAAATCTAAGGGTGTCAATGTTACAGGTATTTAGGATTTGGATTTGGTAAAGGCCTTTGAAATTGATTTGTGTGTTTCCATTAGGATTATGATCTTGTTGACTAATGTTAAAATGCTGTCCTTGAGTATACCTTAGTAAACTTAGTTAATAATTTATTCCCAATATCAATTAGATCTGCTGCCTGCAAAATTTAGCATAGTTTTTGTGGTACTGAACCTAAAATTTAGACTCTTGAGGATCTTTATTGTTTGGTGTTGGTTCTTGTACAACACTTTGCTATTTTGTTGTTGAAAAGCTTAAAATCTTCTGAAGTGATATAGATGAGAATGATCAGGAAGGGCTCAAGTGGCCTAGGAAGATAGACTGTCCTGCTCTGTTTCACCCAGGGCATCCTTCCTGCAGATGCTTTCAATCTGTCCTCATTTATTGTCCTCCCAAGCATATTTTCTGTTTAATTATAATGGAATCAGCAAATTTGACATTAATGCTCACTGTATTCTGTTGCAGGTAGCTGCAACCGCTGATTTAATGCTAGCATATATCGACTTTTTTCTTGGCGGAGATGAAAAGAGAGCTGATCTTCCTCCTCGACTTAATCAAAGATTACCAATGTCTTTGTGTTTTGGGGGAGATGGAAGCTACATGTCTCCTTTCTCTCTTCATAATGATAACATTTTGACCAGCCTTATGAGTCAGGTTAATGATTTTATTAGTTTACAAGGTTGCCCCTTTGTAAATTATATGGTATTCCTAAATGACGAGAATTGTTTTGTTTGCATTTTCCAGTCTGTTCCACCAACTGTGTGGTACCGACTAGTAGCTGGTCTAAACGCTCAACTGCGATTGGTTCACTGTGGACATTTAAAAACTACTTTTGGTCATCTTATCAGTTGGCTTGACACTCATGCAAATCCTAGTTTATGTCAATATGGTATACGTGTTGTTCTTGCTTGGTTTCAGCCTACAACTTCTGGATATTGCCAGTTTGGAGTTGTGGTATATGCTACTGAGAACAGAAGTCTGGCACATGTTTTTGAAGTTCAAGATAGATCTTTGCTACATGAGCAACAGTCAAGGTAATTTTTATTTTTATTTATTTTTACTTTTTTTGGTGGAAGCAACTAATTTTCCAACTATTGTAATCAGCAGTTTGCTTAGAATCCATAGGGAGGATGCGGTACATTATTTGAGAGTCAATGAACATCTAATGACACGAAGACGGATATTTGGAGGGATTTTGGATGCCAAAAGCTTACAAAGTCTTAAGACAAAGAGAGCTACATGTTATCCCTTTTCCTTTGTTGTTCATAATTCTAAACCCGTTGGTCATCAGGTAGTTGACATACTTCTAGTGTATACATTGACAGATCCATTTTCTTTTTCCAATATTTGGCCAAAACTTGAGATGGTACTCTGACCTTTTGTTTCTCTCATTTTGCAGGATCTTGTTGGCTTGCTTGTCTCTGTACTACTATTAGCGGATTTTAGCTTAGTCTTGCTTACATTGCTACAGATGTATTCTATTTCACTTCTCAACCTTTTTCTAGTCCTCTTTATCCTTCCTCTTGGTCTGCTGTTTCCATTCCCGGCTGGAATAAGTGCTCTATTCAGTCATGGACCTAGAAGGTCAGCAGGCCTAGCCCGTATATATGCTTTGTGGAACATAACATCCTTAATCAATGTTGTAAGTTAAATCTCTGTCCATCTTTTAAAATTATTTGATGCTTGAAAGAATTGAATATATATGCTGATCTAGGTTGCAAGAAACAAGCATCAGCCGTATTCTGATAATACAAATTCACCTCTGATAATTCAAGAATGGAAAATGTGGTTTTAATTTTTTTACAATAATCTGACATATCCAAAGATGGAAATATGAACTCCAGCAATTTTATTTTTTGTAACCGTTCAGTCTTAATTTTTTTCTTTTTTTTTTTTGGGTCCTGGATAGTTCAGCCTTATTCTTTTTTATCCTTATATATGATGTGATTGAATTTGAACACCAAACTGTTGCTTGTTCACGTATTCTCAATCCAATTTATTTCTGGATAACAGGCAACTGCCTTCATATGTGGATATCTTCATTACAGAGACCATTCAAGTAAAAAGAATTTGAACTTTCAGTCCTGGAATTTTAGCATGTAAGTATATTTTATTCGATGGCGTGGCAAATTATGTGGGAAGTTGCCTTTGCTAATTCTGCTATTGAATGGAGTACAGACTGTACGGCTGAAATATGTGATTTTTCTGGGGTGTTGGTGGGTGCAGGGACGAAAGTGAATGGTGGATGCTTCCTTCTGGATTATTGTTGTGTAAAATTATTCAAGCCCGGTTGATTGATTTCCATGTGGCCAATCAAGAAATTCAAGATTACTCGCTGTATAGCAAGGATCCTGACGTGTTCTGGCAGTCATGAAAAGCATTCGCTGAATTGGGTACTAGCCACGGTTGAGTGTGTTAAGATGTGTTTTGTTCATCTTTTTTCATATTTTTGATTTGTTGAGAGAATAGGCGAGTTAAATGGTGTGTACAGATTGGATAGTATAGAGAGAGGAGAGGAAGTGGCAGCCATATTTTTGTAATGTAAATAACAGTGTGCAATATATCATTTTCTCACTTTTTTTTTCTCCCCCTCCTCTTTTGATTTTTGGCCTTTGTACGTACTGAAAAAGATGATGAAAGACATTGTAATGTTTGTTTATATATCATTTTGAGCGTAAATTTCTCATTTAAATTGCAAATTGGTTAGTCCATGACCGCACGTTGAAGTAACCTATTTTGAGCAAATTGGTGCAATGATTCATAAGACATCACTATCTGCGTAAATTTCTGATTTTAATGGTAAATTGGTTAGTCCATGACTTCACTTCGCAGTAAATGGTCGGTGGTGGGTTCTGACTGACTGGATGGGAGCACCATTTTTAGCAACATGAGAATTGCGAGAAGCTTTTAATCTTCGTCGATCTCACTTGTCGATTTATATTTTAAGTATTGAATTTTAATGGGTTTAGGATTCACAGATGGTTCTATTTTGGGACCTACCGTGGATCACGTTCGTTTCTCTCCAAAGACACAAATCATAAATTTTCAAATCTTCCTGGGTTAAAGCGTGATAGAAATCGAGAATTTTACATCATCCAGTTAATTACTTTCTTCCACGTGTGCTGCAGCAGCCAAACCTGCCTCTCTTTAAATTTTACGAAAATGACGTAATTGCCGACGATCATTTGTTCTTGCGTGTGGCCTGCGAGATCTTTTTTATTTTATTTAATTTTTCAGATTTGACCATCTCTCCGTTTGGTTCTCAGAACCACGGAAACGGATTCTAATTTTGGTCAGGCTAATTTTGCTGCGCTTTGGTGACGCGGCGAAATTTGATTGGGTAGGCGGTAAGGGAATCCGCCCGCAGACATTTGAGACAAGAGATTCCATCGCTGACATAATGCCAAAATATAGGGAACAGTCCAGCAGCCCACCCTACTAAACCAAACTCTTCTCTTTCCCTATTCCCAAAAAAAAAAAAAAAAATTTCTCTTTCGGCATTCCTACTTCAGTTTCTACAGAATTATTATGAGGCAACAAAGCGCAGAGGCTGCACTTTTGAGCAGTAATCACATCAATATTCATGTGTCGTCAGCTCCCAAGCACAGAGCTCTGCACCTGCTTCTTGTGTTCTTTGCCATTTCATCAAGTTTGTTTATCAATTATCCTTTTCTCTCATTTCTTTCTTCTTCTTTTTTTAAAGTTCAATATTCTGTAAGGATGACTTTGTAGACAAATTCCATATCCACCCTCCGTGAAGCTGAAGAACCATCTATTAATTTGCTGACTTTTTGGAATTAAATTTACCATTTATCTTTTTCTTTTTTTTAAGTGGTTTTTGCTTTTGGACCTTGGTTACTATTAGCCGCTTCACTTATGACCTGGTTGAAATCCTGAAAAAGACATTCAATGATTGTGATTTAGTTTCTTTTATTGTTATTTTTAATGTGGGTTTATAGCTATATATATAAATCCTGATTTTAGTTTGATTTGTTTCTTTTCTCCTGATTTATTATGGTGATTTTATTCAACTAAGAGATGGTCATCTTGTTTTGTTTGCAATTCAGTTCTAGGCCTCATATTCAAAGACAACAACTTAATTTTTTTTAATGGAAAGCTCAAACTCAAAGTCAATTATGGGGATGTTGTGGAATCAGAGCATGGTGTTGTTGCAGCTGATGATGGTCATTGCTCTGAAATTGGAGCATCAACGCTTAGACTTGGTGGCCATGCTGTTGATGCTGCAGTGGCAACTGCATTGTGCCTTGGCGTTGTTAATCCTACGGCTAGTGGAATAGGCGGCGGTGCATTTATGGTTGTGAGATCTTCAGCAACCTCACAGACTCTCGCTTTTGACATGAGAGAAACTGCCCCTCAAGCTGCTTCACAGGTAATTAAGTTACTCTTTCATCAAACAATACCCTTGTTCGAGTTGGAGCTATGAACCCAGAAATGTAATGCAACTGTCATCAAACAGGATATGTATGAAAACGACACTGAAGCCAAGTATACAGGAGCTCTATCAATTGGAGTTCCCGGTGAGATAGCCGGTCTTCATGAAGCCTGGTTGAAACATGGGCGTTTGGCTTGGAGGGCTCTGTTCCAACCTGCAATAAAGCTTGCCAAAGAAGGTTTTGTGGTTGCTCCTTATCTTGGACAACACATAGCGGACAAGGCAGAGGTGATCTTAAATGATCGCGGCTTACGACAAGTGTTTGCACCAAATGGAAAGTTGTTAAAACCAGGCGATAAGTGCTATAATGTTGAGTTAGCTCAGAGCCTGGAGGCATTGGCAGAACAAGGGCCACAAGCCTTGTATAATGGAACTGTTGGTGAGAAGTTAGTGAAAGATGTTAGAGAGGCTGGTGGGATTTTGACAATGGAGGATTTAAGGAGTTACAAAGTTGATGTAATGGATGCAATGTCTGCAAATGTAATGGGGTACGCTATATCTGGAATGCCACCTCCTTCAAGTGGAACTGTTGGAATGTCCATGGTGGGTAACAAATTTTGCTCTTCATAAATTTCATAAGTATGTTAAGTGATTTACTTTTCTAAATGTTGATGATGTGAAGCAGATTCTAAACATCTTTGCTAGTTATGGAAGTTCTGATGCTGCAAAAGGGAGTCTTGGTCTACATCGATTGATTGAAGCTCTTAAACACATGTTTGCTGCTCGAATGACCTTAGGTGACCCCAAGTTTGTAAACAATACCAACACTTTGTCTGAAATGCTTTCTCCATCTTACGCGAAGCAAATTCAGCTTAAAATATTTGACAACACTACTTTTCCACCAGACTACTACATGTACAGGTATAGTATGTAACTGCAAAAATTCAATGAAGCATCATGCACTCTACTTAAATATGTAACTGGTATATAGCCATGCGGTCATCATGATTCTTTGAATCTCTTTTGAGTCATTCACGGCCAGGTGGAGTCAGTTGAGAGATCATGGAACAAGTCATTTCTGCATTGTAGATGCAGAGCGAAATGCAGTGTCTATGACAACAACGGTGAACTATGCTTTTGGAGCTGGAATTCTCTCGCCTTCTACTGGTATTGTCCTCAACAATGAGATGGGTGACTTCTCAATACCCACGGAGATATCTTCCGACAAGCTACCACCTGCTCCAGCAAATTTTATTGAACCAAATAAGAGACCTTTGTCTTCCATGACTCCACTTATTATTACTAAGGTACATGTGCATTCATTCATGTTCATAGAATCATAGTTCTTACTCAGATCAATACTCATAGTCTCATTCTTGTTTACTTGCATTGCAGGATAATCAACTAGCTGGGGTTATTGGTGGTAGTGGTGGAATGAACATCATTCCAGCAGTAACCCAAGTTTTTATAAACCATTTTATCTTGGGGATGGAACCTTTAGCTGCATGTCCAGAATCCAAGAGTCTACCACAAGGTTCGTAAACAGAGTTGGAATTCTCTCATATCTGAACTTTTCGTAAGCAAAAGTCACGTGGGTTATTAGTGGTAATACATTATTACTAGAATACACGTGATATGAAATTTTTGAAAGTTCAGGAGAGCTCAGACGAGAGACGATTTGAAAGCTCATAAATAATTGGTTCCAATGGTTACATATACATGTAGCATCCAAAATTTCAAAGACATCATGTGATGATTTTACTCTGATTTTGTGCAGCTGATACCAAATGTTGTTAGTTACGAAAATTGGACGGTGATTGATGGTGATCACATTGAGATTTCTGAGGAAAGCAAGCTTTTCTTGGAAAAGAGGGGTCACCAATTGAAGGCTAAGGCAGGGGGAGCTATAGTCCAGTTTGTTGTTCAAACCCTTCAAAACCCCATCAACAGAATCCGAAAAATCGGAAAAGGTATTGACAATGCACAAGTGTTGCATGGAATTCTTACGGCAGTGAGCGACCCAAGAAAGGACGGGAGGCCCGCAGCTGTTTGATTTGTTATTGTAGATGGAATTAAATAAGCACAGCTGTTGTAGATACTGTTATTATTTTGTAAAGTATTGTGATTTTTGTGTAAATCAACAATGTATGCACGCTATTCATTAGAGCGCTGATAGATGTCCCGGGTCAAGCCTCGAAGCTTTAATAAAACAACGCCGTTTTGTTAATTTTTTGGGTCATTTCAATTTTTCTTAAAACAACGTCGTTTTGCTTAAGCATTCCAACTCTGTATCAAACTCATCTTTCTCTTGTAATAAAGAAACAAAAAAACTCATCTTTCTTTTTCGATTTTTCACTTCACCACAGAACCCAACTACATAACCTAATTGCAAAACCCCTCAAGCTGTTATCTTCCTTCTGCAGAACCCATCTTTCTCTTTCAGTCTTGTTATGCCAAAACACTAAGAAGAAATATCATGTACTTGCAAAATTGAATAAATAATTGAACAAGAGAGGTTGGCATATTTAGTTAAAGCGTGATGTCCAAAGTGACAGTTCCATATATGGTAAACCTTCCCAAAGGATTGATAGTTCCATCCCATTATAATTTGAAAACAATGATTACGTAGTTGAAAACATATTTAGTTTTTATATAATATGTTGAGTTGAAAATTGCAATTTATTACTTACAATTACTAATCTCTGTCACTGGTGGCAGTGGTGATGGTAGTGGCGGTGGTTGGCTGTCGGTGGGCTATCCCAGTGGTTGCGTACGCATGGATTCTGGATTCTGGATGGTGGATTGAGGACTGTAAATGGTTGTGCTGCACTTAATCGATAAAGGAAAGGGGCTTGGCAAAACGGTGCGTTTCATTTTCAGGGTTTGACCCAGGCAAAATCATTTTCCTATTCATTAAGACATTAATTTTTTATTTGTTTATAAAAATAATATCCACCCAACAAACTCACCTCAATTATAGCAAGCCAAAACTTTTCTCAAGCAACTTTACTATTAATTTAAATTTTAAGGATATTTATTAAAATATTTTAATTTTTATATACTCTCGTAGGAGTGGATAAATTTCGGTTCGCTTCGGTTTTATATAAAATCGAATCAAACTAAATTGACTTAATTTTATTAAGTTGAAGAGTTTTTAAACTTTTTTTTTTGTAATGAATTGAGTCAAATCAAACTGATTTAAATTGGTTCAGTTCAATTCAGTTTTATTAGAATTAAAATCAATAATTCATTTCTCTCTTACCTGATTCTCACAATTAATTCAAATATATCAAATCAAATCTTTTAAATAATTACCAAAAAAATAAAATAGAAATCATCAATTAAATTCTTGGACACAATCCTCCCTAAACAAAATACACAAAATGAAAAAAATTAATAATCCCACTTAATCCTAATCAAAGCTTCCAATCTTTTATGTTTTTAAAAGCTTCCAATCTCCACATTTAATGCATGCAATGATGTAAGTACAAATTTTCGAAGCTCTACATAAGAATAATTTAAATATGAATTAATTGAACAAATAAAAAATAAATAAGCATAAATTATAACTTTTTAATTAAAACACTTATGAGATTGAACTGTTTGATAAAGTTCTAAATCTCCAATGCATGAATCATCAATTTTATCATAAAACCTCTTCATTGGTGCTAAAAGTGGACCAAGAATATGTCAACCGGTGCTAAAAGTGGACTCTAAAACTATTGTTGAAACAAGAATCGCAAGCACCTCCTTGGCAATAAGTGACAAAATTGGGTATTTGGTGCAATTGTTCTTCCATCAACTCAGAATATCAAATCTATCGTTCCATGCATCCTCACTCAAGTAAACTAAATACACTTCCATCTTTCTTTTCACACATTCTCTTTCTTTCTCTCTTTTTTTTTTTTTCCTTTAGAAACTTTTTCGGTATCATAGGTATTTCCCTATAACTCATTTTCCCACACATTCACATCCACATCACATGAAAAAACATCAAAAGAAGTCTTTGAATACAAGGCATGGTAAAAGTTATAAGCTCCTACCAATTGATCTTTGATGCTCACTACCATTGCTTCAAGTTTGTTGGTATTATACAAAGATTCAAAACAAAATGAGACATATTCTAACTTATATCGAGGATCAAACACAACTGCAATAATCAACAATTTGTTCATGTTATGCATCGAACCTCAATCTTTATCCAACTTTGTCTTCATTTTTTTTTTGTCACTTTACTCAATATAGTATCTACATCCTGACACTTTGCTGTCAATGGAGATTGAATAGTACTCACTTAAAAAAATATAAACAAAATAATAGAAATTACATTAATAATAATAAGCATTGTGCTAATAATAAGAAGAATCGACCTTTTGGAACAAAACAATTATAAAATTTTAAAAAGAATAACAATAAAATAACAAACAAGTTTCACTAACTTGATGAAAATATAGATTGGAAGTTATAATTAAAGAGACATTAAACTTCAAAGTGGCGTCTTTAAGAATCTCTAAAGATCAAATAAACACAATTTCATTATCTCAATCTTCATATTTAGTGGCCTTATGTTCTCACTTTCATTTATATCCTCTCTACAATAGTTACGATAATGTTCATTTGCTTCTTCCAATCGTTCAAATACCTTTTGAAACTTAAATATATTATCCAACATCAAATAGGTAGATGTTCCATCGAGTAACAACATCTAACACTGCATACCCTCTACTTCTAATCTTCTCCTATTCAACATACTTTTTAAATCTATTTTTCAACACACTTTTTATATCTATCCTCCATCACCAGAGATGATCTTATAAATCTCACTGCGTTAGGAATGCTAGCAATTGAACCTTTCAATTTTGTTAATCCTTCACCAACAATCAAGATTATAATATGTGCACAACATTGTAACATAGAAACTCACCACCCAACAATTCCATCTACCTGCCAACTCTTTTAACTTTCTCTTCATATACTTAACAGCCAAATCATTTGACCAGCAACATTTTCTACAACAATTATAAGTACTCTATCTATACTCCAAACGTGCAAAGTAGGCTCAATATCTTTCCCAATTAAGACCCCTCTATGACTTGTTATTTGACTAAAACTTAAAATTTTCCTTTGCAACTACCAATCATAATCAACAAAAACAAGCTATCACAATCATGTAATTGATATTCTGTAAAGAACTCCATGTGTTAAGACACACTCTCATTTTACTAGCAATGAAGATATTTTTCAATGATATCTTCTCATCTAAATACAACTGATAGGTATCTCAAACAAGTGTCACTAAGAAGGGGCTCAAACTGGGTACAAGCAACATGACAAAAATAACGAAATCCTTTACCCTTAACAAAACTAAATGGCAACTCATCAAGCACAACCATTTTAGCACAAGATTTTCTACATTCTTCTTTATCAAAAGAAACAACCACGGTATTAAAAGCACTATGCGAAGAGGTCTACTACTTTGCTCCAATTCATCTACTTTAGTTGCCAAATTATTTTCACAAACCTTAAAATGATTTTTCATTTAAATGGTCCCATTTCTTACAGGATGACAAGCATAAGTTTTACCACAATAATTACATGAAACTCTTGGTTCTCCTTCACATCTAGTAAAATGGGCACATGTATCTGACACTTTAGTTCTTGATATTTTTCTCTTAATTTAACTACACTTTGGTATTACTCCCCTACACTATCATATTCTGAATCCATCTGAGAAAAAGAAACAAAAATAAATAATCTAACACATGCGTAAATAAAATAATCTAACTAAATTAATAAGATGATGATGGGTTTTAAGAATTAAGAAGCCAAAAAAAAATTGTCTGAAAGTAGTATATCCATATTAAAAGAAGAATGTATAAAGCTAATGATGCAGCAGCTCAACTGCACATGTTAGCTCAGGTATTTACAGGACCAAACACATTTAATTAGATGAGTTGTATGATTTCTCTTTTGATATTTTCATGATATGGCCTATTATATAAAATGGAATTTGCAAGATAAAATACTTGACATAGGTTCAATTTATGATCGTAAAAAAGAATTTTGCTTTACTACTTGTATTAAAAATTAAGTAATGATTAGACTTATGGAATGGACAAAGCTTAATATATATACAAATAGAATTTAGTGCACTGAAAATGATACTTAGGGCATCATATAGCTGAACCACGATTTTGAGTGAGAGGTAAATAGTTTAAATCTAATTTTGGGGCTAAGCTTCTATGTGGGTATTAAAATCAAATGGACACATGACCTACGAAAAAAGTGATAGCAAATCAGCTCTTTAGTTTCTATAGGACCCCATTTGACTTTGGTTTTGGGTCTTGACCCCTTGACCAATTTTTATTTTTATTTGACTCTTGATCACATTAAAAAGACTAAAATACACATATTTACATTAAATCTTAAAAATTATATACCCACACACAATGGCATCAAGCAAAACCCTAAAATTATTTTTGCTTATATACAGTCACCTCTTGCAAAATCCTTGACTGTCGTCTTAGCAAATTACCCTACAAATACTGGTCACCATCGCTACTAGAAGTTCATCACCTGTGCCCCTCGTTTGCAAGTGAGTTTTTATTTTGGCTGCATTTTATTCATTTAAAAAGAAATTAAACACTTTGTATTGCTTTTATGAGTGACACTAATTTTATTTTTTAAAATAGTCAACATTTAATGCCATGGGTGAGAATCGTGTTGAGACCATTGATACCATGGAGGACTCTCCCTCCAAAAACGTAAAAGTTGTTAGCGAAGATCTCGTGAAGGTCTTTGTTCGCAAGCATGAATGAAGTTCTGCAAAACACCTTACACTAATCCATTAAAAAAGCAAAAGCATGATCCCACTGATGGTTTAAGTATGCTTGCAGCACCTTTCACATATGATCCAAGTGCAGTTATACCTGAATCAGAAATTAAAGCATTAGAAGTGTGGTTGAAATCAACTGATGATAAGTTAGTGGACATACCAAGTGAAGAAGTGTCAAAGGACGCTTTTAAGCAGCTGTACACTCTGGAGAATTGGCTTGATATCAATGTAAAAAATAATGCTAGTTCAATGATACAATTCAAATAATTTAGTATATATACATATATATTAAAGCATATAGATGCAGGATTTATGATTATTAGATATGGTGTTACTCACTACTAGAAAAATGGTCTTTACTGATACTTATCTTGTGACACTTAATTAAAAAGTATCAGTAATTACATGTGTTTGGGGCATTTTCCGTGTTTAACAGATAAGTATCACAAATTTTCAATACTATAGTGTTTGTAAATTAAGTATCACAAATATGTGACATTAAGGTATCAGTAATTAAAAAAATAAAATTTTAATTTTGTATCCACTGGGAGTCGAACCGCAGACTTCTATACTTTAGCTTTTTAATTTTAAACGTTAAGCCAGCAAACCACAAGTTGCATTTTTACTTAATAAACAATAATTATTAAAAATTAAATTAAATTATCTAGAAAGTAGAAACTATGTCGTTTTAATGAGGTGTACATGGAAACCTAAAATCTAAAAATTTTGACGAGCAAAAAATCTATCCCCACAGCCACTTTCTTCTTTGAACCGAAGCTCTCTTCTCTCTCTCTCCCTCCTCTCTCTCTCTACCTCTCTCTCTAACAACGGTCTACCTCACAAGTCGTTGCTGTAAACCTTCAAAATAAGCCGCCATCCTTGAGCTAAAATACCCTTGGAAAAAAGCCTAGAAAGTGTTGTGAAGAACTTGGCCAAAGTTAGGGTTCGAAAGTCAGATTTAAAAAATTAGGGCTTTTTTTTTAGGGGTATCTTATTGTTTTTAATGTTGAGTTCAGAGAGGCCATCAACATTGTGGGGGTTTAAGACAAGGAGATTGGGCCCTGCAGAGCCAAGAAGGCAAGTTAGAGGCGATTCCTTAATGAGAATGCTGATGCTTCTGAAATGGATTTTCTTGGAGGAGACCTTGCTGTTTCAGCCTTTGTAGATCTTTCTTTTGATCTTCCATTGAGGTGGTTTAGAGAAAAAGGAATTCATGGACATCTTTTTGCATGTGCTGGGAACGTTGCCAAGTTAATAGAGAATGAATACGGAATTTCTCTTTGCCAAAGTTTTTGGAGTCAACTCGAAGTTCTGCTGGAGCTGGGATTGTTTTTCCCACAAACCTATTCCGCCTGGAGGTGAGTTATCTGTTTTGTTGAGTTTATGGAATTTAAGCATCATATGATGCTTTGATCTGGGTGGTTGTATGATTGAGGAAAGATATATGATGCATTATCAATCAAGGATCTAAAGGTATCTTGGCATTAGTAAATGGTCATTTAGAGTTCTTCAGGACCAGTTTTTTCTTTGAAAAATAATTATGATTGAACACTGTCTTAAAATGATTAAAAGTTAATTCATTTCGGAATAAAAGGAGGTCCTATACTTCCATAATCAAGAACTGTTAAGGGAAATATTTGATTTTTACTTTGTAGGTCATTATCCATAAGTAATATTTGCAAACATGTAACTCTATAATTGGGAAAGTTGATTTTTGGGTATTTGTCAAACATTTAAATATGTGGGGGACCATCCCATTGAACTAGTAGATAATTATATGGATGTCCATTGAGCTTTTGTTTAACTTCAAATGTCTACTTCTTGAGTCATTACTTCTATATATGTAAATCCTAGTTTAAAGTGCCTGCAGAGAGGTGATTGTTTCTATTTCCATGCTTAAGTTCATCATGAAGTTTCCTTTGATAAACTTGCAGTAGAAAACATGGAGGGGAATGAGTAGGGAAAGAGCATTACATTGTTGGTCAGATTTAGGAAATGCTTGATGGAGTGCCCTTCTTATACCTCTTCATTTTTTTGGACTTGGCTTGTAAATTGTATTATCACCTTGCCAAATAGAAGTCAATTTTTAGTCCTTGTTTTTCTTCCTTTAATCTAAGATTGAATAACGTTTTGCATGAATACCGCCATATTTAGAAAATTTGTAATTATTATTCATTGATTGGTAAGCTAAATCTCACCTCTCTGTTTGGTTGAAATAAAAAAAAATTATTCAAAATCAACTAGCAAACTTTTAATTTTTTTTCGTTTCTGCAAAATGTGCAACTTCCATGATATTTTTTTCTCTGTATTACATTTGTCATACACACTGTCTTCTGAATCTTATTCGGTACTGATGTTGCTGATAGGCAGGTGAACTTATGAAACTTGACTACCAAAGAAAGGTTGCTATGCTTAACAAGCAAAAGAAACAAGGTACTAACTCTGAAGCACTGGAGAAAATAAAAGCAGCAGTCAGTCATCTGCATACAAGATATATTGTCGATATGCAATCCATGGATTCAACAGTTCTCGAAATAAATCGTTTACGAGATGAGCAGCTATATCCAAAACTTGTTCAGCTTGTTGATGGGTATGTTTCGTTCTGAGAAAAACTTCTGAAGTTAAATGTTCTTGTATCTTATTTCATTTGGTTATTTGGAATTGAATTATTATGTGTCAAAAATGAACTGAACAGTAGGACAGAACAAGAATTATTGGGACTTGTTTAGATGGTTTGACTGCTTAAGCTGATGCATTAAAAGATGCTGGATGTAAATTTTAATTAAGTTTGGCAATTAACTAGGTACTTAAGTTTATCATGCGAAATTCATTAAAGTTTTCACGAAAATGAACAGAATCGGTTTTGCTTGGGACCTGCACTACTGGGATTTTTTTATTCATTTCTATAGACATACAATATTATCACCATGCCATGCCTAGGAAGAACCTGTGGTAAAATAATGATTTATTCCTCTTGGAATAGTTCCTGCGGTGGGTAAATTGAACGAAAATAAATTTCTAGTCACATAGGACTATTTCTCTTTTGCACTTCCTTGACATTAACCGGTTGTTAGTAGTTTCAGACAAAATTTCTTTGCTCAGTTTGACTAGAAGAAAGATATGCGAAGAATATACAAATTGCTTATTTAGGTTGAATAAGTTTTTTTTTTTTTTAGCTTGCGTTCACTGCATTTTGGAAACAATCTTTGGTGGGTTTATTTGGAGTTCTTGATGGCACATTTATTATTGAACTCATAAACTATCCAGCTCTAGCTGCACACTTTTCCTTCTTTATCATACTCTATATAATTCTAAGGGTGCTCTTATTGGTGTTAGAAGAATGCTTTATTGGCTCTCCATGAGTCGAATGATTTTGGAAGTAAAAAATGTTGAATGTGATCTAAATGCAAAACATTCTCTCGAATGCTTCTCTCATCTTATGTTGATTTCCTTCTTTCCTTGTATTACTTTTTGAGTCACTTTTCCTCTCCATCTCAATATTTTCATTTTGGTTACTCATCCTATAACTTCATGTGTCGATTTGCAAGCTGGTCTTGTTTTACCATTGAATTTCTGCATAACTGCGCTACCGCATTTGTACGACCACATTCTCCTTTATAAACCATTTATTTTTATCTCATTGTATGAAAACCACTGCTGGTATTGACAAAACTGTTTATCTTCAAAAAAAATTTCTCCTAAAGAGATTTTGCACAAAACCTGAAGTCCCATTTATGGCATGCAAGATGGCATTAATGTGGGGGACCATCCCATTTCTGAGGTCTGTACCAGTTGGGTTCTGTACCAGTTTGGAGAACTAATAATTTCTCTTAAGTAATATTATCCGTTATTTCATGAGCTAATGTTTAAAGTGATTTTTGGGTTATGATGTCAATCAAGTTAAAGCAACATTACTTGTGAGTGGAAATATATAATGATTATATTTTTATTCTACTTTTTTTTATCTTCTTAAAGTTTATAATTAGGCAAAATTAATGAATACTTAATTACAATTTAGGGTGATATTCTTTAAATGGTTCACATGAATAGATTTAAGTAGTATAATAAATCACTTACTCACTTTATAAAGGCTTAACTAAGTTTACAAATATTATTTCTTTTACTAGTAATAATTTTGGATCGAACTCTCAAATTATTGAAATATTTTATGTCCAAGCTTTATTATGCCTAATATAAATATGGAGATTCATAGTTATTTTATGCCCAGTTTAAGGAAACTGCAGTTTGAGAACTTATTTTTTGCCTTGTTAAATAAGCTTTTAGAATGAATAAATTGAGGAAATGAGTGGTGATTTATTTATAATAGAGCATTTGTGATAACTTTTAACTATGCACAAAAATCATTTGGTATATGTAGATAGAGTAACATGCTTGTGCTGAAAGTAGATATTACATTGAAAACTTCTTGTCTGCTATAGTTTGCTATATATATAACCTTTACCAAAAGAGAATAATTGAGTTTATTTATAAATAGCTTATGAGAATTTTTTTCTTTTGAACAAAATAATTTTATTTCTGTTAATTGTTGTTTCTCTAATGGCTCGATATTGGCAGCTAATTTTTTTTTCTTGTCCATGTATTCATATGCAGATTTGATCAATGTGTTTGAAGTGTTTATTCTTCAACTTCACTTATATCCTAACCTATACAGTCTATTGAATGGAAAAGCTGCTGATGGATAACGCAATTATACTACTCATATTCAAAGAGTGAAAGGCAGTCATCCTTGTCAATTTAGCTTATAGATTTATTAAATTTAGCCACAAGTAGTAGGCATTTGATTGGATAGTAGAAATTTTTATGTATTGAATTTGGATTATTTAGTTATGAGAGTAGGATATCTCATATTTTTGTTATTGAAGTTTTGGAATTTGTAATATATACTAATAATATTTAAATGTGAAATGAAAGATTTTGTGATATAAATCAATTTCTTTTTGTTATTTTGTGGTGCCTTTTAATTTTCCAAATAAATCAAATAGGCAATGATCCAATTCAATTTTTTATTTTTTTAAAATAAATTAATTAGTGATACCATGGTAACAGTAATTATAGACACTAATAAAATATCAATAACTACTAACACTATGGTGTCATAATATCGGTGATACTGCAGTAATAGTAATCACTGACACCACTTACAAGTGTCACTATTTTTCTGACTCCCAGATTACTGACACAATTAACAAGTGTCAGTGAAAGTAATTTCTGACACTATTCTAAAGTCAGTAAAGACCATTTTTCTAGTAGTGACTAAAGATAAAACTGACCAAATTGAGAGACATGCTATCATGGACAGTAAATTTGAGATAATTGATAATTAATTTATTATTTTCCTATGCTAATAATTCATGTAAACTCATTTTCTATTCTTAACTCAATTACAGCAAGCTTTTACTAAAAAACTTGCTCACTTAAATGATTGTCGTATCTTGTGGGAGAAGAATGATTATGTATCAATGGTGCAAATGTTAAACTATACTATATCATCGCATGGCATGATGTTGATAAGGTATCAATTTATAATTAAGATTCTTACATTGTTAATGATTCATATAAATATTTTTGTAATGCTTGATGTTTGTAAATACAAGTATATCTTCCTGTAAATATAGAGTCACTTCATTGGGCGTTGGGAGTTATTGAGTTGCGTAGCAAGATTATCTATGTGTATGATTGTGATATATCGACATATAAGGACAAGAAAATTAAGACACGTATGGAACCATATGTACGAATCACTTCATGCTTGTTGAAAGAAATTGGTGTTGGTGAGGTGTATCAGCCTTGGCTGATTAAGCGAATTGTTAAAGGTGTTCCTGGCCAACGAACAAGGTGAGATTTTATATATTTCTTATTACTGGTAGTAACTAATGATCAATATATGTAGTTAAATGAACTTAGCTATAGCTTATGCACTTGTAATGGTGACTATGGAGCATTCGTTATTCATTACAAAGTGTATGACTTTTGGCAAGCCATTATAATCTGCATACACTGTAAGAATGACAAACACAGTGAGTTGACAATTTAAATTGTAGTTAATTTAAACAACAATGTAAACTAACAATCGAAAACAACAAATGAAGAACAGAAGAGAAAAGAAACCGAATCAGAAATATAAACCCGAGACCTGCACAAGACAATTTCCTTAAAACAGATTTACCACTTCTTGTAGTGCTTAAGGTCTGCTAGTATTTGTTTCCCAAGATACAATGGGTACGAATTTCCGGTCAAGCACAGGCTGAAAATTCTGACGAACCACAACAGAGAACTCGATCAGAAAAAGATGAAGAATGATGAAGGAAAAAATAAGTATGCTTTGTGCTGGTTTTTTCAAGTGTCCAAAAATAGAAGAGGATGAGCCTTTTTATAGTCATGTGAGGATGTAACAGCTAATCTGTATTGAATTTTCGAATTCAATTTATGTTATTAAATTGCTTTAACAGCCATTGAATTTAAACAATTCAATTCAAAAATTGAATTGCATAACAGTAAGAAATAATTGTAAAAATGTTACAACTCGTTTGAATTTAAAAAGGTGTGAAACTGTTACACAAAAAATTCGAAAGGAAATTAAAAACGTGGCAAATTTGCATGGATGATTTTGGGCTGACATTTGCGAAACGCAAGACGCGCGGGTGCACACAAGTTCAACCAAATCGGTCTTGGATTTGTACCCCCCCTGTGCACGCCCATGTGGAGAGAGCCTCTATCCTTATAATTCTTACTCATGCATCGTTAAGTGTTTATATATAAACACTAATCCCTAGGCTTCTTTTTCCCATGTGGGATAAGCCTCATTTCCTTTCAAATTTCCAACTTCAAGGGTGAACTTTGAGAGACAATTTCTTATTCACCCAAGCACCATTTTGAGAAAATAAGATTATACTTTTGAAGTATTAACGGAGTAGAATCCGAACCTCATAAGATTTTCCACTTTCGTTAAGTGGGACCCACTCAAAATGTGCCCTCAAAATAGCATGTTATACTATTTTTTCAACAATCCCCCACATGAATGAAAATTGGCAGTAAAAACAGGAAAACCGCTAAATTTTGACATCAAAACCATTTTTTACTTTAATGATCGAGTTTATTGGCTTGATACCTAGCACAGGATAGGTAGGTGTTATCATTTGAACCGTCCCTTATCATAGTATAATTACTTTACTAGCTGGTTAGTACACGCGATATCTTTGAATTGTTCTTCCATTAGTGTAAACGATTATATACTACACATAGGTATTTCTCCTAACACTGTTGAGTTCTCATGATTATGTTGTTTTGGCCTTGAACATCTGCATGGTTCTGCAAGAGTTTCTAAGAGCTGAACTTTTTATAGCTCCCTTTAAAGCGACCCCACTTCTCTCTCACATAGGTGATATCTTAATTAAGAGTAACTTGTATTACTCCGCTCGAATTTTCGACGCATAAGAATCATTAAGAGCCTAGCTCAACCTTATTCTCCACTGGCATCACTGTTTCATCATAGGAATGGTCAATGAGGTAATCCTCTCAAGAGAATGACCCCCACAGTGATCCATCTTTAGTCTTTAACAAATAGGCTGTCCAATTGAACCTAGATCTTGGGATCTCAAGTCTATTAGGTTGGGTTTTCCTTCGTTATTGAATAATCAATCTATGGGTTTTAATCTCATTCCCTCGATGATTTTTCTACTAGCTCTCTATTTAACCCTTTGGTTAGCGGATCCGCTATGTTATCCTTTGACCTCACATAGTCAATAGAAATAACTATAGTAGAAATAAGTTGTCTAATGGTATTATGTCTTCGACGTATGTGTCTAGACTTACCATTATACATATTGCTTTGTGCCCTACGGATAACTGATTGACTATCGCAATGTATACAAATCGTAGGCACAAGCTTTGGCCACTTTAGAATACCTTCTAAAAAATTGCGTAGCCATTCTGCTTCTTCACCACATTTATCTAATGCAATGAATTCAGATTCCATTGTAAATCTAGCAATTACTGTCTGTTTACAAGATCTCCATGATACAGCTACACCTGCTAGTGTAAACACATAGCCGCTAGTAGATTTTGAATCTTTTACATCTGATATTCAGTTAGCATCACTAAATCCTTCTAATACTTCTGGATACCTAGTATAGTGCAGTCTATAATTACGAGTATATCGAAGATACCTAAGTACTCTTACAATAGCTTTCTAGTGATCAGTTCCCGGATTACTTGTATATCTACTAAGTTTACTTACTGATAGGCTAGATCTGGTCTGGTACAATTTGTTAAGTACATCAGACTAGTATCTAATGAAGTTTTAAACATAATATTATCATCTTTATTAAATTTCCCAAGAATTTTATCTACATAATGAGTTTGACTTAGAATAAGTCCATTAGAAGCCCTTAAGATTTTAATTACCAAAATGACATCTGCAAGACCCATGTCTTTCATGTCAAACTTAGACTTCAACATATTCTTGGTAGATTTAATCATGTCATCATCACTCCCAACAATGAGCATATCATCAACATATAAACATAAAATAACATATTCATTTTCTGTTTCTTTGACATAAACACATTTATCACACTCATTGATCTTAAAGCCACTTGTGATCATCGTATGATCAAATTTCTAATGCCACTATTTCGGTGCTTGTTTCAAGCCATATAATGACTTTACCAATTTACAAACTTTCTTTTTTTGTCCTGAAGCCTCTAAAACCTTCAGGTTGCTCCATGTAGATTTCTTCATCTAAATCTCCATTTAGAAAAGTCGTCTTTACATCTACTTGATGTATCTTGAGATTGCGCAAAGCTGCAATTGCTATTATCATCCGTATGGAATTTATTCTCGTAACATGAGAATAAGTATCAAAGTAATCAAGGCATTTTCATTTCCTATAACATTTAATTACAAGCCGTATGGAATTTATTCTCGTAACATGAGAATAAGTATCAAAGTAATCAAGGCATTTTCATTGCCTATAACATTTAATTACAAGCCTAGCCTTGTACTTATCGATTGATCTATCGGCTTTCATTTTTTTTTTGAAAATCCACTTATACCCCAAAGGTTTACAACCTGGAGGAAGATCTACTAGCTCCCAAGTATGATTTTGTAAAATGGATTCAACTTCATTGTTAATGGCTTCTTTCCATAAAGTGTCTCAGCTGAAGTTACAGCCTCTTTGAAGATTTGAGGTTCACTTTCTAGCAAATACGTCAGAAAGTCTAGATCAAAAGACTTTTCTATTTTAACTCTTTCGCTACGTCTAACCTCAATTTCTTGTTCTTGATCTTCTTCTTCTTCTTCTTGTGCTTCATCATTTTCTTCATTTTCAAGTGTTGTTTCATGAAATTGTTGCAATTCTCTCGATTCCACTCTAGAATTGCAAGGAAACGCATGTTCGAAAAACGATGCATTTCTTGATTCTATTATCGTATTTTGTGGACATCTGGAACTTTAGACTAATGTACCAAAAATCGATAAGCACTACTATTTTGTGCATAACCAATGAAAATGCAGTCAACAGTTTTTTGTCCTATTTTCATTTTTTTATTTGAATGACCCACTACTTTAGCAAGGCACCCCCACACTCGTAAGAATTTATATGAAGGTGATCTACCTTTCTATAGCTCATACGGGGTTTTATCTTCTTGCTTTTGGGGTATCTTATTTAATAAATAATTAACTGACAAAACAGCTTCTCCCCACATATTCTGGGGTAACTCAGAACTTATCAATATTGCATTCATCATTTCCTTTAAAGTTCGATTCTATCGTTCTGCAATCTCATTAGATTGAGGTGAATATGGAGTCGTGTCTTGATGTATAATTCCACTTTGTTCACATAGTGACATAAACGGAACAATATACTCACTACCACGGTCACTCCTTAATTCTTTGATTTTTCTATTAAGTTGATTCTCAATTTCATTTTTGTAGAGAATAAACTTTTCCAAATCTTCATCTTTACTTTTCAATAAATATACATAGCAATATTTTGTACAATCATCTATAAAGGTAATAAAATATTTATTACCAACTCTTATTTGAATGGATTTAAAGTCACAAATATTACTATGTATTAAATAAAGTGGTTCGGTGTTTCTTTTAATTATTTGGAAAGATGACCTAGTTAGTTTTGCCTCAACACAAGTTTCACACTTATGTATCAAATCAATTTAGAAATTGAGAATATGCATCATGTTAATTAATTTAAGCAAAGAATTAAAATTAACATGTCCTAATCTACCATGCCAAAGATTAGAAGACTCAAGCAAATAAGCAGAAAAAGTAACTTTATTATTAATTGTTGGTTTCAGAGTTATTACATTGAGCTTAAATAGCCCATCATTAACATAACCCTTTCCTATATACATCCCATTTTTAGACAAAACTACCTTATCTGACTCAAACACCATTTGGAAACAGAAGAGATGTGCAAAAACAGAAGAGAATGTGCCTTTTTATACTCATGTGAGGATGTAACGACAGCATTTGTATTGAATTTTCGAATTCAATATGTGTTATTAACTAGTTATAACAGTCAATTCAATTCACTCAATTGATTTCAAAATTGAATTCAAAAACTTGAATTGTATAACAACTAAAAAATTATTGTTGTGAAGCTGTTACGCTGACATTCGCGTACGCAGGATGCTCGGGTGCATACGAGTTCAATCAAATTGGTCTTGGATTTGCACCCCCACCCTGCGCATGCGCGTGTGGAGAGAGCCTCTATCCTTAGAATTCTTACTCATGCATGGTTAATTATTTATATATAAACACTAATCCCTTGACTTCTTTTTTCCATGTGGGATAAGTCTCATTTTCTTTCAAATTTCCAACTTCAAAGGTGATCTTTGAGAGACAATTTCTCATTCACCCAAGCACCATTTTGAGAAAATAAATTATACTTTTGAAGTATTAACAGAATAGAATTCGAACCTCACAAGATTTCTCACTTTCGTTAAGTGGGACCAACTTAAAATGTGCCATCAAATAGCATATAGACATGCTATTTTTTTTCAATAAACCCCCACATGAATGAAAATTGGCAGTAAAATAAAAAACTGCTATATTTTTTATATCAAAACCATTTTTTACCTTAATGATCGAGTTTATTGGATCGATACCTAGCACAGGATAGGTAGGTGTTATCTTTTGAACCTTCCATTGTCATAGTATAGTTACTTTACTGGCTGATTAGTAGACGCGATGTCTTTGAACTGTTCTGCCGTTAGTATAAACAATCATATACTACACATAGGTATTTCTCCTAACACTGTTGAGTTCTCGTGGTTATGTTCGTTTTCGCCTTGAACATTTACCTGGTTCTGCAAGAGTTTCTAAGAGCTGAACCCTTAATAGCTCCCTTTGAAGCGGCCTCACTTCTGTCTCACATAGGTGATATCTTAATTAAGAGTAACCCGCATTACTCCGCTCGAATTTCCAACGCATAAGAATAATTAAGAGCATAGCTCAACCTTATTCCCCAAGAACATCACTGTTTCATAATAGGAATGGTTAATGAGGTAATCATCTCAAGAGAATGACCCCCACAGTGATCCATCTTTAGTCTTTAATAAATAGGTTGTCCAATTGAACATAGATCTTGGGATCTCCAGTCCACTAGGTTGGGTTTTCCTTCGTTATTGAATAATCAATCTATGTGTTTTAATCCCACTCTCTCGATGATTTTTCTACTAGCTCTCTATTTAACCCTTTGGTTAGCGGATTTGCTATGTTATCCTTTGACCTCACATAGTCAATAGAAATAACTCCACTAAAAATAAGTTGTCTAATGATATTATGTCTACGACGTCTGTGTCTACACTTACCATTATACATATTGCTTTATGCCCTACGAATAGCTGATTGACTATCATAATGTATATCTACTAAGTTTACTTATTGTATAGGCTAGATCTGGTCTGATACAATTTGTTAAGTACATCATACTGCATATTATTCTATCATATTCAACTTGAGAAATACCCTCTCTTCTGTTTTTTGATAGATGGATACTCATATCTTATGGAGTCTTAGACACAGTATTATCATCTCTATTAAATTTCCCAAGAATTTTATCTACATAATGAGTTTGACTTAGAATAAGTCCATTAGAAGTCCTTGAAATTTTAATTCCCAAAAAGACATCTGAGGGATCTATGTCTTTCATGTCAAACTTAGACTTCAATATATTCTTGGTAGATTTAATCATGTCATCATCACTCCCAATAATGAGCATGTCATCAACATATAAATAGAAAATGACATAGTCATTTTCTGTTTTTTTGACATAAACACATTCGTCACACTCGTTGATCTTAAATCCACTTGTGATCATCGTATGATCAAATGTTTCATGCCATTGTTTCGGTGTTTGTTTCAAGCCATATAATGACTTTACCAATTTATAAAATTTCTTTTCTTGTCCTGGAACTATAAAACCTTCAGGTTGCTCCATGTAGATTTCTTCATCTAAATCTCCATTTAGAAAAGCCGTATTTACATTCATTTGAAGTATCTCGAGATTGTGCAAAGCTACAATTGCTCTTATCATCTGAATGGAATTTATTCTCGTAATCGGAGAATAAGTATCAAAATAATCAAGGCCTTCTTGTTGCCTATAACCTTTAATTACAAGCCTACCCCTGTACTTATCGATTGATCCATCGGCTTTTAATTTCCTTTTGAAACTTCACTTATACCCCAAAGGTTTACATCTTAGAGGAAGATCTACTAGCTCCCAGGTATGATTTTGTAAAATTGATTCAACTTCATTGTTAATGGCTTCTTTCCATAAAGCACCTTCAGCTGAAGTTACAGCTTCTTTGAAGCTTTGAGTTTACTTTCTAGCAAATACGTCAGAAATTCTAGACCAAAAGACTTTTCTATTCTCTCTTTTGCTACGTCTGACCTCAATTTCTTGTTCTTCTTCTTCTTCTTCTTCTTCTTCTTCTAGTGCTTCATCTATTCTTTCATTTTCAATTCTTCTTTCATGAAATTGTCGTAGTTCTCTCGATTCCACTCTAGAATTGCAAGGAAACACATGTTCAAAAAACGATGCATTTCTTGATTTTATTATCATATTTTTGTGGACATCTAGAACTTTAGACTCGTGCACCAGAAATCGATAAGCACTATTGTTTTGTGGATAACCAATGAAAATGCAGTCAACCGTTTTTGGTCCTATTTTTACTTTTTTATTTGAAGGAATCACTACTTTAGCAAGACACCCCCACACTCGTAAGAATTTATGTGATGGTGATCTACATTTCTATAGCTCATACGTGGTTTTATCTTCTTGCTTTCGGGGTATCTTATTTAATAAATAATTAGCTGACAAAACAGCTTCTCCCCACATATTCTGGGTTAACCTAGAACTTATCAACGTTACATTCATTATTTCCTTTAAAGTTCGATTCCTTCGTTCTGCAATCCCATTAGATTAAGGTGAATACTTGATATATGATTCCACTTTGTTCACAGAGTGACATACTCACCACCACGGTCGCTCCTCAATTCTTTAATTTTTCTATTAAGTTGATTCTCAACTTTATTTTTATAGAGAATAAATTTTTTCAAAGTTTCATCTTTACTTTTCAATAAATATACATAGCAATATTTTGTGCAATCATCTATAAAGGTAATAAAATATTTATTACCACCTCTCGTTTGAATGGATTTAAAATCGCAAATATCACTATGTATTAATTAAGTGGTTCAGTGTTTCTTTTAATTATTTGGAAAAATGACCTAGTTAGTTTTGCCTCAACACAAGTTTCACACTTATGTTTCAAATCAATTTGGAAATTGGGAATATACTTCATTTTAATTAATTTACACAAAGAATTAAAATTAATATGTCCTAATCTACCATGCCAAAGATTAGAAGTTTCAAGTAAATAAGCAGAAGAACTAGCTTTATTATTAATTATTGGTTTCAGAGTCATTACATTAAGCTTAAATAGCCCATCATTAACATAAATTTTTCCCACATACATCTAATTCTTTGACAAAACTACCCTATCTGACTCAAACACCATTCGGAAACCATGTTTGTTCAACAGTGATCCAGACACCAAGTTCTTCCGAATTTCTGGCACATAAAGCACATCGTTTAGAGTCAGCTCTTTTCCAGAAGTCATCTTCAAAATCACCTTCCCTTGACCCTCAATCTCAGACGTAGCAGAATTCCTCATTAATAACTTCTCTCTATTGCTAACTGCTTCAAATGAAGTAAACAACCCTTTGTCTGAGCAAACATGTCTGGTTGATCCTGTATCAATCCACCATTCTCTCGGATTAGAGCCAACCATATTCACTTCTAAAACCACTGCATAGAGGTTTATGTCTTAAACATGTTCCGTGATGTTTCACCACATTCGCCTCTCGCTTCTTTTTAGGCAACCTACAATCCGAAGTCTTGTGACCCATCTTATCACAATTAAAACATTTTCCTTGAAACTTAGTTTGCTTCTTGGAAATTCCTCCTTTCAGACCCAATTTTTTATTTTTTATTATTTTTAGGTTCATTTTCAACAACATTTGTCTTTGCCATAGAAATAACCCCTCTTCTTTCTGCATTTCTGTTATCTTCCTCATTTTGGAGCTTAATAACCAACCCTTCAATATTTATTTCTTTGCGTTTATGCTTCAAATAGCTCTTGAAATCTTTCCAAGCAGGAGGCAATTTTTCGATAATTGCAGCCACTTGGAAAGTTTCACTTAGCATAATCCCTTCTGCAAGGATTTCAGATAATATTATTTAAATCTCTTGTACTTGACTTATTACAGCTTTAGAATCCACCATTTTATAGTCTAGGAAGCGACCAACAACAAACATTTTGGTACCCATATTCTCAGTTTTATATTTTCTTTCTAAGGATTCTCATACCTTCTTGATTGTTTTCTTTCCTATGTGTACGTTATACAAGGAATCACTAAGGCCATTCATTACATAATTTTTACATAAAAAATCATAATGGTGTCATGCATCAATTGCACTTGCAACTTGAACATCTGTTTCACCCTCTTTGGGTTTAAGAGCATCCTCCATCAAGAACATTGCAAGGTTCAACGTGGTCAAGTAAAATAACATCTTTTGCTGCCAACGTTTGAAATTCTGGCCATTGAATTTTTCTAGCCTTTCCGCATGATTCACAGGAATTACCACAAAGGCTAGTTCATTCACAACAGATGGTGCAGCAACAGAAGTTGAAATAGGGACATACGGAACTTCATCAATGGTTTCGGTTGCCATCTGAATGATATTTTAAATTTATTTTAAGATTGTAAGAAAAAAAGTAAACACAGTGAGTTAAACAAAGAAAAACCAGTAGGTAAATTAACTGCAGCAACGTAAACAGCAACTGGAAATCACAGCTGGAAAACAGGAGGGAAAAAAAATCGAAACAGAAAATGAAACTCAACGCCTGCACAAGACAGTTTCCTTAAAACAGATTTACCACCTACTGAAGTGCTTTAGGTCTACTGGTAACTGTTTCCCAAGATACAACAGGGATTAATTTCCAGTCAAAGCACAGACAGGTAATTCTGGCAAACCACAACAGCGGTTAACTTGATAAAAAAAACAGACGAAGTAAAGAGGAAATAGCAGAGAATGTGCCTTTTTATACTCATGTAAGGATGTAACAACAACATTTGTATTGAATTTTCGAATTCAATATATGCAATTAAATAGTTATAACAGCCAATTCAATTCACTCAATTGATTTCAAAATTGAATTAAAAAATGTGAATTGTATAACAGTTAAAAAATTATTATTGTGAAGCTGTTACAAATCCTTTGAATTCAAAATGTGAAACTATTACAAAAAAAATTCAAAAGGAAATTAAAAACGTGTCATGCAAGCAAGCTTGGATGATTTTGGGCTGACATTCGCGTACGCAAGACGCGCGGGTGCACACGAGTTCAACCAAATTGGTCTTGGATTTGCACCCCTCCCCCCGCGCATGCACATGTGGAAAGAGCCTCTATCCTTATAATTCTTACTCATGCATAGTTAAGTGTTTATATATAAATTTTCCCATGTGGGATAACTCTCATTTCCTTTCAAATTTCTAACTTCAAGGGTGATCTTTGAGAGACAATTTCTCATTCACCCAAGCACCATTTTGAGAAAATAAAATTATACTTTTGAAGTATTAACGGAATAGAATCCGAACCTCACAAGATTTCTCACTTCCGCTAAGTGGGACCCACTCAAAATGTGCCATCAAAATAGCATATAGTCATGCTATTTTTTCAACATAAACAAAATCATAATCATCTAAAGTATTAATAATTACACAACTGATAAACAATAATACTAACAAGTACACAAAATATTAGAAGTTTTACATAAATAAAATCATACAAAATTTTACATAAATAAAACCATCACGTAATGAACAACACGGTTTTAAATTACAAGATATAATCATGTAAAACATGATAGATCATTAATATAGCAAAATTACCTTATCTTCTATAAAATAACAAAGTCATAATCATCTGAATTACTAACAATTACACAACTGATAAGAAATAATACTAACAAGTGCACAAAAGAAGTAAAAGTTTACACAAATAAAATCATATAAATTTCACGTATTCTGCGAATGAAATAGGATTGCTACCCTACATGTTTGGCGATTACGAGTAGTTCTTCCACACCTTCGACATTTACATTGTGATTTTTACTCTTCACCTGATACAAAGTTTCTTCTTTGGTTGACCTTCCCCCAAAAAATACTTGAAGAATCCACTACACAGTCTTTTACTGCACTACTGATCATTCACTCTTGTATTGCACTAATTGGATATATAAGTTCTGCATAAACTAATACAAAGGTCTCAGTAGTTTAAAACTTAGAAGTATAATATAACAAGACATTGAGGATTTTCTTAAAACAACAATAACATGCTTATAAGGCAATTTTTCGAGCTGAAACTCTCTACAAGTACAAGTTCTTTCATGTAAATTAACATGACCATCCAAATAGCCATCTTTCACCACAAACTAGTAAAAGTCAATTTGTTACACATTATAAAAAGTAGAAAACTCATATCTTTTATTCATTTCTTTTTCAGCCCATTTTGTCAATGTGATAGTATACTTATAGATGCATTTCTACGTTTCCAAAACCATTGTTGGAGCAAACATTTAATATGGTCCATCAATTTAACAATTGAAAATCCTAAGTCTTTCTCAAAACAACATTCATATTTTCAACTATATTAGTAGCCATCATGTTATACTTTTTTCCATTGAAATGCGAGCAAGCCTATTTTTCATATCTAGCTTTAAACAAATATTGTGCATCCCTTAGATTAGCAGTTCTTATTTGGTTCATCAGGTTATCAAACTCAACTACTTGCAAAAAAAATTATATAAACTCCTTCCAAGTTTTCTAAAGTTCGACCTAAGGTTTGTGCAAGGTGATATTTACAAGCTCCATGACTAGTGTTTGGAAACACTTTAGCAATGCTTGAATGTATGCTTCCATGGCGATCTGATATAAAAACAAGATCATCTGTAACACTCCAAATCTAACACATGCGGAGCACGTGAAGAAGGAGGTTACTCACCAATCATAATCTTTACTCATAAGTTTAAAACTGAAATACCTCCAATTCTTATTCAAATAAATCCACAAATTCAAACGTCTAATACTAAATAATCTCTCCCGAGAACATAAAAATAATAACAAAAGTCTCAAACTCCAAATTACACGTTCATAATAGAAATAACTAAATATATAGAAACACGAGTTTATTCCTCCTCTTATTCAAATGGCAAACGGAAACGAAAATTACTAACTCCAAAGCGAAGCGCACCTCTCAAAAAGCGCACCTCTAGGCCTATCGATACCAAAAATATTGCAAGCCTTCTTTTGTTTAAAACATATATCATAATCCATAATTTTCATAAAACGATATATCACGATAACATAATATAAATTCTTAATAATTCAGAAAATTCAAAAGCATATTTACTTATGAAGCAAATCATATTATACGTATACAGAAAACAAAAATGTTAGCTCATGTCACATAGTGTTACCTATAGTCTCGGTGACCCGGCCAGAAACAGAATCAGAATATCGTGTGCACACTCAGAACAGAAACCCAGTACTAGTCTAGACCAAACATATATCGTATTATCCGATCAGAATAAGAATAACTACGGACAATGAGCCAAAACATAATGACTTATACGTGGCACTTTGCATTATATGTGGCACTTTACGACGCTTTGGCCTTCAAGAGGTGGCCCCCATATAGTCCCAAGAGGTGGCTCCCGTACAATCATAAATAATTAAAATCATACATAAGCACAAAACATTTGTATCAGTTTCATAAATGTCCATAACAATAATCAAGGCTTGCAAATCATTTTATAGATAAAATCATAAAAGGTAATGTAACAAAATAACTTACATACTTAAAAGCATTTATAAAATACTTTGTTAAAAGGAATTTAGGTTTGAAAACATTTTCATAAAATGATTTTGTTATGAAAATCCATTAATCTTCTAAGTAGTATAAAAATATTTTTATTTATAATAATAATATCAAAATACTTATACATATCCAGTATACTAGGAATGACGTTACTTATTTCGACAAATGAATTTGAATTAACACACCTCTAAGCTTCTAAGCTTATACATATCCAGTATACTAGAAATGAAGTTACTTACTTCGACAAATGAATTTGAATTAACACACCTCTAAGCTTCTAAGGACCTCAATCACCTTCAATACCTTAAACAAATACAAGATATGACAATTAATAACTTATTCAAAGAATCTGATTTTCTAATTCATACCCGTACAGGTCTGATTCTCAGAATTTTAACTCTAATCTAAAACTCAGAATGATATAATAATTTATGGAACTATTCTGGACATCCATGAGTACCCCATGTAAAATTTGCAAGAGGATCTTATATCAAAAACATTTTCAAAACTATTTATTTCTCAACAAATTCGAAACTGTTTTCACATAACCTAAACCAAACAGAACGGGTTTTGTGATTTTTATAAAATAAAATACTAATCAGAAAATTATGAAATTAAAACTGGAATCCTAGACACTTATATTAACCTACATATAAACTTTCAGAATTGTCCGAGTTCATTTGGTGGTACAAATAATCTTGTGAATCCGATCACAATGCTGGAATCGCAATTTTCCAGTGCAATGGTTTCTATTTCGAAAATACATATAAATTTGAAAACTCATTCAGAAAATATAGGTTTAAATTCGAGATACTCATGCTGTCCAGAATTATCTTGTGTTTCATACGTCAAGGATTGATTAACTAAACTCATAATAAATCAAAACTCTAAACAAGGCCTAAATACATTCTAAATCATGCATTATGATCTATAACCATCTAGAATCGTGCCAATATAAATCCTAGATAGAGTAATTAGAAATTCGTTGAGAATAGGGAGAATAACTTACCCGTCGCTTTGATTCTCTCCTAAACCAAAGTTTGAATCCTAAGATTTGGGTAGGAGCGTAAAGAGCAGCAGAGAAGAAGAATAAATGTCGTGGACTTAAAGAGCAGTGATTAAAAATTCGTTGAGAATAGGGAGAATAACTTATACGTCGCTTTGATTCTCTCCTAAACCAAAGTTTGAATCCTAAGATTTGGGTAGGAGCGTAAAGAGCAGCAGAGAAGAAGAATAAACGTCGTGGACTTAAGGTTATGGAAGGGGAAAAGTATGAATTTATAGGGAGTCTTAAGAAACCCTATTTACTAAGGAAAAATAACCATTTTCCAAAATTATCTCATAAATAACCTCCATTTATAATTTAATATCCATTTCTTAATAAGGATTATAGGCCACTCATAATTCTTAATGAAAACTCAATTTCCATAATTTAATATTATGAAAATTTGTGGCGTTAAATCATCATTGTCACCAATAGCAGCCTTTAAGCTTAGTCATAAACTATTCTTATGATTCATTATGTTCAAGGTCACTTACACCAAACGTCAAAGGATAGATCTAATTATTTCCATCTTTGCATACAGCTACAAACATTGTGCTTTTGTACAAAGCTTTCAAAAAGGTCTCATCCATGGTAATTACTGGTCTAGTTGAATTTCTAAACCCACGAATACAAAAACCAAGAGCCATTAAACAATACAAAAAATGGTTTTTGTGGGACGATATGTGTATGTGTAATTGTCCCAGGTTTCTTCTTTTCAAGCATGTAGAAATATAAAGGAAGTAACGAAAATGATTCTTTAGGTGAACCTCTTTCCATTTGCAATGCATGTTCTTTGGCCTTCCATGCTTTGTTGTAACTTATTCTTTACCCGTATTCTGTTTGGACATCATCTATTATATCTTTTGGTGTGTATGATCAACCAACTCTTTCAAATTTCTTCATGATAGTCTTTTCTAAAAGTTTTGCTACAACTTGTCGATGATCTAAATGAAGAATATTTCTAGAGCATATGTGAGTGTCATAAAACTTGGTGATTTCAAATATATCACAATCTTTTACTCTCATTGCACAAAGATGCCATTTGCAATCTTCATCCAGACATGTAATTTTATAAAGCTTTTTGTTAGACTTTTTTACTCTGAATTGGAAATTTTTTTTAATTGCATACATGCTGATCTTTGATAGCAATCATCAATTAATCGTTATCTCGAAACATAGCTTTCAAATACACTTTTTCATCACCACACTCAATTTCTAAACTCTGTGAAGGAGTACCATCTCATAGAAAGTTACTTGTACTAGTCATCAATCTAAGTTTTGGGAAGCACTCTTGTTGAAAGGGACTGTTGACTACTTGTACTGAGCACATGTAAGGGAGATTGTAATGGTTTCTCTAGACTAATATCAACACGTACTGACTCTTGAAGAGGCAATTCTGATTCATTTAGGAAAGCAGCAGGAATATCATTCTCATTTAATGACCATATACCAACTTCCTCCACTCTTAGTTCTTATATTTTAAAAAGGGTAAAAGTTTGTTTAGTCCCTATATTATGAGTTTAGTGCTCATTTAATCCCTATATTTGTAAGAATACCTAAAAACGTCCTTACTATTAAATATTGACACTTATGTTATTGTTATTTTTTTAGCATGCTTTTACAATTTTACACTCTTACAATAATGTTTATTTTTTAGATATTAATAAAAAAATTGGATTATCAAATTAAACCCAAAAATAAAATAAAAAACAAAAAGATATATATTAATTTTTGTGGAAGCTCATGTGTGTCCAAAAAAAATTAATTTTGTAAAAAATTAAATTATCAATTTTTAAAAAGAAAATTAATATTTTAACTTCGCAGCAGAGTGTTCCACAAAAATTAATATATATATTATTTTTATTTTATTTTTTGGTGTTAAACTGAAAATTTAATTTTTCTTTTTAATAATGTTTAAAAAAAGGAACATTATTGTAATAAGGTAATATTGTAAAAATAAGTCAAAATGAACAAAAGGTAATGGCAATGATGTCAATAATTTAATGATAGGAGGTGTTGAGTTAATTTTAAAAATATAAGGACTAAACGGACACTAATATCAAAATATAGGGACTAAACGAGCTTTTACCCTTTTAAAAACTACACTTCAAAATACCTCTAAAATAAAATATGTTACATTCTTACATGTATTTTTTATTTTTCTTTTACAATGGCATCCTTCCAATAATATTCTTGACATTAATTATTCATTTAAGTTAATTAGCAAATTAACTAATAAATATCAGTGTGAAAGAAATAATATTTTTTATACTTATGCTATAATCTTACTAATTATTATTTATAAATAAATTAATATGAACCAAGTTAAAGCAAGTTTAATATCCTTAATAATAATCTTACTAATAATTTGTTATAAAAGTAATTCACTAATCTTAAAAGCAAAATAATAATATAAAATTTTGAGTAAATTTTTATTTTACTTTTAAGGTTAATTTTATAAATTATCATTTTTTAATTAATATCCCCAAGAATATTATTGCATTTTGTAAAAAGAAAGAAAAATTAAGGATAAGAATGTAACATATTTAATAGTAAAAATGTCTTGAGCCTTTTTTTTTTTAAATATAGGAACTAAACAAATATTTAATTTAAAGCATAAAAATA
The DNA here is from genome assembly GCA_018350135.1 of Citrus trifoliata. Classification (NCBI taxonomy): domain Eukaryota; kingdom Viridiplantae; phylum Streptophyta; class Magnoliopsida; order Sapindales; family Rutaceae; genus Citrus; species Citrus trifoliata. The sequence goes on along the minus strand of CM031384.1, from coordinate 8,061,128 downwards.
AATGACCATTTATTCGTTGAGCAAGTAATCAATTTTCACTTGCATGATAAGAAACCTATAATGAATATTCCTTTGTCCCACATTCATTTGATTTTTTTTTTTGTATTTATAGTAAATTATTTTTTCATTTTGTATTTACAATCACAAATTTACTGATGCTAATCCAGATCATAGTATGATATATCTACCCTCAATTGATCTATTGATATATATTTTACTCTATTCAGCATTTGTCAAGAGGAAGAGATATTCGGTTTGGTTATAATTAAAAATCATCGGATAGGCTAATTATTTTGGTCCAGTGGCGTTTAAAAAAAAAAATTGAAACGTAATAACTTTAGAAAAATGCTTCATTTGTTGTTATCTTATCAGAGAATATTTCCAAGTGTTGGATTATCTGATCTGATCTTTTCCCACAAAAAAAAAAAAAAGAGTTAAAATTCACGTCATTGCCATTTGCCAACGCTGATTCCGTTGTGTAGGAGAAATCAACTTCAAAAGCAATGGAGTTTTTTAACAGTGATTTGATTGTGTCATTGTGATCCAAAGGAGTCATCGTATCGCACGACTGGCATTTAATCATGAGTCATCATCCACATTCCCATGCATAGTGTTGCAAAAGCTATGATTTTTTGAGGCCATTACCTTCACGTCACAGCAAAACTCCACCTGAGTGTAGTTGTAAGCTAATTAACAAAATAAAGAATAAATAAACATAAAAAGAGAGATCAATATTCAGTATGAAAAGCATGTACATAGATGTATTTGTGGGCCACCACCTGATTTGATTGTGTAATGGTGTTCCAATGGAGTAATCGTATCCCACGACTGAGATTTAATTATGAATCATCATCCATATTCCCATACATAGTGTTGCAAAAGCTATGATTTTCTGGGGCCACCACCTTCACGTTACAGCAAAAACTCCACCTGAGTAAAGTTATAAGCTAATTAACAGAAAAAAGAATAAATAAAAACATAAAAAGAGAGATCAATATTCGATATGGCAAACATGTACACAGATGTATTTTTCGGCATGTACATTTTGACGATGGAGAGGAATGCAAATTCTATTTAAAGAAATAATGCAAATTCTACTTAATGAATTTTACTGAGGTGGCAAACTTTAATTGGTGACAAGAGTAATGGAACTTCGGACAAATCGCCTATACGCATGTGGTCTTGTAATACAACTACCATAGGTATTAGGTACCCACTATCTTGTCAAGCGAGCAGAGGAATCCAACTAACACCTCCCTTATTTCCAGCATTCTCAGAATTTTCAGATTCTCAGTTTCTGTACTGTTACAGAAGAATCATGAAGCCAAATGGCATCAAAGACCCATTTTTGGGCAGTGATTATTCCTCAAATAGCAAGCACAAAAGCTGGAGCAAACTTCTACGGCTCCTTCTCGTACTGTTAATCATATCAAGTTCGTTTACTCAAAAGCCTGTTCCAATTTTTTTTTTTTTTTTTTTGGGAGGGGGTTAGATTGGTTGCTGTTATTATTATTATTATTTAATTTTAATTTGTGTATTTCAGTTGTAGGCCTCATATACAGAGAGGAAGTAAGTTGTTGGATGTTCAGAGAAGGAAACCATAACAGTGCAAGGTTCAAAGTCAGAGGTGCCGATATTGTGGAGTCAGAGCAAGGTGTCGTTGCGGCTGATGATGGCCGTTGTTCCGAAATTGGAGCATCAATGCTTAGACAGGGAGGCCATGCTGTTGATGCCGCGGTGGCAACTGCATTATGCCTTGGCGTTGTTAATCCCATGGCAAGTGGAATTGGAGGCGGTTCATTTATGATTGTGAGATCTTCAACAACCTCGCAAACTCAGGCTTTTGATATGAGAGAAACTGCCCCTCTAGCGGCTTCACAGGTAATGTTTGAATAATACACCATACGATCTTATGAAAATCTTTTATAAGAAATTTGGTTCTCTTGGAGGTCAATATTGTAATTGTTATCAAACAGGATATGTATGAGAACAATCCTGGAGCCAAGTATGCGGGTGCACTGTCGATGGGAGTTCCTGGTGAGATAGTCGGTCTTCATGAAGCTTGGTTGAAGCACGGGCGTCTAGCTTGGAGGACTCTGTTCCAACCTGCAATAAAGCTCGCCAAAGAAGGTTTTGTGGTTGCTCCTTATCTTGGACGCCACATAGCTAAGAGCGGTAGGACGATCCTGAATGATCGTGGCTTACAAGAAGTGTTTGCACCAAATGGGAAGTTGTTGAAACCTGGTGATAAGTGCCACAATGAAAAGCTTGCTCAGAGCCTGGAGGCGGTGGCAGAACAAGGACCGCAGGCCTTGTATAATGGAACTGTTGGTGAGATGTTGGTCAAAGACGCGAGCAAGGCTGGGGGTATCTTGACAATGGAGGATTTGAGGAATTACAAGGTTAATGTAGTGGATGCAGTTTCTGTGAATGTTATGGGCTACACCATATCAGGAATGCCGCCTCCATCGTGTGGAACTGCTGGGATGGCTATGGTGGGTGATAATTTTCCCATTTGTTCTTGCTTTTCCTTGGCATAATCACCTGGTATGTTCAGCGTCTTCTAGCTTGTAACTTGTATGAAGACCGATAAGGGCATTGTAAGGATTAGGAGTTCAGGATTGAGCTGATTTTTGGATATTATAGTGCTTTTGGGGCAGCTGCTCTGCATGCCATATTTTAGGGGAATATTCCCTAAAATATAGGGTGGAGAGCAGCTGCCCCAAACACCCCCTTAGTAGAGGTTTGTTAATAGATTTACTCCAAATATTGATGTGAAACAGGTTTTAAACATCTTAGATATCTACGGAAGTTCAGATTCTGCAAAAGGAAATCTCGGTCTCCATCGACTAATTGAAGCACTTAAGCACATGTTTGCCGCTAGAATGAACTTGGGTGACCCTAATTTTGTAAACATAAGCTTAGTATTGTCTGAAATGCTTTCCCCATCTTTTGCCAAGCAAATTCAGCAAAAAATATTTGATAACACCACTTTCCCTCCAGACTACTATATGAACAGGTACAATAACTGCGGATAACAAAGATTTAATTAATATGACTGCTAATGCTGTTGTCACCTACTCATGGCTGAATTTCTGAATCATTTTTTTGGCCAGGTGGAGTCAGCTCAGAGATCACGGAACAAGTCATTTCTGCATTGTAGATGCAGAGCGAAATGCAGTATCTATGACAACAACAGTTAACTATCCCTTTGGAGCTGGGATTCTCTCTCCTTCTACAGGTATTGTCCTTAACAATGAGATGGGCGACTTCTCAACACCAACAGAGGATCCCCTGGACATGCTACCACCTGCTCCAGCAAATTTTATTAAACCAAACAAGAGACCACTTTCTTCCATGACTCCACTTATTATCACCAAGGTACTGATATTTCACTCAGTTCATAGTTCAAAGGTAGAAAAGATTGCAATTCAATATCTGAGTGTAAACTCAGATTGTACTCATCTTAACATACAAGAAGATTTCACTATCCTCTTTGAGGTCTCATTCTTGTTTCCTTGAATGGCAGGATAATCAGTTGGCTGGGGTTATTGGTGGTAGTGGTGGATTGCACATAATTCCAGCAGTAATTCAAGTTTTCCTTAACCACTTTATCTTTGGGATGGAATCCTTAGCTGCAGTTCAAAATCCAAGAGTCTACCACAAGGTTCATAATTAATTCCTATACGTGCATGTATCTATAAATGAATGTATAATCTAAAAATCAAAAGAATGTCCTTTGATTTAACTTCAATTTTCCACAGGCGATACCCAATGTTGTTATGTATGAAAATTGGACTATGATTGATGGAGATCACATTGAGCTAGCTGACGAGACAAAGCTTTTCTTAGAAGAGAGGCATCACCAGCTGGAGGCCAGGGCAGGGGGAGCTATCGTTCAGCTTATTGTTCAAACTCTTGGGAATCCAATCAATGAAGGCCAAAAATTGAGAAAATATATGGCAAATGCACAAGTCTTTCATGGAATTCTCACCGCAGTGAGTGACCCTAGAAAGGATGGGAGGCCAGCAGCTGTTTAAATTCATTAGTTGTTTCAGATATAAGTGCATAGCATAAGATAGAAAGGGTTATTGTTTGTACTGGCTTACTAGCTTGATCTATAACTTTTGTTCCACGAGGACTATACATTGTCTCTGTCTCTGTGTGTGTGTGTGTACAAGAACTTCAACAAAGCTGAAAGTTTGATCAAAATAGTTTCTTTAGAATCCAAATCAGTTCTCTCAGTTTCCCCTATGTTAGGGAGTCACACAAAAGTAACAGTTTGCGTCCTTTAGGATATTAGCGTACCACAGCTATTCTTAGAACAAGTGATATAAGATTTGTTAACAATTTTTTTAGGGAATCTCAACTGTGTGAGTATCAGAGAATGTGGGTCTACACATTGTTCTAGAGCCGAGAATTAACAATACTAGATAGACGTAGATCTATGGACGTATCTTTGTAATGCAAATTATTTAACTTGATCTTGTCACACAGCTTTTTGCACGAAAATAATCTAATAAATTCTGAACAAATGGAAGCTTGGGGGAAGATGTGAAGTACACAAGGCCATCAAACTATGATCTATACTTGTTTTTTGGGAAAACACATTGGCAGGATAAGTTATAATTGCACAGTAATACAATCAATGATTTTTACGTCTACCTCAAGTTTGTGTAGTTCAAGTTCATACCTAAACTCTAATTCTTTGGCTAATAATTCTGTGATCTTTTAATTGGTAAAAAGACAATGAGCTGCATGTTGAATTTAGATTTTCTTCTTTTATCCACCCAAGCATTTTCCAACTATTGCTGAAAATGCAACTCGGTAATATAACCAAGTGTGGTACAATGTAAAGTATAATATAAGGAAAATTCAACAAATCTGTATCAAATCTCAGATTTTATTGCTAATAGTGTTAGAATAGAAAGCATAGTTGCAAAATTACAGATATTAAAAGTCACAGTCTGGCATCTCAACACAAGTGTTTAAAATGTTAAACTGCCTCAGAAACGTTGCTAGGATCAGGTGGGTAAAAGATTGAAATCATAAAACAAGAAATTCAGGTAGTTTCATCCAACAGGTTAGGAGTAAAGATATCCTTGTCAGAAGACATAAAAGACATCATTGATACCGGCCAGAAACCATTAACCCTCAAAACAATCATTAAGCATGGCATAAATTCAGATAATGTTTGTACAGTCTCATAGACGTCCAGTTCTAAAGAACCCAAATAAATGATTCACAACTTAAACTAATCCATCAATGAATCAATACAATCAGATAGTAAAAATTTTTCATTTATAACAAAAGCTACAAGATTTTCATGATGTTTTAAACTTAATTGTACAATAGGAACCGACCAACATAAACAAGAGGCAAACCTGCAATGAATCTCGCACGAAACCCTAGAGCACTAGTAATTATTTCAAGACATTTTCTCCATCAGTTGTATCGGTGACAGAATGTTTGATTTGCTTGTCTCCACAATACAACCATTCATGACCATTTCCTCCAGCATAAAATGGGCTTTCTCCAAATGGAACATGATGTCTAGCTCACACTACAGTACATATTAAGCAAAACCAGGAACTAAATTAACACTCCAAAAATTTTAAACAAAATCAACAAGCTCCGTATTTTCAAGATGAGTCAGAAACTTATTCATTCGTATCAGGAGAGAACTTACCACATTGCCAAAGTGACGGTCCATGGTTTCGACTAACAAGTGTATGAACTCCAATATAGCAAGCTCATTCTGCAACATGAACAAGAAAAAAGAATCAAACATGCTTCAGACAACCATTTATTTGGCAGATCGCATTCCACGGCAATCACAAAGAGCCATTAATTTGTCATTAGTCTTTCAATTGAAATTCAATTCAAAGGTAAAGGAAGTAGAAGAAGACTTACTTCATCATTGTCGACCCCAACCAAGAAAAACAGAGACGCATAGCGCCTGTAAACAATTTTGTAGTTGCGATGCTCAACAAAAGAACACTGTTGTTATTTATCACAAAGCAAAAAGCAGCGACAAAATCATATTCAATACAATAACAGTACACCTAATTGCTGAATCAAATACAAGAAATCAGAAAAAAAGGGACCTGTTGTTCGGTGCGGGCGAGGCATTTGCGAACAATTTCGCCCTCGAGAGCGCGACGTTCTTCGAGAGTGAGCCATTCGTAGTACTGGGCAAGACGAGTCTGCCCTTGTTTGTTCACCATCAATATGAATCTGATCCCCATCTTTCGTCCAACCTCTCTTCCTTCACAAGTACATAACAACAACGACTAATTAATTAAGCCTGCCTTGCTTGTGCGCACCCGACGTCAGTGGTTACCTTAGTTTTTTATTTTTCTTTTCTTTAAAATCATTGAATTGGCGATGGGATTATTCGAATCTAATAAATTACTCAATTTTATTTTTAAAATTAATTTTTTAATTATTTAAATATTCAATAAAAATTGTAATGTTAGACATTAAAATATAGGGATGTTCGCAGATAGCAGTTTATAGATAAGATATCAATGCATATTTGATCTGCAATTTTATAGATTATAAATTTTTAATCAATCAAATTCACGTATTGGTGAAATTCAACTTAAATTCAATTCATATATCTGTGGATCGGATATAAATTTGACTCAATTCATATCAAATCCACCATTTTACGGATTGGTTTGCAGGTTAAAAATTTTTAATCATATCCTACCTACAAACTAACTAAATAAAAAAATATAGATAAAAATGATTTTACTACTGATCAAATTTAAAATTAAATAAGATTTAAATAAGTTAATTGTTTAAATAAAGTTAGAAAATATATTCAAAGTTTCAAAATATAACACACCAAAAAGAAAAAAAAATCTTAGTTGTTTAGATCAGTACATGAAAATTAACTACTTAGGAAGCTGTATTTTTTATTTAGTTGTTTTTATTTTATATTATTATTGAATAAGATATAATAATGGTGTTAATGTAACTATATTTTAATTAATTTATTTATTAGTAAGTATAATGTCATATTTACAAGTTTATTTTTTATGAAAATAAATATTTTTTATGAAAAATAAATATTTTTTATTTTTTGTGGATTCGCGGATTTTTATGGATTTATAGAAGTAAATCCATATCCAACCCACCAACTGCAGATTTTTAAATTTTTAATCCAATCCACTAATAAACGGATCGGATTTTCACAGTTCAGATTTCTATAGATCAGACGGATTAAGCGAATCGGATTGGATTTTAAACACCCCTACTAAAATATACGTATTAAGATTCAATATTGAGCTGATATTTTTATTAATTTTACCATTGATAGTTAATAAATAAAAATATAAAACTAATTAAATATTAACCGTATATTACTAAAATAAAATCTTAATAAATAAATGTCGATAAATTAATAATCTTGATTAAATAATAAATTCTTCCTATCCCAACTTGGGACAATGTACCAAAATAATAATTTCGCTACATGGATAAGATAATAATTTTTTTTTCGAATCCTTTAGGGCCCAACGAATAAATAAATTGATAATTGATCAAATATTAAAAAAATATTAATAATAAGCAACATATAAAATTCATATTATGAAGGATTATTTTTCTTGATAACTTACATCTCATTTTTATATTTGCACAATGTCTTCCTCATTTCATCAGTCAATGTAGATTTTTTTTACTCTTTTCAAATGACAAGGCATGATTCTAATGATTTGAGTCTAAAATTAAAATAATGGATTATATATTTATAGAGTTTGTGTTGTATGTTCTATGTACTATGTACAATGTACTACATTAATTTACTAATATCATTTGTAAATACATGATAATTAAAATGTATTCACATTAAGTTTTTGGCTTCTTTGTACATGTATTTATAACTCAATACATGAATCTTAGTGAAAAAAATAATGCATGTACAAGAAAACTCTTCATAAATTAATAAATTATTAATTTATTGATAAATAAAGAACCTCGTTAAAATAGTATTTTTCTCGGTCCCAACAATAATATTTTTCCCGATTCCAATAATATTACTTTATACAAGTTTTACTGATATATGTATACATGTGATAGAAAATTATGAAAATTGAGTATAGATTAGCTCAATACTGAATCTAAATTCAAAATGTAGAGTAGAATGAATCTAAAAAATTTTATTATTAATTTTTAGGAGTTCAAAAATTGTTCGTCCAAAAAAGTCATATAAAAAGTCATTTGTTTGGATATCAAATACCCAATAAACTATGAATGGATAGTTTACTACAACTAAACATTTTGATCATTAGTTGTTTATTTTAATGTGTTCAAAATTAATTTGGCAAAAATTTTCTATGCAATATTTATATGTGCCAAACTAACATTAACAAAACGCAATATGAGCCATAAGTAAATTTAAAACATAAACAAAATAAAATAAAAATTCGTGACAAATGCCTCTTAAGGATTTTTAAATATCGTTGATGTGATTGAAAGATTTGAGATTAAAGTGGAAAATAGTACTCAAAATTGATTTAGAGATTTTAAAAGTCAATTGACAAGAATAAATTAAGAAACCTTAATACAATTAAAATGCACACGTCAACACTAACGTTAAAAAATAAACACATAATTTTTTCGTTAAAAAATAAATTAGATTGTATGTTAATATTTTATAGAAATATTTTTTTAAACATACTTTCAGTAATTTAATTTCATGCTTTAAATTTTTGCTCCACAATAAATAACTAAAAGTATTGTTTACGTTTGTTGTAAACTATTTGAACAACATTTTAATTTTCCGTTTAATAAATCTAAGGGTATATTAAGTATTTAGATGGGTTTATTAAGTAAAACTTAAACTTTCAATTTCAAATTTTAAAGCTGAGTTTATATAATAAATAGATTTAATGAATAGTTTGATAGTTTTAAATTACCTGTTTTAAATGACTTACTCATATCTAGGGTAGAATTAGATATATTTATTTTACCTTTAAAGGTGTAATTTTTTTTTAAAACCTCGAAAGGTGTAATTTAGATAAGTTGTTATTATTTTAAAAACTTAGTAGTCATTTAACATAACTATCTTTGACGTAATGGATCAAATTTCTTATTTCGAGGTAAGAGGGTTTAAGAAGGTTTAGACCTAGAAATTTTCAAAATTTAATGTACAAAAATGCTTGAGTTATGCGACTTTTATCCGGTAAAAAAAAAGTAATTTAAATCGGATAAAGATCCTCGTTTGATTTGAACTCTTATGAATTTTTAATGATCTTGTGTTATATATATTTAAGTGATAGTGTATAGGTAGAATTTAATTTTTTTTATTTTTTTTATTTATTAACTACTAATTACTCATTTATATTTTGCACAAGAAGAGATCAGATAATGAGAGAATCATAATCCATTCAAACGTAGGTACATAAATAAAATAGTATCTCGATAAATTGATTACTGGTGGTGGCAAGTAATTATTGACGGTTGAGGTCATGGCTCAATTGTCGTCGGAAGATGGCTTCGATGGATTATTCCTTTTTTTGCTACTTTATATATTATACACCATATGAGCAGAATTTGACCTCTAAATCTCATGTCGCCCAGATTTTATTAATAAAATTAACTACCATTATAATTGCTATTAGTTTGATATGATTCAACTTAAATTTTCAAGGTCTGAATTGAGATTAACAAATCTCATCCATTAAACACTAAATTTTATCCCCGTTATCACTTGTAACTCAAATCACCGCTAATACTAAGCATGCTTTTCCGCCAGTTGGGCTCCAAGAGAGAGCAATAACTAATAGACTTTTTTTTTGTTTTTTTTTTTCAATTGATACCCATATCAAATTGTAATACATTTATGTGATGCTCACTAACGCAAGATGCCCTAAATAGCTAAATCATGTCGAAGTTTTTTCTTGGTCATCCTTTTTACGTCCGGCTTCTTCGAGAAGCCGTTGATACTATTCGTTTCTACATTAAACGTATTTCGATCGAATTATTTAAGTGGGATATTTTCTTCGTTTATATGCTGCAAGAATCTCTCATTACTCAGGATGTGATTTCACGGAGGACAATATATGCAAACTTAGTATTATTAACCGACTCTCTCATCATAATAATACACCATCCCAGTGCATAATATGAGATAAAAGATCTAAATTTTTCTCATGCGTCGAATTAGAACTGAAGAAAAACAACCAAATCAATCAGCCATGGGCGTTGCAGCAACATCCGGTGGCCTGAGGCTACGCTAAACGTAGGCTAAACAATGATAATACTCATGTACATAACTTTTGTGATATCTTGGTTGGTAGTTCTTCCTAGACAGCTATCTCTTTCTTCAAATTGTCTTCAGTAGAAATGTCCGGTATCTTGGTTGGCAGTTCTTCCTCTTTCTTGTCTTCATTGACAATCTGGGTTAGTAGTTCTTCCTCTTTCTTGCCTTCAATGAAATCTTTGGCGGTCAAAAAGCTTGGCTGATTTGTTGAAGACAGCAGCCTCGCCCACATCCTATCGGTAATCACAACCTGGTGCTGTTTCTCAATTATTCGCTGCATAGTGCATACCAACAATTCAGCAATCAATCAAAGGAAGAGAAGAATGTTTGCTTGTAAATATAAGGAAGGTTAAAGGACAGAAAAGGTGCAAGAGGAAGAGGAGATGAAGCAAGGGACAGAACATACTTTGAAATTTAATTCCTAATTCTTCTGAAAAACCAACAGATATGTATTATGTAGAGTGTGAACTCACATAGAAGGGTATGTAAGTTTGTCTGCCATTGACAAGACCGGATGTATAACCAGTGTACCCAGCCATTGCTCCATGTACACAACTTTGAGCAAGAAGCGTGCAGTACACATTATCAGATGCATTGCTTGGAACAGCACGGATCATGTATGTAGGATCTGCCAGAAAATATGCAATGCATAAACACACTAGGAAATAAGCTCCCATGAGTTAAATGTGTTATGAACACAGGGTAAGTATAAAGTAGCAACCTATATATTTAAGGTTGATGGGCATCTTCTTTTCTTTTGCAAAATGATCCTGCAAAACAGAACAGGACCTATAAAATTATCTGAAAACATTCCAATTGCATAATTAAAATAAATTGACAAATAATAAGGAAGATTTAGCATCGTCCGCTTGAAAGCTGGCGTCTTTTGACAGTAGTATGAATTAGCCCTCAGGTAAGAAACTCAAAAGTTAGGTGAAATCTAAAATCAAGTTCTTGAATACCACCCAGCCATTTGGTTGGGTGGTACTAACAGTTGAGGGAAGTGGTTCGAGTCCCAAATTTGGGACCCACCCTCCTAATTATATAGTGAAGTAGTTTGTTGCCCTGTAATGGGAGTAGATATCTCTCCATTCTGGATTTAGAGGCCTGGGTTGTACTATAACAAAAATTATTCACTTGGTCTTAGTAGATCTCTAATTCTAAAATCATGTTCTTAAGTATGCAAAAAGATGAGAAAGAATCAGAATGATGATGATAGGGAACTCATTTTTAGTTGATATTGACAAAAAAGGCAGAGCAAAATATAGGGAAACTAGAGAATTAGAGAAATTACCTTGATCTTCTGTGATAACCACAGCCCAACATCTTGGAGGAGCTTGTTTCCTGAAGCATCCTGCTGGTTAGCTGACCGAATGCTCTCAGCAAGCAAGTCCTGTCCAGCACCTTCAGCTATCACAACAACGATGTGCCCATTTTCTTTCAGTCGTGTCTCAATATATTCAAAAAGTCCACCATGCCCTTCGAGATAAAAGGGCGACTCCGGGATTAAACAACAGTCAACATCTCGGCTAGCAAGAGTAGCATACATTGCAATAAACCCTGCACAATTTATCAAGTTTAGATTTCATGAATGAGAAATTATCTAACTTTGCTTTCAATAAGGGAAAGAACTACATAGAATTAACTCAAAATGAAAAGGGAGCAGAGGGAAACTCTATCGACAAGACAACCAGGCATTTAAAAAGTCAGCAAAAACATGAAACTAAACATTATACATATATGAAGTTCAGTGGGAAAACCTTTTCTTAAAGATATTACAGCTTGAAATCCTCTTAAATTATGGGAGACTTAAAATTAGTAGAAAGTAGTTTTATCACTACATTCACAACAGATACCAACTTACGAGCCAAAATATTGAGGCATTTACTTATTTGAACCTAAAGAAAAAAGTAAAAATAAAAGCAGAAGTGCAACACCAGTCGCGGTAAGATATTAACTAGAACACTGATTAAAAAGGAAAGGAAACATAACAGAACAATCATGACAGTTATATAAACCATCTATGTTATCTACCCATGTAACGTTGATGTAAGAACTAGTTGGACATGTCATGCCGACTTTTTAAACTGCTGAAAGGCAGAGGAGAACGCAGTAAGAAGAAAATGTTATTCATAGCTAATTTAGCAAATGGACGTAGCAGCCTTTAATTTCTTCAAGAGATACAGTTAAATGTTCTCCATTAGGTATGAGGAGACCTCAATGCAACTGAATGCACGCACGCACGCACATGCTCCTGAAGATGTCTTCAATAAGAAACAGGAGCTTACCACTATTGCGGCCCATCAGCTTCACAAGTCCAATACAATTCTCATTACTTTCGGCTTCAACATGCGCTGCATTAATAGCACGTTGAGCCTCTTCAACAGCAGTGTCAAAGCCAAAGGACCTGTCAATGACCTGTCATGCAATAAATAAAGTTGAGAATGTAAGCAAATTTGATGTATGAGGTGTCCTGTGCAGGCAACAGTTTAGCTGTTGACAAGTCAGGAGAGGTACCGGAATGTCATTATCAATGGTTTTGGGGATCCCAGCAACCACAACTTTGAGACCACGTCTTCTAACTTCCTGCAGAAAGATAAAGAAAAATATTTTCCAACATCAAGAAGATGTAGTCAGTTCAAATTACTACAAGCATGAAATTAATACTTTCTTAATGAAAGGAAGGAAAATATCATGTCTACCAAGGTCCTATAGAAAACCAGCAAGGAACAAATTTAATTTATTTCACCAACTACTAATATTCTACAAAATGGAATTTACCTCATATATAACAGATGCTCCCTTCTGAGTTCCATCTCCTCCAATTATGTAAACCTGAGTTGTCATATAACAGAAAATCAAAATCCTTGGCTCACGTAGGTCTCTCTATAACCGAGGGAAAGCATATGTGACTCTTCACTTGTAAAAAGTTTCAAGATGAATAATAAATTCCACAAACCTGATTGATCCCACGGTCTTGGATGCTGTCAACAATCTTTGAGGTATCATGGCCACCTCGTGAAGTACCAAGGACGGTTCCACCACGTTTATGGATGTCATTCACACTCTTAGGTGTTAGAGGAATTGTATTTTTAGCATAAAAGCCCCTATATCCTCCCTACATCAATCAATCACCTGATCAGTTGAGGAGAACCAAATGATGCATATCAAAAACCACTTTAATTAGCAAATATTCAATAATGGAGTGAAAAGTGTAACTTTCTCTTTAATTTACAACCCATTTATTCAACATAGTTGACTTTTCCTTGACAACTGATAGAGGATGAAAACAAACACAAAAAACTTTAGAACTTCCATATGATAAAAAGCTTTTGCTCGCATTCTAAACCAGGATAAGGTTTCTGGGCCAGTGTTTGTGCAACAGTTGGGCATAATTTCCCTGTGCAAGTTAAATTGTAAATACTTGTACATGTTTTGCGCATGTATTTTGTTAACAACAAGCACAGCAGAGTATAATCATTACAAATAGTCCTGCAATCACACTTAGAAAAGGAGATGACACTGGTGCTAGATACACTGCATAACAACAATTTCAAGGAGGAAACCTTTAACACTATAATGCCCGAGAAGGTCTGTGAAATAGTGGTGGAAAATGAACTTCATGAAGTATTGAAGAAAAGGGTTGGAAGAGTTACTTACATCAATTCCCAGCACTCTCTTCACTCCATACATGTAGTAAAGACTGTAAACTATCTCTCTAATCACCGTGTTGAGTCCAGGGCATAAGCCACCACATGTCACGATACAAGCATAAACTTCATCCGACTCAAAATACACCTGAGATACATCAATCACCCAAAGAATATGTAAATTATAAGGAGGTACCATTCCAATCTGGTACATTGGGTATATAAACACATACCTTTTGACGAGGTCCAGCTCTTCGGAAGTGAGTCCCTCTCGGACTATCCTTATGAACAACAACCTACAGTTGAAAAATAGCAACAATCTCATAAAAGTAAGCAGGTTGTGTTAATTAATCTCATGTCATGTCTCAGAGCACATACATCCTTACTGGCCCAGTCTACCCCACAGAAATACAGACACATAAGCATTAACTAGCTCCATTACGCATGATTGGGCACTTACATACTGGGGAGAGATCATGTAACAGCCCGGGCCAACAACCAAGTTGATATTGTTTGCTTTGGGCGCACAGCCCGTCACAGTTTCGTTATTTTGGCTTTGCAACACAAAACGCATTTACTTAGGTAGGAGAGCCCTCGACTTATTAACCAGTCCAAGAACTCACTCACTAGCGATGTAGGATATTTCAGATCAACAGCTAAAAGATTCTCGGGTCAGCCTCTCTAAACCAAAGAATCATGGTAACATTAAATAACGAAGACGCAGACCCCTTCCAACTCCTCAATAGTGAAGCAATGTAGTTAGTAAAGTTAACTAAGACAAAAGTCGTTAACCTAAAATTTGAAGTACAAGAAAGAAAACAAAGTCAGAAGTTGAAGCTCACCTTTTGTGGTACCGTGTCATCCACATGAACAAAATATTGCCTGAAAAAGAAAAAAGAAAAAAAAAAGAGATGACCCCAATGAATGATATGATAACCAAAAGCAGACATAACAGAAATCTGATTAACAGCAACAATAGAGACAAACAAAGCTAAATCAAAACTCACTTAACAACAGAATATGCAGGATTGTCTTGCAGCGGATTCGGATATGTCTGCAAAATCAAAAATTAATAAACAAATTAAAAGGGCGGCAATATTAAAATAACAGATCAACAGGTCAACAAGTCAAGCAATTAGAGAGTCTATAAAATATATTAACAAAAAGTTTTTCTTAAAAAAAAAAGGAGGAAGTGAAAAAGCAAGTTACAGGAAGATCGGGGATATAATCAGACAAATGAGGAACATCTTCAAGAACATAACCAGCAGGACCAGTCACAATCTTTCGTTGTGCGTTTCCATTGTTGGATGCCGCTGCCATCGAAATAGCTTTTGTCGGAGATCGAAAATCGGAACACGAACTCGAACTCGAACTCGAATTCGAACTAAAACTGACCGAAGATGACAACTGCTTCGAGTTCTGGGAACGCTTTTGCAAGAAACGCGATTTCAAAGAAGAAGTTGAAGTTGACGGTGATGGTGAGGGTGATGATAGAGCTACTGAGTCCATTCAAAAGAAAACGAACAATAGGAATCCATATTTATAGGAAACAAGCAAGAACCAGAGTGTTTTTGACCAAAGAAAAGAAAAAATTAAAAAAAATTAGAAACAGCTACGTAGATGTTTAGTTGGTTTTGAAAGGCTGTTTTGTGCGAAAAGTGTACGCAAGAAACGAAACGGGTGGCTTATGCCTTGCTTTAACAGGTTTTTGTTAGTGGTTTTCAGACCGCACAAAAAAAAATGGTATTATTGAGAAAAAAATAATAATAATAATAATTAATTAATGAAGAGAAAAAGGAAAATTATGGCGTTGACACTTGACACAGAGAAAGAGGCGAAAAAGAAAGAGAAGAGAAAAGTGCGAAGCGTGAGAAAGAACAGAACAGATCCGACAGGATGTGTTTCTTTGGGGGACTTATATGTAATTTCAAGATTCTGTTTAATTTTCATTTTTTGTTTACGGCGACTTACTTGTTACAGTGGCTGTCTTGGGGGCTACGTAAATTATTTGCTAAAAATAATTAGTTTTTGGTTTGTATTATTATTATTTTTTGTTTAATTTGAGTTTTGTTAACATTTTTACGTTAGATTCTGTTTCTGTCGGACAGTAAAAAAGTATGTGATTTTCACAATAATAAGATACTTTTAATATTTTTTAAAAAAATTTATATATATATATATATTAAAGATATTATTATTTGATCATCATTTTTTTTACATATTACTTTACCACCAAAATTTTTTTGACAATTACTTTTATTCACTTAATATTTCAGTTTTTATCATTTTATTACTAAACCATTAACAATTTATTACCAGTGATTTTCCGTTTTCAGACCATATAAATAAAATATTAATATTATTGAGTAAAGTAAATAATAAAAACAATAACTAATAAACAAGAAGAAGCAGAAAATTATAGCACTGACACTTGGCACAGTGAGAGTGGTGAAAAAGAAAAAAAAAAGAATAGTGTTAAGCGTGAGAAAAAATAGGATTTTTTTTTGGGTGATTTATATATAATTTTCAGATTTTTACTTGTTTCAATGGTTGGGTGTCTTGGGGGCTCCGTAAATTCTTTCTATATAAACAAGTAAAAAATAAATAGTTTTTGGTTTATCTATATATATATATTGTTTAATTCGAGTATTTTCAGTTACATTTTTATGGTAGATTCTATTTCTCGCGGACTGTAAAAAGGCACGTCTTCAGGGTTTTCACAAAAATAAAAGAACTTATAAATGATTTTGTTTTTTTTTTATAAAGAATGAGAGAAATTTTCTGTGGGACACCGGTTGATGACTTGCTATCGGTCTATTCATGTGCAAAGATTCCAATATGACTTATATATTAAACTTTTGATGAATAAAAAGAGTATTTTACAATTGAATTTAAAATACTAGCAGATAAAATATCAATTATACCCCTACTAATTATACTGCAAGTGCCAACCATTAAGATGGTTTATTGTTAATGCGGAGAAAATAGTCTCTTTATCAAGGGTATTATTGCTACTTTACAGGTTAATACAGGTGTAAGATTTGGAATGTAAAGAGTTTGTAACTTCCTCAATAATAAAATGTTAAGAGTATAATACTTGTTGTATCAGTCTAAGATAAAAATAATATAAAATAAATAGTTTTTATCTATTTCGACTAGGCCAATCATAGTAAATTAATAATATGATAAATTTATAAGATAATAAATTCATAAAAATTCTTATTTTCTTATAGAACCCACTTACTATAGAAATTAATAATTATCTAATTTGAAACTAAATTCATATGATAGTTCTTAGTGGGATTTACAAAATATATTCTTATTGTTGTGCTTGTAATTGATTTCAACTTGGATCTCATCTCTAAATTCTTTTGTAATATGAAATTCTAATTAGTATTGCCATTTTGTAACAAAAAAAATATCAAATATCAATATCACTTCGAGTGCTTCTTTGCACAAGATGAGTTTCATATGTCATCTTTAATTTAAAAAAATCTAAAATAATCTTATTTTACTACCTATGTAAAGCAACTAATTATAATTCAAATAAAACATAATAAATACCAAATTAAGGTAAATTAATACTATAAACGTGATTATATTTTCCAAAATAAAGAAAATCTTCATAGATTAATAATTTATTAATTTATCGAATATTAATAATTTCAAGCAGTTAATTTATCAAAGATTTTATTGCATCAAATACATTTTCAGGAGTGTAGATCATGTACACCGGTCATAATATGCGGCATAAATTCTTAAATTCGAGATAGGCCCAATTTAGTAATTTACCGTTAAATTTTAGAAAAACTCTCATAAGTCAGTAATGCAACCTAATATGATGGGTTGTGTATTATTTTTCTTTATTTTTATTTTTCTAATTGTAGACCCGTTGTTAAAGCAAAAATGTAACTCATTTATATGATGCATGAAATGCAAAGGGAAGATGTAATAAAATTAACATATGTGACAACAGTTCGTAGAAAATCATCAACAAAATTTATATGGCTAGCAACCACACCCTTCCACCGACTGTTACTTTCAAGTAATTATTTAATCCTTGAATCATTTTTTTTCCCCTTTTAAACTCTTTATTTCGCATGTGACGCAACTGTCCAAACGAGCCATAAATTGATTAATTCTACAGCAAGAGATCCAACGTGGATCCATACGTAGAGAAGCAGCAGCAGCATATTAAAGAATAGTCAATAAACTTCTGCTTCATTTAAAAATGATGCAAATTCACATTAAACAAAAGCTGCCACGTGAGCTGCGCCTGTGCGATACAAACAATTTGCTGTATAATTTTTTTTTAATCCCCCAAATAATGCAATCTAATTTATTATTATGGCATGGCCCATCCAGTTGATACGTTTTATTTTTATATTAATTAGACGAGCGGTCAACTTTTTTCTAGAGATTGACCGTCGGCGTGCGTGAATGACGGAGTCATTTTCCAGAGTGGCTTGTAAACAGCCAGCCACGGCTCACAGAAACTCCATGACTTGGGACAACGAAAATAATAATTTATTTATTTATTTTTTCCTTCTAAAACAACAACAAACACGAGGTTCTTGGAAACTCGATTGAGGCCTCTCTAGAATTGCCTGGCATTCTCAATCTAGAAGCTGTGAAATAATAAAATCAACTACTCTGAAGCCTTTTATTTTGAATTTGAGTGGGTCAAATGATGACACATGTCCTTCTAAATGGATACAGCTAGCCATAAAGCCTTCAATTTTTTTTCCCCAATTTATATATCTTTTTGGAAAATTATTTTAGGGTATTGCAGAACGTTCTACCAAGTAGCCAAGTATACAAAACAACATGATAGCACATTTTCTATGTTCCATATGGTTGAAAATTAATGTCTTTTCAGGTCTGTGATGGCTGAGACTAAGTCTATTATTGGATTGATTTCTTAATAGTTTTGCTTCTTCTGGATGGTAAAACTTGTCTTGCATTCTTAGACTTCTCAGGTCAAATTTCATGAGGTAAAATGTCAATTTTTTATTTTGGTCTGAATATCATTGCTCTTTCGTCTGGGGGCATTATTCAAATAGAGATACAGGATCTTTCTCATATTGTATGCATATTACAAAGTATTATTATATGCACATTTTCTGTTGTGCACCACACACAAGTTTGGTACCCTAAATTTTCTCCTAATCAATAATCATTGTGGTATAAGCATGATAATTTTCCGTCTAATTTTGAGGCCAACTCATGGGCTATGAATCCATTAAAGCGATCATCATATGCTTTAATGCAAATGTCGATGACCTTCCTCGACATGTCATCTTCTAAATAAAATGGCTGTTTAACAAATTCTTCAAGAGGCATCCACTGATGATCAGGGGACAAAAAGTTAACGGGATTAGCCATGGAACTAGGAAGTAAATAAACAATGAGCTTACGGACAAAAGCAAAGAGCAAATCTTGATTACCTTTGCAGCTTGTATTTCTTTCTCATCGATTGTGATTTCAAAGGACAGTGGCTTCAGCATGCACACAAAGAGTAAATCTGACTTCTCGAAAGCCACGAGGTGAACGTGTCTACGCACACAATGAGTATAATGTTAGAAAAACCAAAAAAAAAAAAAAAGGGCTTATATTTTTGTTAAGTTGAAAACTCCACCTGAAAGCAACCATTTCCAGGAAAATTGTGTCAACCTGCAAAAGCAAGGACAGGTTAAAAGAATTGTAACTAGCAATTTCAGGAAATTGATAATTGTAATGTGCTTACACCAGTTTCTTCTTTCACTTCTCTTACAGCTCCAGAGAATAAATCTTCAGACTGAGATGAATCAAAACAAGCACATTTTGTTGTATAACTCTTTTGTGAATCAATCATTTCAGGAAACAGGACAAAAGAATTGACACTATAAAGTGAAAGGCATCATCACCTTATTGATGTAACCAGTAGGAATCTTCCACACTCCAGAGCAACTACGAGGGCATTTTTCTTTCACCACAAGGACCTAATTAAATGTTGTAAAATTTTTCAATATGAAAAGATGGGTTGTAATGTGCAGCAAAGAGAAAAGGGAAAACAAGAAGTTAACTGAACCTCTCTTTTATCGTTCATCACGAATCCGCCTACGCCAATTTGATGTGAAGGGCTACCAGGAAGCATGCATGGCTCATCAGGGATCCAGTAAGTTAACATAACATATCCTGGTTCAGCATGGTGGTAGCTAAAACCTTCCTGAAAACACAAGAAACAGAGAAGTTGAAATATAACAATGCAATTAGTTTGTGACGTAATGAAAGATTGATGATTAGATATTCTCTCTGTTGTTGGAAAAATTTAACACACCTGAATTGCAATTGGAACAAGATCAGCTTGCTTGGATAGTATCTTGAGCCACACTCCTTTCTTCCCCTGCATGTCATAGAAGTTCACACGTCAATTCTCAAGGCACTTCCGCAAAGGGTGAACTCTATGGGGTCTCATTTATATAAGTGGGCTGATGATAAAGAGAATCCTACATCTAAAGCCTAGCTTGTTTTGCTATATAACAGCACTAAACAATCAATGCATGTATGAGATGATCTGATAATTTTAGAATCGCGTAAATCAATGTGTGTTTGTTCATGCTTCAAACCTTCTACTTCCAATTGGATAGAGACGCTCGAAGTGCTGATACAAAAGCATTTGCACTCGAGGGTAAGCTTTCCGGATTAATAATGACCCCATCATATTCATCATCAAATGCATCAAGAAATTCCGGGGCAAAAATTGGTGCCGTTATGTCCGGTGACAGAACGTTAATTCCTTTTTTCTTGATCACGGATCCACCCCCAAAAAGAGACGGCATCAATGAGGATTTCAGTTTTGCACTAGTGGATGTTGATAATTCCTTAGACGAGAAAGCTGTAGAACACATCGAATAAGTTAGATAACTAAAATACAATAAAATGGTAAGTTGGATAACTAAGATAAGATAAAATGGTCACATAGCTTTGAAATTACTCACCCTTTAACAGCATTGGGAAAGGGCGGGTTTTTGGCAGTGAAGTTGTAGGTTCCTTCGCAAAATTCTGGCAACGAAAACCTGATGAGCATCGCGAGCCATTCAAAAGTGCTGCTGCCATCATTTTTGTTGTTGCAGAACACTATGAGGGACCTCAGCTTGCATTGTTGTGTGTGTGTGTGTGTGTGTGTATAAAACCCGCAATCAGATGCATGGTCTGCAGAAAAAGGAGGTCAATATTGGAGGGAATAGCATCCTGTAGGACAAGTAGAAGCAAAAAGTTGAAGATCAAAGATTTAGCCATTTGGACAAATGCAATTGCATTACACATGGACATGGTGCACCCACTTATTAATTACATCATCCAAATAGAAAAGTATAGTCAGTTTATTATATTCTTCTTTAAAAGCATAAATAAGCACAAGGAAAAGGAAAAATGGTAAATACACCCCCAATATTTAGGTAAAAGGATAAAAATTTCTCTAATATTTAAAAAAAATATTTACACCCTAATTTATTATAATTTTATTATTATACCCTTCTATCATAAAAAAATTATTAGATTATCCAATTTGTCTATATATTGTTAATAAAATTTTAAATAAACAAATTGGATATTATAAAAAAAATATAAATATACCGTCATTTCTCAATTCCTCTATTTAAATTTTTATCAATAACCAATTTTCAAAAAAGACATTTATACACCTAAAAAATTGCAAATAAATTATAATTTTAAAAATAAAATTAGTTATTAATAACCAATTGTATTTAAACTTTAAATTTGTATATTTAACAATTCTCCACATGTCAATCATTTAAACTTGTACATTTATAACCAATTTTCTATGTTATTTATTATGGTATTAATAACCAATTTTATTTTTAAAATTATAATTTATTTACAATTCTTTTTAAGTGTGTAGATGTCTTTTTTGAAAATTGATTATTAATAAAAATTTAAATAGAGGAATGAGGGTATATTTATAATTTTATTAACAATATATAGACAAATTTGATAATCTAATAATTGTTTTTATATGTTAGAAGGGTATAATGATAAAATTATAATAAATTGGGGTGTAAATATTTTTTTAAAATATTAGGGAGATTTTTGTCCCTTTTTCTAAACGTCGATGGTGTATTTATCCTTTTCCCCAATCACAATGATGGCACCGTACAAGTGAAACTGCTATCCTATAATGGATGGGCATATTCTCTTCATTCTAGTACATCATTTTGTATAATTTTGTTCATGTTTAATTTAGGTAAGAATAGATTTCACTCCACTGTTGTTAATGAGAGTAGATTTTAGAGCTAGTTTGTAAAACCCAAATTGAAATCTATAAGTAGATTTTAACCATTTCAAATGAAAAAAAAAAAAGAAAAAAAAGTTGGTTTGAAAAAGGAATATTGGACATTTTGCGACTCAATATTCGTTATCTGGCATCGTTTATGCTATAAATGCGACGGCAGAGAGGCTCAAGTTCGTGTCACAAAAGGAATTGTTCTCATTCGGGTATTCCTTAAAAGGATAATTCCATTGCTTTGTTTTGTGAATCAAATAGTAATCAACTTGGACGTTTCCATTTGCTTCGTGAGCATTGTTGGGCCACTCGCGCACTGACAGAACATTCTTGCTAGCACTCTTAATTTGTTTCGTATCAGCTCTTTTTTTAATCTAACATTATTATAATTAAAGCATTTCCAATTCAATTGCAAAACTTCCTTCGATACTGTCCTCCTCAAATCAGGAGAACATTTGGATTCATCATTGCAGTTTTACAACGGTTATTCCATTAAATTACTTGTAGTTATCAATGAGAACAGACCTATGATTCTGCTTAAAAACAAAGCTTTCATTTTCAACACGTCACAAAGAACATTAATAACTGTCTGGAGCCACAAATCTGGGTTGGATTAATGGCTAAAGCTGTCTAAAGCCACAGACCTGTATTGGGTTATTGGCTAATCAGTGGTTAAGGACCAGTTTGCGAATGCTGTAGGTTTTAAAATAATCGTTATTAGTTGTATTGTAAAGATAATCAGCTGTGAAGAGAATTAATTAAGTGTTTGATAAATTTTGTTTACAAAAGTGCTGTAAGTTTTGAAAGCAGTTACGAACATTTTATAAATTTTATTGTTAAATTGTTGAGAGAAAATAAATGACTAAAATATATATAATGTAGGATAAGATTTACTTATACGTATAAAAACATGCACATATAATATTTTTAATTGTATATTATAATAATTTTTACTAAAATAAAATTTGTAATATATTGGTTTTTTTATCTTAAAACAATTGATAATTAAATTTATAATATAATGAAACAAATTTAATAATAATTCACCAATAAATTGATATTAATAAATTTATGTTGATGAATTATAATAAAAATTTATTAAAATATTGATTTTGTTTCCAATTTGAATAAGGATAATTTTGGGTTTAGATAATTTTAAAGATATTTATGGAATTCTATTAGAGGATAAAATTTATTCTCGAAATTAGAATCTAAACGTTACTCATTTTCTTCTTTTCAAAATCAATTGTAGGAGGGGCTGATTTTGACAAAAATGATTGTTGAAGTGTGAGCTCTGAAACTGGTTTCCAGAAGTTCATACGTTTTGTCAGTTTGAAGTTGTAATGGTATATGACATGTCAGTTGATGTTCTAATTAGCTTGTATGACAATGATGTTGTGTCATCTATATCTGAATAAGTAGAGCACGTGCTTTCACTTATCTATATGGCTGGTTAAGTCATCGTTTTGGACTTGTGATTAACATGATACAAACACGTGTCTAAGAAAATTCTGGGTGCTGATAACAAAACCAGAATGCAATTGACTAATGAGGGAACTTTCTGGACTCTCTTTGGCGGGTATATATGGTCTTAAGAGAAGGGAAATTAGGGTGTGAAAAGTTTGTAACTTGGTCTTTAAGCTTGTATCCTAATTTTGGTGATTGAATAAAAACTGTTGCTCTGTTCTTCAGTGGATGTAGGCCATCTCCAGGCCGAACCACTATAAACTGTTATTCCTTGCTTGCTGATTCTGATTTGTTTTCATTTCTTCTGTGGTTATTTTCAATTTCTTTATCAAATATCACAAAGTTTAATAGGTCTTGGGGTTTCTTGATTAGCTATCTTCAATTGAGATTCAACAGTGATTTTGATTTTCTTTTTTTACCAAACACTAGCATTAACTTTTAGATTTTCAAAATCACTTTTAAGTCTCTCAAGAGAACTAATGAATATTTGGTGGGTGATACATTGTTGATTTCATGTAATTAATATTTTGTTTCACGATGTTAAGTTTCTTTATCAAATATGCTTCTTTAAGTTGCAAGGCACCTGCAAACTGAAAATAATTTTCAAAAAATGAAGAATTGAATGAAAATCAACAATTATATTCTTAACTTTTCTAGCTATAATTAAAAGAACTACATATTGTCATAGCACAGCTGCCCCAAATGTACCCTAATTCGATCAACAACATCAAGAAAGCAGCATGCATATTGCATTTGACTTTATCAGCTGCACTTCAAATTAGACGTCAGCTCTCCTATCTCTTTTATAATGCCAATGTAAACTGTGATGTTTTCCGCAACTCCATCATGTCCAACAATCATCTTTGACATCATAGGAAACGATACTCTCTAATCCACCCATCTCTTCAATCCATGTCTATTTTCACCATACTTGCTTGCAGCATTTGATGCTGTTAGCCTATATGGCTATAGATATTGATTTTGATGATAACAAACCACATGTGTTGATTAAACAAATATTTATGAATTGTGCTTTTATAATAAGAAAATGATGTTATGGAATTAAAGTGTTTTGGACTAAAATGAAAATATTTTAAAACCTTTGATATTGTTTTAAAGTTTCAGATTTGGACTTATTTAAAAATATTTAAATATTTTAGGTCATTCTATAATTTCACATAACTTGGGTGAAATCATAATTTCAGAAATTCTTTGGATTGACAAAGCATTATTTAGAAATTTTGAAATTGGACCTATTTGAAAGATTTCATAATATTTTGGGTCATAATATAATTTTATAACGTTTTGGGGTCAAAATATAAATTTAGAAAAATACTTCACTGTAGTAGTTACTGTAGCAAGCGGCTAACCAGATATGGTAAATGGCAATCTAGATTTTGGACAGTAAGCTTCTAGAGTATAAACGACTATCTGGATTTCGCAAGCGGTAATCCGGATTTCAAAAGTGGCTTTCCGGATATGAAAAGCAGCATGCCGGATATTTTGAAATTCAAATTTTTGCCTTAACGGTAACATAAAAGCGGCTAACCAGATTTCATAAACGGTAAGCCGGTTATGACCAAAAAGTGTATAACGGCTAGTTTTTGAGCTCAAACTATATAAACTCAAAACCAATTCATTTTTAGTAATCTTGGCAAGCATAAACAAGTGCACACAACTTATATTGAGCTTCAAATTCAAAAATCATCATAGATTAAATCTTCATTGAGCTATCACTTGTATATCCACTCTTAAAGAGAGTTTCATTGTTGTAATTTTCATTTCTCATCAAATTGTGAGTGTACAAGTGTGAGAAACACTTGGGGTGATAATCTCTTGATTGTAAAGGTTCATTGACACCTTAGAAATCAATTGTAAAAACTTGAAGTCTTGGGAGGCTTGGATAGTGAAATCTTCAAGCGGCTGAGCTTAGAGGCATGGACGTAGGCGGAGATTGCCGAACCACGTAAAAATCATTGTGTTTGTTTTCTCTTCCCTTACTCTTGTAATATTATGCATGATTGAATTTATTATTTTCAATTTGATTAAGGCAATAGATTAAATTGTTGTGTGATTTGCTTAGGTTAAATTTTAAAATCCCAATTCACCCCCCTCTTGGGTTGCCTAGTTAGTATTTCATTTGGTATCAGAACGAGGTGCTCTTGTGTAGACTTAACCGTCTAGAGTTAAAGATTTATAGCAACCCAAATTAGTTCAACTTTCATGGAAGACCAATCCACCACTAGACCTCTATTTTTTGATGGTAATGACTATCCTTATTGGAAAACTAGGATGAGAGTGTTTTTACAAACCTTAGATTATGAAATATGGGAAATAGTTTGTGATGGTTCATTCATTCCTAGGCAGGATGTTTTAAGTGAGTTGGATAAGAAAAATATGTCTTTAAATTCCAAGGTTATGAATGCTTTATTTTGTGCCTTAGATAAAAAGGAATTTCATAGAGTTTCAAATTGTTCTAATGCTTATGAAATTTGGAGAAAACTTAAAATTGTGTATGAGGAGACTACAAACGAGGAGGAATTTCATGAAGTGTCAAATTTGGCACTTATGGCAATTGGAGATGAATCAGATGATGAACTTGATAAGGTAAATGATCTTCCTACTTATAATGAATTACATGA
The DNA here is from genome assembly GCA_018350135.1 of Citrus trifoliata. NCBI lineage: Eukaryota > Viridiplantae > Streptophyta > Magnoliopsida > Sapindales > Rutaceae > Citrus > Citrus trifoliata. The sequence goes on along the minus strand of CM031384.1, from coordinate 8,034,812 downwards.
TGCTTTTAAAGAATTGCATGATGAGTGGATGAAACTTGGTAAAAAGAATGCATGCCTTAAGAATAAAATGCTAGAACTTACAAATGAAAAGGATACCATGCAAAAATGCATTGATTCATTGAATGAGAAGATAAAGGAATTAGAATTAGAGAATAAAACATTGCATGATGAAGTTGCATTATCAAATGAGAAATTTAGCACTTCACACAAGCATCTAGAATCACATGTAGATAACTTGAAAAATGAAAAGTATACTTTACAAAAATGTAATAATTCATTAAATGAAAATATTAAAGGACTATAGTTAGATAATAAAATGTTGCATGATAGAATTGCATCATTTAAAGTTAAACAAAATATTTCGTATGAGCATGAAAAATCACATGTTGATAAATTGATGAAAGAAAATGATGTGCTTAAGAAAAAGAGTAATGAGCTCAACGAAATTGTGTTAAAATTCACAAATAGTCAAAAGAACTTAGAAAAATTACTAAGCACTGAAAAATATGTGTTAGATAAAGGAGGACTTGGGTATAAGCCTTACTTGAAACAAAAATATTATAAGAATTATTTTGTTAAGGCTACCTCCACAAGTGATCATAAGATTGTTTGTCATTATTGTAATGGAAATGGTCATATGAGGTTTAGATGTCCAGTTAAGAGAAATGTATATTGTGGAGTCAAATGTATTTGGGTTCCAAAAGGAACTAAATCTAACGTTCAAGGACCCAAGAGTATTTGGTTACCAAAGCACACAACTTGAATTTTTTTTGTAGGTACCACAAACAAGGAATGGTGGAGAGTTACTTGATGAAACTTATGAGGATAATCACTTGATCATGGTCTAAGTAAAAATAATGAGGCAAGATGATTTAATTGTTTTGATAACTATTATTTCCTTATTGATTATAAGTGATGGTCTTTTAATCTTAGTAAATATTTAACATTTCATTTGGTATCATAACATTAAGTGCATTAACATGAAGTGGATAAGTTTATCTTGCCTATTTATTATGTTGAGTGGATCATGATAAATGGATAATAGCTTGAATTTGTGAAAGTATACTTGTATGTTTACATGATTGAATTATCATTGTATTTAACATTGAGTGATTTATCATGATGCATGGTTATATATTTATGATGATAGCTCGTCAACTCATCATGATAGATTTGTTTGATTTTGATGATTATGTAATGCCTAAGCTTGATAAATGAGTGATATGCTTGAATTATTAATCTTTGAATGCTTATATGTTTCATGATTGTGTAAAATCTATACATGATGAATGAATTATATGTGTGAATTCTTGTGCCGTTAATTGTGTTATATCATCACTCATTTATAAAATTGACTTCATTATTTGATATGATTTCATATGTTTGGTCTTGTATGCATATATGTTTCATGCACTAATTGGCTTATTGAAAAGTTAAATTATTTTTAAAATTGATCAATTTTTAAGCAAAAAATAAAATGGTGTGTATAATACAATTTTAAGTGCTTATCAAAATTCAATTAGAGTTAAAAATGATTTCCAAGTATTAACCCGTATACCGCTTTCTATGAACCAAAAAACTGTTTCTCTTATTGATTATTCTCTGGATTAAATCTGGATAACCGGATTTAGCAAACCGGCAAGCCGTTTCTCTTATTGTTGCTCACTGAACTCAAACCGGATAATCGAAAAATGAAAAATCGGTAAGCCGCTTTTAATATCTCACTTGCTGGAAACAACCGGTCAACCAGTTATAAAATCTGGAAAAGCCAGATTCGATTTACTTTTTGTTGGATTCAACCGGATAACCAATTATAAAATTTAGAAAATCGGATTTGTGCTACACACTCACTGGTACACAATCGGATAACCGGTTAGGCACATCCGGATAGTCGGATTTGAGCTTTTTAAGGACTATTCATCTTTTTTTCCTTCATTCGGCAATCCAGTTCTCTCTCTCTCTAAAATCCACCATTTTTTTTAATCAACACCATACAACACCTTAAATCATCTCTACGATCATTTTAATTGATTTAAAATTACCCATTTTACTCAATATCTTAAAAACCCGAATTTGTGCATTTTGAGTATTTCATATTACCACTTCTATAGTGTGCTCTCCTTATGGATTTTACCATAGTTTTCTATTACATTATGCACTTACATTTTCATATGCATTGTTGCTTTCATTGTGGATTGATGATGATTATTGTTTGATATTTGGATATTTTATATTTGGATAATGTGGAACTAATATGCTTATCTTAACTTTTTGATGATCAAGAGGGAGATATGAGATGTAAGGGAGAAATACATCTACTTTGAGATTTTTAAGCATATGAGATTTTTTAAGTTATATTGAAATGTCACATTAGATCTTTGATAAGTTTAGTTGTCTTGATTTCTAAAATGTGATTAATAATTATGGAGTTTAGATAATTGATAATATGTTCTTATAACTTTTGCATGCCAATTTGTTAAACAAATCAAAACCTCTTTGTAAAGAATAATTTTCAAAAATTAGGCATGAACTTAGAATTAGGGGTGGCAAAACGAATATATGAATCGAATTCGAATCGAATCATAAACGAATTGGGTCAAAATTCTATGGATTCAGATTCGATTCGTTTATTAAATGAATTGAAATTTCAGGATTTGGATTCGATTCGTTTATTAAACGAATATTCGATTCGATTTGTTTAATTCGTTTAATAGAATTGATAAACGAATCGAATCGAATCCAGATTCGTTTATTGTTCGTTTATCCTATACGAATCCATAACGAATCAAATCGAATCAGGATTCGTTTACAATTCGTTTAAAAAAATATAATTAATAAACAAAATTAAGTAAAAAAAACACAAATTTAATATCCCACAACAAAATACAAATAATTCAAATCATATTATACATTCATCCAAATACCAAATACCAAATCCTTAATATTACAAATAACAATAATTCAAATTATAAAGAAATGTAATTTATTTAATTCTCTTCATTTGTCTTTGTCACCTTGAAAACAAAAATCATACACCAAAAAGTAAATAAAATGTTATTAACATGCTGCAATATTGATAATAGTCATTGTAAAATTTCAAAAATCAAATATATAGCAAATTTGTAGCATTTTCAAGGAAATAATAATTAGACAAGATAAAAACTTTACTTACCACACTCACACACTGTCATTTGGACCATTGACACTCTCTGCAGATGGAGCACAATTAGTGCTCATGTTCATAATGTTTTGAGTAAGTTGGTCTACAATGACATCCAAATTTTCTACAATAATTTTATCAAATAAATCCTAATTAGAAAATTGTGCATAATGTTATAAAAGAAAAGTAAATAAATTTTATGAGCAAGTTTTACCAATCTCTCCAAACTTCCAATCTCTAGTAGTAATAATTGCTTGGACTATCTATGGCTTCAATACACTTCGAAATTGATCAAGAACTCGACCGCCAACACTGAAAGCTGATTCCGATGCAACAGTGAATATAAGAATGCTCAAGATATCACGAGTCATGAAAGAAAGGTTAGAATAACGAAATTCATTTCCTTTAAAAAACTTAGAATGTCTAAATCAATTTTTCTATCAATTCTTGGCTTATCTAAATAAATCTCCAATTCAGATTTTCTAACATAAGCACTACAATCCATGTTATCAAAATCATCAAACTCCTACAAAATAATTCAGAAATAAGAATAGTCAAAATTCAAAACAAACATTGAAATAATAAGTCTTACAATGAACAAATAAGAAAATTACAAATATACCTTAAACGTATCCATGGTCCTTTGGTTAAGTGTACTTTGACTATTGTCATTACGTCTCGCACTTGAACCAACATCACTCATTTGAGTGAGTACATATGTAGTGGAGGAAAATGGTGTGATCAAATTATAGTCACCAAAAATTGAAAACAACTTATCTCGAACATGTTTCAACTCCTCCGAATTTTGACCATAAACCTTACCATAAGCAAACTCAATAAATGCCATCTTGTATCTAGGATCCAAAATGACCGCTATGGCCAAAATGGTACAAAAATCAGACCAATATTTCTCAAATTTTCGATCATTTTTATGCCATAATTTTCATGTACACATCCTCACTACACAATAATTGATCCAAAGCAACCTTAGCCGCAAACATCTTCAGAAAATACAAATTTGAAGTGGGGTATTTTGAACTAGAAAAAATGCATGTGATCTCATAAAACATAAACAAGAATTCAGCAATCTTTTCTATTTTGCCCCATTCTTCTTCAGAATGACAATTCTTATAATTAGAATCACTCAATTGTAAATAACGGAAAGCATTTTTGTAATACATAACACTATCAAGCATGAGAAAAGTTTAATTCCATCTTCTAGGAACATCTTGTCTTAATCATTTCTTGTCGTTTAGAGATACTTGCTTAACACACTCTAAAAATTTTCTTTTTCTCACTTGTGACCCTTTGACATATTTCACACTCTCACGGGCTTTTTCTATTTCTTTCAATTCTTGTTGAACAATTAAATTAATAATATGAGCACAACATCGAATATGAAAGAAATCCCCATCACACACCAAAGCATTCATTAATCTCAATTGACTTTTTAACATTACAACACAAACATCATTACTTGAAGTATTGTCTACAGCCAATGAAAAAATCCTTTTCTCAATACCCCATTCACACAATATGACAATATTTTTTCAGCCAAAGCAACCCCAATGTGTGGAGTTGGCATTTCACAAAAATTCAGCACTTTTTTCTGTAAATTCCATCCCTTATCAATGAAATGTGCAGTGAGACACAAATAACCATATGTAGTTATAGAAGTCCATAAATCAAGAGTAAGACATATTCTATTAGGAGCTTCTTCTAACATGCTTCTAATTTTTATCTTTTCCCTATTATGCATTTTTAACACATCGGCTTTCGCAGTGTTCCTACAGATGTTGGGCACTTCATCACACAAATAATTCAAAATTCTTCTAATTCCCTCATATTCAACAAATTGAAATGGCAAATCATGCATAATAATGGCACAAGACAATAATTCATGAAACACATGAGCCTCAAACTTGGGAACACGAGTTGACAGTCCATCACTACGATCTAACATCATTTGTACATGATCACGCTTTTTAAATTTTGCACAATTTTCATAATGTCTTCTTAGATTACCTGTACCAGAATTGCGCACAACCACGTACTCAATGCTGCATTTTTACACATTGCTCTCAGCTTGTTGTCCGGATACTTATCCCCTTGAACTTACGGAACAACGACCAAACTTGTGAAGTTAGTTTCCTTTGCCGTGGTGCCTTTTCTTCTACTGGCCTTAAACTTTTTTCAATCTCTTCTTCCAGTTCGATTATGTCATTTATACTATCATCTCCAACACTAGAATCGTTAATTGTGTAGGCTGAATTACTTTGGCTTGTGTCCATTCTCCTAACAATAAAATAGTTTAAAATTATTTTAAGGGCCCTGATTAATAGCAAAACAGCACCAAAGCAGGAAAAAAAAGTAGTAAAACAGCAGCAAACACAGTAGTAATGCTAGTAAAACAGTAACGGCAGCGAAACAACAACCAAATAACAACAAAATAGCAGTAAAATAGTAGTAAAACAACAATAAAACATCAGTATAATAGCAGTAAAATAACAACAAAATCGTGGAGAATAGCAAAAAAAGGCAGCAAAATAGTAGCCAAACAACATGAGTAAAACAGCAGCAAAACAGTAGTAAAACCACAGTAAAATAGCAGTAAGACAACAACAAAACAGTCGTAAAATAACAGTGAAATAGCAATAAAATAGCAGCAAAATAATAGTAAAACAACAACAAAATAGCAGTAAAACAACAGTAAAATAGCAGCCAAACAACAGCAGTAAAACAACAGCAAAACAACGATAGTAAAATAACAGTAAAATGGCAACAAAATAGTAGTAAAACAGTAACCAAACAACCGCAGTAAAACAGCTGTGAAACAGTAGTAATACGACAGCAAAATAGCAGTAAAATAGCAACGAAATAGTAGTAAAATGACAGCAAAATAACAGTAAAATAACAATAAAATAGCAGCAAAACAACAGTAAAACAGCAATAAAAGGCAAAATTTCAGTGGTGTACCGTGATGATAGGCAGTTAGCGCGACGGGAAGTGGTGCTGGGGATGAAAGCCTATCTTGTGCGCGGCTGTTGTGGTGGTGGCGCAGCTGTCATGGCGTGAGTTCGTGCCACCAGTGGTTGTGTCGGTGAGGGTTGGGGTGTGTCGTGTGGCCAGATTGGCGGCGACGGTTAGGAGTTACAGCAGCGGCCAACGGCTTTGATGGCTGCAATGACGGCTTCTCTTTCCATACGCGTTAGGGTTTTTGTGTTTGTGGCATTGTGCAATTGTGCAATCGTGTGTGTGTGTGAAATGTCAAATGCGAATGTGTGAGTGTGTAATGTGTTTGTTATTTTTTTTATTGTTTGCTTAAAAATTACAATATTAACCTTAAAATTTTAAAAATTAAAATTTAAGGATAAAAAAGTACTTTAATTGAACGAATAATAAATGAATCGACCCATATTCGATTCGTTTATGACACATTTATTAAACGAATTCTAAACGAATAAACAAATCAAAATTTTCAAACCCGCATTCGATTCGTTTAATTAACGAATCGAATCAAATTTATCCATTTATTAAACGAATCAATTTTTTCAAACCAAAACCCAATTAATTCGCATCGAATCAAATCGAATAAACAAATCCTGACCCATATTGCCACCCCTACTTGGAATGATGAAATTTATTAATATCTCTAATCATGTTATTAATACTATTAAAATTGATTTCTTGATGATTTTGATGATTGATGATTATATGCGCATTGCTTGATGATTATATGCGCGTTGCTTGATGAATTGGTAAAGTTGTTGGTTTGTTATAATTGTTGAAGTTTATATCTTTTTAATCATGTTGTGTATTTGAGAATTTGTTCATTTTTAAGGAGAGACTTTGCCGAAATTTTTGCTCGCACAAAATGGGTAATATCTTCATTGAATTATTTTTTATGATCTTATTTCGATTGCATCTATCTATCTTTTCTTTTTAACGATGAAGGGGGAGATAAATATAATATGTTTTTGGATAAAATTATTTCGGTTAAAATTTTAAATTGGCCATATATTTAAGGGTAGCATATAATATGATTTTGGATAATATGGATTTTGAACTTTTTTGTTGTCCAAAGGGGGAGACAAAGTAATATATCATTTCGATATTGTCAAAAAGAGGAGAATAATATGCATTTTAAGTAATTGATATGTGATTATGGTGAGGACTTGATGATTTTGAGATATGATGATGATTTGATTATATGGGTGTTTTATATGATAAATTTATGTTATGAGTTGTTGACTTGGTAATTGATGGAATAATGGTTCATGATATTTTTGTGTGATGATTTGTGTATGGAGTTAGCTTGTATCATGATTTATAATAATTTGGGAGTAATATTACTAAACCTGTATTTGAGGTTATGCTTGTTGTTAGGGGGAGATTCTATCGTAATTTCTACTCGGACAACATGGGTAACAAATTTGCTACTCTTATTATTTTCCTTTAAGTTTTCTTTTTGATGATGAAGGTAGAGATGGTAGAAAAGCCCGCCCGGACCGAATCCGGACCGGACCCAGCACATGCGGTCTGGGTAAAACCCGACCCGCATGCATGAAAAAAGCGGATCCGGGCATTGATTTTCAATGCCCAGCTGTTTCTGGGCACGGGTCCGGTCACAGCACCAAGAACCCGGAACCCGGACCCGTGCCCGCTTTTTTATTAAGAAAAAAAAGAGGAAAATATAAAAGCGAAAATTGCATTGTTCCTTTACCCCAATTCCCCCTAAACCCAACCGACCGGCCAACCCTAAATCGCGAATTTGCAACAAGTCTCAGAAATCAGAATCGGCACCTCCTCCCTCCGTCTCTCCACCATTACCAGCAGCCACCACCTATCCTTCACCGATGGCGATGCAATATTGACAGTTGATCGCGCCTCTCCCTCCACGAATCGCAAAGCACAGTCGTCACTCATCAGTCCGTCAAAGAGCTCTACACTGTTTGGTCAGCTTCTCAGCAGCAGCCACCGCGCGACGACGTCCGCCACCATAGCTGGTCTCACACTCTCACTCCATTGTTTTGTCACCATATCAGTTGCAAGCCTGCAACCCACAGCCACGACCCACGAGGTAATTTTTTTTTGGCTGTTTTTTCAAAAAAAAATGATGAAATTGCTTTCAATACATGCTTAATTATTTTCTTGGATGCTGGAAGTGTTTACGTTGTTAATGGCTGCACAGAACATAATAAGAAAGAGCTAATATTAAACACCCTCGTTATGCTGTTGTAGTAGTTTTTCTATTTCATATGGGTGTTTCGTTTGAAATACGTTTGATCTCATTTATCTGCAATCGTTTTGATATAGCTCACAGTTCATAATTTACAGCTGATCAATTGAACAATTTCTGGCATTAATTCATGTTTAAGTTGCAGCTAGCTAGACTTGAACCAAAGAGGCTATGAACCTCAAATGGAACTAATTAATTCCTGTGTGAGCAGCACTTTTAAGAAATGATAAGTAACTTGTATGTGGTGATCATGAGCTGTAGTGATAATTACTTTAATATTGTGATAACATAAATTATATATGTTCATTTCATAAGCTTGCAAAGTGAGTAGTACTGGCAAGTATCTCTTCTGCTGTTCTGCATATTTGTGATTATGCACTAGGGGCCATCTAAAAACTAAAAAAGAATTGGCTCACATTAAGAATTTCTGTAAAGTGAGAAATTTCAGCTACTGGGACTAAAGTATAATGTAATCGCAGCCAAAAGACTTGTGACCAGGGGAATATTCAAATGGTGTTGATTGTTTTTTTTCTTTTTTCTTTTTTTAATCCTTACCTTATATACCTTCACTAGTATAAAAACATTTGTTTGCTCAAAATGTTTTTAAATCTTAATCTGTTATTTTTTTTATTAGGTGGAGTTTCGGAAAATGAGATTTTTGTTGGGGAGGAGTTAATTTCAAATGATGATGATGATGGGGCACAATCATCGAGCTGCTTGACATAATCTGTTATTTTAAACTCTTTTATGAATTATGTGTGTTTGATATTTTGGGATTTTTATATGTTATGTTGGTTATTGATATTGGAGTTATTATGATATGTATTATGTAATATGTTGGGTGTTAGTATGCTACATTTATTTAGATTTATTTGGTGATCACTGTGATGTTCAATTTAAATTTTTGATAGGGATTGAATGAATTTAGTTTAGAAATTGAATAAATTTAGGTAGTGGATAATAGATTGAAATGATTTTTATTTGTTATTTACTTAAATTTATAAAGTAGATTGAAATTGAAATAGTTAAGATGTTGTAATAATTTATTATAGAATTTTTTCCTTTTTTAATTTTGATAATTCCGTTAGATGTTTGCTTATAGTTAAGATATTTGATTTGGACTGTTATGGTTTGTTAGAATTTAGAAGTAAACAATTGTTTTGACACCTTTTATTTATTCTTTTTTGGCGTGTGATTTGCATTTTAATTTTTGTGTTGTGAGAAATGATGGCTTTCGCAAGTTGGGTTTGCAAGTGAAAAGGGCTTTTAATGAATCCTCATTTCAATATGTTTAATCAGTGAATTTCGAAGCTATATGTAATATGTGCGTTTCTGATTTTGTCCATATATTATGACCAACCACTCAAATTCATCACCATTCACCACTCAAATCCGGGTAGAGAAAACCTGGAAAAAAACTCGTGCCCGGATAGTGCCGGGCATGTGCTCGGCCCGCATAGAAAACTTTCGGGCACGGTGCGGGTCCGGGTAGCTACATTTGATGTCCGGGTCGGTCCCAGGCAGCCCCAAACCCAGACCCGACCCGGACTTTTGCCATCTCTAGATGAAGGGGGAGAAGAATACATGTTTTAAATTTATAAAAATTTGCTACTCTTTTAATTAGGTTTTTTTTTATGATGAAGGGGGAGAATAATATAATGTGTTATAAAAACATGCATGTATGCAGGGGGAGTCTTTTCAATAATTTTCAAATCAGTTTTTTAACATTGCATTGATTAAGGGGGAGCTTTCCATAACTATTAAATTTGTATAATGTGTTTTGTCATCATAAAAAAAGGGAGATTGTTAGCCTATATGACTATAGATATTGATTTTGATGATAACAAATCACATGTGTTGATTAAACAAAGATTTATGAATTGTGGTTTTATAATAAGAAAATGATGTTATGGAATTAAAGTGTTTTGAACTAAAATAAAAGTATTTTAAAACCTTTGATATTGTTTTAAAGTTTCGGATTTAAACCTATTTGAAAATATTTAAATATTTTAGATCATTCTATAATTTCACATAACTTGGGTGAAATCATAATTTCATAAAGTTTTAGGATTGACAAAGTATTATTTAGAAATTTTGAAATTGGACCTATTTGAAAGATTTCATAACGTTTTGGGTCATAATATAATTTTATAAAGTTTTGGGGTCAAAATATAACTTTAGAAAAATATTTCAATGTAGTAGTTACTATAGCAAGCGACTAACCAGATATAATAAACGACAATCTGGATTTTGGGCAGTAAGCTTCTAGAGTATAAACGGCTATTCGGATTTCACAAGCGGTAATCTGGATTTCAAAAGCGGCTTTCCGGATATGAAAAGCAGCATGCCGGATATTCTGAAAATCAAATTTTTACCTTAACGGTAATATAAAAGCGGCTAATTGGATTTCATAAACGGTAAGCCGATTACGACCAAAAAGTGCATAACGGCTAGTTTTTTATCTCAAACTATATAAACTCAAAACCAATTCATTTTTAATAATCTTGGCGAGCATAAACAAGTACACACAACTTATATTGAGCTTCAAATTCGAAAATCATCATAGATTAAATCTTCATTGAGCTATCACTTGTATATCCACTCTTAAAGAAAGTTTCATTGTTATAATTTTCATTTCTCATCAAATTGTGAGTGTACAAGTGTGAGAAACACTTGGGGTGAAGAGATTGGGGAGATAATCTTTTGATTGCAAAGGTTCATTGACACCTTGAAAGTCAATTGTAAAACCTTGAAGCCTTGGGAGGCTTGGATAGTGAAATCCTTAAGCAGGTGAGCTTAGAGGCGTGGACGTAGGCAGGGATTGCCGAACCACGTAAAAATCATTGTGTTTGTTGTCTTTTCCCTTACTCTTTTAATATTGTGCATGATTGAATTTATTGTTTTCAATTTGATTAAGGCAATAGATTAAATTGTTGTATGGTTTGCTTATCTTAAATTTTAAAATCTCAATTCACCCCCCTCTTGGGTTTTTTAGTTAGTATTTCAGATGCAACATGAACTAATGCTATAGTTGAAGAACACACAATCACATTTGCTTTATTATTTCTTCTCTTTATTTCAACGCACACCCATTCTCTCAAGAAAAGCCGAGTAGAATCCAATAAGGGACAACTAAATCAACCACTATCGATTTATCCGACAAGTTGAGCAACTTAGCCTTAATTAACCTTCTTGTCACTTGATTAACTCACCCAAATGATGCAGTAAGCATCACTTCATACTGTTCATCATTCAAGTTCGATGTCATAATAATCAATGTGTGTGTAATATCAATGGTGACATTTATTCATTCTATGTTCTTTGCCTCAAGATATGAACTTATCAGAATCTTAACAAAAAAATATCAATGACAGAGGAATTAGTCTTCCCTATCTTGTCCAAAAGTAACACACAAGGCCTATTTCTCACCATTGTAGCAAGTGAACCAACAAAATGCTTAGTTCAAGCTCTGCCTTTTTAGAACAATTTGGTCCGGCGAAGAGAAACAGCCTTGTAGTAATCAGCTTATTTTTGAACTAAACAAGGCTGATCACTGCCCAAGATTTCTTCGATCAAATCAATTCAAGGTACATAAATACAAGATTGAATAGATCATATCACACTCAATGCAACAACAAGAATTAATCAAGAAACAATAATAAACAAGAACCAAGAACAAAATCAACAGGACGTCAAACATTTACATGGTTCAGCTGTGCAAAGAATGCTCAGCATACATCCACATGAGAAGCCTTTAGATGAGTTTTATTGATTCAACAACGAAGACAATTACAGAGCCTTATACTAGATTTTACAGAGAACAAGATGACACTTTCTCTCTCTCAAATCTCTTCCTACAGGTCTTTAGAATCATGCCCAAATTGCACTCAAAACCCTAGCCTTTATACTTCATTCAATAGCAGGCTTATTTTTAGATTGTACAATTTCTTGACATATAGTTAACAAACTTAACTAACTGAATTCAAGTTTCAGTACATGCTTCATCACGTGGTTACTTAAGTTGCTGACAAAAAACACACAATTAACATATCATCTTGTAAAGTCGGTTTTTTATTATATGCAAGTGAGTATCACGTGACTTTATAAAGCTTCTCAATCCTCAAATGTTGTCGTTACTAGGATAACCAATTTGATTCACCAGCCATCTTCACAAGCCCTAACGGTCGCCTTAATAATCTGTCTTCGGATTTAGGTAGCTTCTTCATCAAGGCATCAATAATTACATCAATTGAATCATTTTGTCTAACTACACTCTTCTTCAACTATTCTTAAATTGTCCTGTATCTTTTTTCAGGATTTATACAAAGCCAAGAAGCTGGTATTCCAGTCAAGTCACTAGCTACCTCCGTAATTTCTTCATCACCTACATCCAGTTTTTTCTTGAATAATTTCCCACGAACCCATGCATCAATTTGGTCAAGAATCTTTGAATAATCATTCATTATTCTCTCAACATCATGCATATAAGCAACAAAATCATCATCATACTCGGCTTCCATTGTCAACTTTATAAATGAAGCCAGATCATGAAAAACATCCTTCAATTCCTTATCAATCTGCCAAAGCCAAAAAGATCTATTGTTATGATTAGTCTTCCCTTTAACAAGCTGTCCATACTTAAGCACTGCTCAGTGGAGAATGTACTTGTGTTCGTCGAGTTCTTTTTTATACTTGTCTCTATTATTATTATTTACTTAAGCAGCCCTTGATAACCTTTAAAAGAATATCAATTAATCTCACATGCAATTCATCACTGGTGTCTTTATTTCTTGGTTTTGTTAGGCTTGGCAAAATCTGGGTTCGGTCTGGGTTTTGGTGTTGCCCAGGACTGAACCGGATGAGAGAAATGCAAGACCGAACACAAGTTAAAACACGGTTTTCTCGGCTGCGGTCCGGGCTTGAGCCCGGCACCTTCCGGGTTTGGATTTTGATCCGGACTTTCTAAACCCGCATGTGATAACTTCAATTTTTTTCTTCAATTTTTTCTTTCATTTTTCTAATAAAGCAAATTTAAAAAAGAAAATAATCAAATAAACTAATTCAATCTCAAACTTTAAAAAAGAAAATAGTCAAATACAAATATATAACACACTAACAATGCAAATTTTGCACAAAATGATAAATAAAAATTATTTCAATCTACTTTCTAATACCTAAATTCATCCAATTTCTAACTGAAATTCATTCAATCTATATATAAAATAAATAAATTAAATTCAACAACACAATAATCACACAATAAATTTAAATAACATCCAACATATTATAAATTTATAATTATATATTTATATATAATATAATTATTTTTTAAAAATTTATAAAAATCGGGTCCGGTCCGGGTTTTGGGTTTTTTGTGTTGAACCCAGACCCAGGCCCGGAAATGTCCGGGTTTGAGAATTTGAAACCCGAGTCCGATTTTTATGTGCATGCGGTCCGGGTTTTGCCCGGACCGGATTGATCGGGTCCGGTCCGGGCGGGCTTTTTTGACACCCCTAGTTGTTGTGCAATAAAAGAGGCTAAAAAGAGAGCTTCATCTTCAATTTGAAGACCATGATATCTCTGCAATGACACTATTTGGTTATGCATCTCCCTCCTTCAACAAAAACTTATGATCTTTCATCTTGAAACAAAATCTAGCTATTGTAACTCTGGGATTTTTAGTAGTTTATTTAATCTAATTAGTTCTCTTTCTGAGACACTAATATTATTTTATAAATCGGGTCTTTTGTATGCTATTAAATTCATTGAAAGAATTGCAACCGTAATTCAAGTAATTCCTATAACATTTAAGGGTTATTCAAAATAATTTTTAATTAAACAATTTTTAGTATTACTAAAATAAAAAATTATTGAAAAAATATTGCTCAAATTTAAGTATTTTGACATAATATATATAATTTTCTGAAGAAGAGAAAATCCTCTTTTAACTAAGATAATAAAGAGAAATTTCAATAACCATAAAAAAATAAAATTATTGGATTTTTCAGATCATTCTATGATGTCGTAATTAAAATTACGGTATCAATATCATAATTAAAAATAAATTGTGTAAATAAAACATAATATTATAAATTTAACATAAAACTTTTAAATCAACTTTAAATGTAAAATAAAAAATACCGATAAATAGTCAAATTTAGAAATAAAAGCTCTCTCTTTCAAAAAAATAAAAATAAAAGCAAAAGAAATGGAAGCGAAATACCCAGCCAAGTTGTCATAAATAGACGGTTGAGATAAAATCAACAGAAAATGATTTAACGCACCAGATCGCTCACGCGTGTCCATCACTTCCAAGTAAACCCAACTGCAATAGAGAGAGAGAGAGAGCCTCTTTCTCTCGATTAGCTGCCAGTCTTTAACACTTGTCCCGTTCAAATTAGGGTTTTAGAGAATTGACTATCAAATCAATCAGCATGTACAGAAACGCAGCTTCTCGTCTCCGAGCCCTCAAGGTCGGTAGTGACTTCTCGATCCTCTCAAAGCCCTAATTTTTACTCGTTTCTTCTGTTTTCTGTTTCTCAATCTGCGTGTGCTTATCGCTATCATATTACAATAATAAACTACTCGGATTGAATTGGATTTGATTCTTGTTGGTTCATTGGTGATTGAATCTGTGGTTGCGGTGAATCTATAGCTGGTAGATCTGTTGATACTTCTTCGCTGGCGATTTTGTGGTTGCTATTATAATCATCATGTTATTTGATTTGTGCAAAAATGCAATAGGAAGAATAAAGAAAAAGGCGATGCGAATAATTTTGATTCAATTTATTGATATTCTAGTTTGACGTTGCATTTGATGCTGAATTTTTAATGTTGTCGATTCTGGACATTTTATAATTATTTACAGCGAGGACAACTGTTTCATTTTGGTTTATGGGAATTTATGCTCAAGTGGTTCCATTCATTAAGAAGCCAAATGATGGAGCCAAAATGCGAGGATCCAGTGATCCAATTGCAGTTCATTTAAATCTTTATGGGATAAAGCTATGCAAATAATATTTCTGCAAGCTTGCATTAGTATAGGACCTTAGACATATTTTGTAAAAGTATTAGAATTTAGCTATTTGTTTCTTTGCCGCAAGCTGCGAAAATAAATAAATAAATTTGGAGATTTAAAAAAAAATAGAACAGCTAAGAAAAAGTTTGCAAGTTAGTGGAATGGTTAGTACTTAATATGAAGAAGTAAAATTTTGACTAAATAGTGTTTTAGCGTTTGTTGGTAGATTTCCTCATTCACTTGTGATCTGGCCGGTGGTGCTTGTTTATTTTGTGTCATTGCATATGGGTAATTATCTGATTTCCATTATGAGAACAGGGCCATGTGCGTTGTAGGGTGCCTTCAGCCACAAGATTTGCAAGTTCCAGTGCCGTTGCTTCAACTTCATCCTCTTCGGGTGGTCTCTTTAGCTGGTTGACTGGGGAACGGTCCAGTTCTTCACCTTCTCTGGACTTTCCACTTCCGGGTGTCTCTCTTCCACCTTCATTGCCTGATTATGTTGAACCCGGTAAAACCAAGATTTCGACTCTACCAAATGGTGTCAAAATTGCCTCAGAAACATCCGTGGTATGTATGTGTATGCCTAAGGTCTCTTGATTTTGGGAAAATTGTTTTCTTTATTTTTTTAATGAAAAAAGTGGTTATTTTGTTCTGTTTCCTTACCAGAGCCCTGTAGCCTCAATATCGTTATATGTTGGTTGTGGTTCAATTTATGAGTCACCAATCTCATTTGGGACAACACACTTGCTTGAGCGTATGGCTTTTAGAAGTACAAGAAATAGGAGTCACTTGCGTATTGTGCGAGAAGTGGAGGCAATTGGTGGCAATGTCCAAGCCTCAGCTTCTAGGGAGCAGATGGGTTACTCCTTTGATGCTTTGAAAACTTATGTTCCTGAAATGGTAGAGCTTCTTATTGACTGTGTGAGAAACCCTGTTTTCCTAGATTGGGAGGTCAACGAACAGGTACCTTCGTCACTTTGTTCGCATCTGCATACATTTCTTGTTCAATGTTATATTTATTATAATCCTCATGAAAGTGACATTTTATGTCCTGCAGCTCACAAAGGTGAAAGCTGAGATTAGTGAGGTTTCCAACAATCCTCAAAGCTTGCTTTTGGAGGCAATTCACTCAGCTGGTTACTCTGGTGCATTGGCTAATCCTCTTCTAGCCCCGGAATCTGCTATAAATAGATTAAACCCTACACTTCTCGAAGAATTTGTTGCTGTAAGTCCATTATGTGGGAGATGCTTGTTTCTTTCGCTAATTAAATCACAAGATCCTCAAACTGAGATTTTGTCCAAGAATTTCAGGAAAATTATACTGCTCCTCGGATGGTACTTGCTGCTTCTGGTGTTGAGCATGACCAGTTGGTATCTGTAGCAGAACCACTTTTATCTGACCTACCCAGTATCCATCCTCGCGAAGAGCCCAAATCTGTGTACACTGGAGGTGATTATCGTTGTCAAGCTGATTCAGGGGTATGTTATATAAAATTTAATCTTCTGTCTTCTTATCTAGTTAGGGGAGGTTTAACTCTGGTTTTCCCTTCCAGGACCAGTTAACCCATTTTGTTCTTGCATTTGAACTTCCTGGTGGTTGGCATAAGGATAAGGATGCCATGACTTTGACTGTTCTCCAGGTTATGATATCGAATCCCCATGATGAGTTCAAGCTTATGATGTTTCCTTTTAATACATTTTGCAATCATGTGATTAGGATTTGGTATATTGACGGTTCCTTTTATTTACATCTTCGCTTTATGAGAAACTCATGCATCTTTATTTTTCTTTCCAAGGCTCGCATCTTTATTTTTCTTTCCATGGCTCTTACTGAAATTATAAATATAATATAATTATATTATAGATGCTTTTGGGAGGAGGTGGATCATTCTCAGCTGGGGGCCCTGGAAAAGGAATGTACTCAAGGCTGTGTAAGTTAATCCAATCATACTTTTATCTCTTACAGGTCTATTGCTGAGTTTGAATACTTACAGTGGGCTGCATAATTTTGGAGTTTTGCTTGTGATACATAGATTGTCAAATGGATGCCTTTGTCATTGTTTTCTTTTTCGTATTAAACAATGCTTTTTGTTTTATAGATTGAGCCTGTAATCTGCAATTACATCTTGGAATTGTACCTTGTCCTCTCTAAATATCTTTGACTTGTAAAACTTTATACTGCACAGATCGTCGTGTTTTGAATGAGTTCCCGCAAGTTCAGTCCTTTTCAGCATTCAGCAACATCTACAATCATTCTGGCATGTTTGGAATCCAGGGTACAACTGTAAGTCACTGTTAGAACTTCACTTTGTTACCTGCATTGCACCTTCAGAATAGACTGTTCCCAGGGCCAAGCCAAAGATCATCTTCGGATTATTAAGTATGGGGCAAGCATAGTTTCTGAACTGGGAAAAAAATATTTATCCTACTATGCTATTGCAATATCAACTATACCCATTTTTTAAGGTAGTATTGTTGCGTAAGATGTTTGGTGATAGGGTACACCTCCCCATTTATTGATTGTTATCAACTAGACTTTTTCTTTAACTGGTTATTTCATTTTTAAAAAGAAATTATCAGAACAATGTTGATTTTGATTTCTTGTCAAAAAAGACTAAACAAATATAGACTTGGTATAATCTTGCAATGTAGGTGATCAAGGTTTGGGTAAAACTATGGGATGCCCATGTGGACATCTCGGTGGGATTGCGTCTGGTTTTATCAGGGGGTTGGGTTATGTTTTCATGGCTTAGAATCTACCTGGTGTAAGTTTGTAATGATTAAATAATGTTCTATGGGAATAAGTTAACTGACAGCTCTCCATGTGAGAAAATAAATAAATGAAGGCATGGCTGGATTGTAGTGTAAGCTGTTGCATGATACATGGACGTATTTCTACAATCTTCCCTGATTAGCACCAGTTATCCTCGTCAAGGCTATGTGATGTGTTACTTTTCTTCACGAATGCTTGAATGGTAGTGGAATTTTCCTTTTATGCTTATGTATCTGGATTCAGGGTTCTGATTTCGTATCAAAAGCTATTGATTTAGCAGCGAGGGAGCTTATTGCTGTGGCAACTCCAGGAGAAGGTTTGCCCCATACCTTAATCTTCTAGTATATATATGGCATGATGATCTGGTAGCAGTTAGCTTAATAGTGACTTACACTTCACCATATGCTCCATGCAGTTGATCAAGTACAGCTAGACCGCGCCAAACAGTCAACCAAGTCAGCTATTTTGATGAATTTGGAATCAAGAGTATGTAATTTTTTTTTTTCCCTCAATTTCTTGCTCTCAGATAATATTTTTTTTTTCCATTTAGGGATCAATGCTCAACTTTATTTTAGCTTTTTGTTTCTTTCCCTTTTATGATTTTCTTTTTTAATTTTTTTCTTTTATTTGCAGATGGTTGTTTCCGAAGACATAGGTAGACAAGTTCTGACATATGGTGAGAGGTATGGCTGGAGACCTGATATCTATTATTTTAACCTCAATGATATGTTCTCATACATTTTATTTTCTTTTTTTCCTGTATGCTGGTATTTTATTGTGTATTTACATCAATAAGTAGAATGCTGCAGGTGCAGATATTTTCAATGATCTCTGTTATTGCTAGTTTTTAATTTACCTGGAACTAGTTGGAGCATGGGAAAGTTGCTTTGTGTGAGTTATTGCAGACACCTTACAGTAACTTTAGAAATAGTTCAAACACAAAAGGTCTATTATAGATATAACCTTCTTTCTGTTTCTCCATGGTGATGTGTTTCTGATATATTTGTTTCTGAATTTCAAATTTTAGTTCATGGACTGGTGTCTAACCAAGAATCTATGTTCACGTGATCTTTATACAGAACCTAACATGTTGGGAAATTGTAGTGTATTTTATCCCAAAATCACGTTGCGCATTACTTTATATTTTCATTGCCTCTGACTGTGTGCCTCTGAGATGGCAGAGATCTTCCATCTGCTGCTTTGCACTTTGTTGGTGATAAAATTTGCCCTAACCTCAATACCTATTAGTTGTATGTTTTCCTCCTAAAATGTCTCTTATTTTGTAGGAAACCCGTGGAGCATTTCTTGAAGACTGTGGAAGGAGTTACAGCAAAGGATATTGCTTCCGTAGCACAGAAGCTTCTTTCATCTCCTCTCACAATGGCATCATATGGAGATGGTATGCTATGGGTTCAGTGAGAATCTGTTCTTCTGTATTGGTTTCCTGCTGTGATTATCTTTAACGGCTTCCCTCTTTCGTCTTGCAGTCATCAATGTCCCAAGCTATGATGCAGTCAGCAGCAAGTTCAAGTCAAAATAAAATTGATTTTTTTTCTTTTTGGTATCAAACTGGGCAGGCTCCTTACCCGTTGTCTATATTGTTGTGCATCTGCATTCCTTTGAAGCTCTTTTCCGGTCAACTGCAGTTCAAAATAAGAGATTTTCATGACACTCCCATTTTTATGAATAATTTGGGTTTTAAGCAACCAGCAGTTTTAAATATGATGCTGTATTGACAAACTTAATTGCCTCCTAGAAATATTTCTCATATTCTTTTGTAGTTTGTTCCAGAAATTACCCAAAGGGAATCAATTCAAATAGCTGGTAGCGGTAACTCTTGTCTGTGGCTGTTGAATGTGATGAAATTGCCTTTGATATTGTTTGTGTTCCATTTTTTTTTTTTCCTCCGATTTTGCTCTTGATTGTCTCGGTACCGAGGCAAGTTTTGACCTAAATGTGAGGCTCCTTTAATACACCACTACGGAGAAATTGTGTCCGATCATTCAAAATCTGGACGGAGTTATCGAGTTTTGGGCAAATCTCATTTCTGTCCTAATAATTCATCTTCAATATTTTTTTCTTTTGAAAAGAATTCATCTTCAATATTAATTGCCCAATATTTATACACGAACCACCTGATAGTGAGGCACCTAATAGTGAGGGTGGCAGTTGGGAATTGGGATGAGCGAGCCTAATTAATTCAAAGCTTTCACTTTTCTGTGGTTGTAATTCAATGTTTTCTTGCTCGCACAACTGCTCCTGGGCATTGCAGTTCCTTTAGAAACATAGTTCTCTCTCTTTTCTAAGTTGCAACCATTTTTTTGAGAAATGTGTAACATCATCTCCAGCTTCTTATCATCTGAGTCAATTGGTTCAGCTCTATCTTTTGTTGCTGGAGAAGCTGAAAATATATGGGGTCTCCAAGGTAATCTTGATGCGTTGCAGACTGAATTCGACAAATTGATTCAGGCAAAAGATGATCTTCTGAACGAAGTTAATCTTGCTGAACAACAACCTCGTACTAGAAGGACGTACCAGGTCAAAGGTTGGCTTCAAAGGGTGCAACAAATGGGAACCAAAGTTACAAAGGTGCAAGAAAGTAGAGCCCAAGAAATCGACAGATTGTGTCTTGGAGGCTTCTGTTCCAAGGACTTGATATCAAGCTACCGCTTCGGGAGAAGAGTGGTGGAGTTGAAGCAAGAAGTGATCGATTTAAAGAATGAACGAGGAGACATCGTAGACATTGCTGAGATGGTACCTGAAGATCCGGCAGTTGAATTACCCGTTGAGCGAACAGTTGTGGGTCAAGAATTGAATCAATTCTTGACCAAGTTTGGAGATGCATCACTGAGAAAGAAAACAATGTGGGAATTATTGGCTTATATGGTAGAGGGGGCGTTGGTAAAACTACCCTGTTGAAACAAGTCAATAACAACTTCCGCTGCCGACAACATAATTTTGATGTTGTCATCTGGGTGGTTGTTTCAAGAGAGCTAAAGTTGCAGCAGATTCAACACGACATTGGAGAAAGGATAGGCTTATTGTCAGACAAAGAGTGGCAGAGTAAGAGTGTTAAGCAGAAGGCTTTGGACATCTTCAACAATTTAAGCCAAAAGAAGTTCGTACTGTTGTTAGATGATATATGGCAGCAAATTGATTTAACAGAAGTTGGTGTCCCTCCTCAAAGCCTAAATGTAGCATCAAAGATAGTGTTCACAACTCGTTCTCTTGATGTTTGCGGCCAAATGAGAGCTCACAAGGGGATTGAAGTGTTGACTTTGACTCGTGGACAAGCCTGGAAATTATTTCAGGAGGAGGTTGGAACATCCGTTCTTGGCAGTCATCCTGATATTCCTAAGCTAGCCGAGACCTTGGCCAAAGAGTGTCGTGGTTTGCCACTGGCACTCAAAACAATAGGTCGAGCTATGGCAAGCAGAAGGAATCGTGAGCAATGGCAGCATGCAATTAATGTCTTACGCACATCAGCTTCTAAGTTTCCAGTTATGGAAGAAAACGTGTTTTCACGTTTGAAGTTCAGTTACGATTGTTTGCCGAGGGATGAACTTCGTTCTTGTCTCTTATACTGTTGTTTATTTCCTGAAGACTTCAGAATTCCTAAACGTGAGTTGATAAATTATTGGATTAGTGAGGGATTTTCAGATGGTTTTGGTGACGGATACACCATTGTTGGTGATCTTGTAAGTGCATGTCTGTTGGAAGAAGAGGACGACAATTATTTGAAAATGCACGATGTGATTCGTGATATGGCATTGTGGATAGCATGTAAGATTAGGAAGAAAGAGGAGAACTTTTTGGTTCGTGCTGGAGTAGGAATAACTAAAGCACCGAAGATTGAAGAATGGGAAGGAGTCAAAAGGGTATCATTAACGGACAATAAAATAGAGAGTCTATCGGAAATTCCCAATTGTCCACATCTCCAAACTCTGTTTCTTGACAGAAATTGTATTATGGAGATCACTGATGGTTTCTTTGAGCTTATGCGTTCTCTTCGTGTTTTGAGTCTAAGCCAAAATTCTCTTACCGAACTACCTTCAGGGATTTCAAGTTTGGTTTCATTACAACACCTTGACGTCTCATATACTGACATACGTGGGTTGCCGCATGAGCTGAAGGCATTGCTGAATCTAAGATACTTGAACTTGGAGAGAACATATCATTTATCTAGATTTCCACCAGAATTGATATCTAGCTTTTCAAAGTTAGAGGTACTCAGGATGCTGCAATCTGGAGCTGATAGTACAGCCGAACAAGGCAGCGTCCTTTCTGAAGATGCTGAGCCTTTAATGAAGGAATTGCTCTGTTTGAAACTTTTAAATCTCATCAGCTTCTCCTTGTATAGTTCACGCGGTGTCCGGAACTTCTTAAAATTCCCTAAGCTGCTGCGCATTACTCAAGCTCTATCCATTAGCGACTGTGAAATTCCACTGCTCAATGTCTCTCATCTAGCATACATGGAGCATCTCAAGGACTTGGTCATTGATAACAGCAGTTTGGAGGAGTTAAAGACTGACTGCACAGGAGAAGCGCAAAAAGTGCTTCAATGTGGCTTCCGCAGTCTTCACTTGGCCTCCATTGCTTTTTGCTCAGGAGTGAAGGACTTGACGTGGCTTGCTTTTGCTCCAAATCTCAAGATTATTGTGATAATGCACTGTGATGACCTGGAAGAGATAATCAGTGTTGAAAAACTGAATGAAATTTCGGATATCATGGGAGAGCTTAACTTTTTTGCAAAACTAGAATTGCTAGACCTTTATCACGCAGAAAGTTTAAAGAGCATCTACCAGGATGCCTTGCCCTTGCCACAGCTGAAGGAAATTCGAGTAACTCAATGCCCAAAGCCGAAGACGCTCCCTCTCAATTCCAGCAGCACAAAGCAACGAAATATTGTCATCAGTGGTGGGAAAGATTGGTGGGAAGAGCTACAATGGGAGGATCAAGCTACTCAAAATGCTTTTTCTACCTGCTTCGTACCTAGTCGTTAAGGGAGCACTGCTACTCCGTCCGAATTTTCTGCCTAATTTAAAGGAGCAAGAGTTTGAATAAGATTCCTGGTGGAGCTTTTCTATTTTTATATGTGCTTATCTTGCTATTTCGTCGTCCAGTATGTTCCGATGTAATAACGGTTGATCTCATTCTGCATAATCATCTGTTAAACTCTTACGTCTACTCACTCTGAACGATTTGTATTCAAGGAACTTGATTAAGAATTAGTAATCAAGTAGTGGTGGCAATCTAGATCTAAATTGGTTTAATCATATCGATTCAATTCGAATGGTTTGAGTTTGAAAAAATAAATTCATTTAATAAATGAATTGAATTTGATTCTATTCCCTAAACAAACTAATCTAGCTTTATTTCATTTAATATTCATTCTAAATATTTTTTTTTTTTGGATTTTTGTTCTTCTTATCTGCATTATTTTATAATTTAGAGAAATTTTACAATATTTTTGATATTTCATGTCATCAGATGATGTAGAGTCACTAATTAATTTTTTTTTACATGTATAAATAATTTTTAAATCTAAAAATTAATTTATTAAAAGTCAAATAATTTCCTCACATTCTCTCTCTTTCTTGCGGTTTGAAAAATTTTTCTTTCTTCTTCCAAATTTCGAGAATAGAAAACCAATAAATATTAATTTATTAGAAGTTATAAAAATAATTAATTAAATAAATTATCTTTGCACATCTTTGGTAATCTCGCTTTGATGCTCCTTTACTTCCCGTTCACAACTTCATTTCCCCACAAAAACATATTTATCTGTAAGCGTGGTCCATCTTCATTTTTACCAAAAGTCGTATTTGGACAGTGGGCTCACTTAAGTCAGATTTATTTCTTTTTTTTTTTTGTTATAATCTTTTGAATCGATTATTTAAATAACTATCTATATGTTCTATAATATATAAACATACAATGTAGGATTCAAACAACTATGACATGGATAAATTTGAACGCCAAGAAAATTAAATGTTATAAAACATCTTTTTTTTTTATGCGCAATGGTATCTGGTGTGTGTGTCTCTCGGTAGCATATTATCATTGTTTATATTCACTAGTTAATATTTTTATTTTTTAACATTGCACTATTTTTTTTTCCTTTTTTGCATGTGTAGGTTGCCAAGGCATTTACTGAATATGGCAATATGCAGATTTATATATTGGTGTGGTTAAATTTATAATATTGCTATTAAGGTACAATAATCTTTGTTGACTTAAGAATAGTTTTTATTGTTAGATAATTTTTTTTTCAGCTTCTCAAATTTATTCAAAAAATGTTGTTGGTTAAATTGTAGAGCTTGTGAGTTTTTAATTTATAGTTTATTTTTAGCAATAGTGCCTGTATTTTGTTATTTAATGAAAAAACCAATATTTTGATACTCCCATATTAATTTTTAAGTAGCAGTGAAAAATTATTTTATGGTCTTTTAAAATTTTGAACATTTAAGTAAATTTTCACCGAATTTGGTTATGAATAATTCTCTTGTAAATGGCTTCCTCCCTACAATATTACTGAAAATTCAAAGCAAAGTTCCATTTATGAGGGCATGTGTATCAAAGGATAAAATATATATA
Organism: Citrus trifoliata; assembly: GCA_018350135.1. Lineage (NCBI taxonomy): Eukaryota > Viridiplantae > Streptophyta > Magnoliopsida > Sapindales > Rutaceae > Citrus > Citrus trifoliata. The sequence goes on along the minus strand of CM031384.1, from coordinate 8,010,025 downwards.
AAAATTTTACTTGTATTAAATTCAGAATTTGCAAGTAATTTATATAATCATGACACGTGTTTGTCCACCAAGAAACAATGAGTCAAATAATTACTGAAAAAAAATATTCAGCACCAATATCTTAACTTTTTTCACAGTACATTAAACAAATAGGTCATGGGCAAAAGAAAACTTTGGGAATGGTCTTGATTCACTCTGCAAATGTTTGAAGTATGATAACCCCTTGTGTTAATTCACTTTACAAATCTAAAAATAATCTTTGCTTTGATGCTCCTTTTACTTCCCATTCACAACTCCATTTCCCTGCAAAAGCATACAACAAAGCAAGACACTTCATTCAAAAACATGTTTTTGATGCAAAAACATTCTTCATTTCAAACTTAACATTGTGAATTCGCTTATTCCTCAGTTTGCCATCACTCCAATAATTACAATGATAGTATTTATTTGTACTCAGATGAAATTGGACTCAATGCATGCAAATTTTATGATGGGTTCACTATATTATGCAACTAGAAAATAGAACCGCGCTTCACGCGGCTTTGAAAAAATAATTTAGTATTATCATTTTTTTCTTAATGAAACTGATAAAAAATATGAATTGATTTTTTTAAAGATGAGGCAGCCTTATAAAAAATTAAAAAAAGCTATTAGCCAGTAATACAAATAAAGAAGCAACGCAAGATAAAGAATAAAATAAGAGAATATATTATAAAGTGATTTTATTCATTCCAATTGTGTGTGTACAAAACAAAAAGATGAGCTCTCCTTTTATAGTTACATAATCACTCCATGAAATTAATGAAAAATTATGGATCATAATTCCTTCTGAGATAGTGGGAGTTATAAAAAAGTTAAAGGTTGCTAATGGGAGATAGTGGGGAGATTAAGGGATATATGTTATGAACATCTACATTTATTTTAATAAATTCATAACACTCCCCCTTGGATGTTCATTACAAAAAATGTCTCATTAAAATCTTTACATAATTGTTATTGTGTAATAACAATCAAATTAATTATGAGAAGATGAAAAGCCATATCTAAAAAAAATAATTCTCTATTTATTAGATAATAGATAATATACAAATATGAGAAATTGTGATGCCACATCACCTCCTCAAGTCTCAACTTTATATATATATATATATATTATACTTATGACTAATGCAGTAGTGGAATTTTCCTTGACTATTACTAGACTTCTAGTTGTTTACAGGCAAAGATCATTCCTTCCATACCCAACATGGGTTTATTCTCTCCCCGCTTCTATTCTTTTGTTTTGATGCAAAAACATATTTTTCCAAGGAAATGGAGTTGTGAATGGAAAGCAAAAGGAGCATCAAAACGAGGTGAAAAAGTTGTTTTTGCCGAGAATGGAGTTATGAATGAGAGAAGAAGGTGTCAAGATTGGGTGTCTTGATATTCAAATTTCTAGATATTCAAACTTTGAATATCAAATTCAAAATTTGATATTCAAAGTTTGAATATCAAACTTTGAATTTTGAAATTTTGAAAAATAATAAATAATTTTAAAAAAATACGTGAATAGTAGCCAAAATTTTGGCTATAAATAGAGGGGCTCACTCCCTCATTTGCTTATTCAATTTTGAGAAGAGTTTTCTTTTATTTAAAGAGAGTTTAGAGAGCTTGAAATTATAAGCTCTTGTTTTAGTGTTTTGAGAGTTTGGGTGTATTGGGGTTTTGGAAGTGAGCTAAAATACTAAAATACTTGTAACTTCTTTTCACTAGTAAAATATTTTTCTTCTGTTTTCGCCCGTGGACATAGGCTAAAAGCCGAACCACGTAATTTTCTGGTGTCCTCTTTGTGTTTGTTCTTTATTTTTCTTCCAATTTCACTTTAGCTGCGTGTTTGCTTCACCCACCAATTTCCTAGCAGTGGTATCAAAGCTATTGATTGTATTTTTTGGAGTCGGGGGTATTGTTCACATATATGATACTATTCACATATATGGTACTGTTCACGTATACGGTACTATTCACATATACGATACTATTCACATATACGATACTATTCACATATACAGTACTATTCACGTGAAACGGTGGGAACGATCCAAGAATTTTGCGGTGCAAAGTAGGGAATAGTGGTGTGAGTAAAAAAACTGTGGTTTTATACATGTTTAGGAAAGTTCTGTCACAAAGGCGATAAGAGCTTAAGGAGTCTGGGTTTTAAGTGGAACCATTGTAACCCCTCCAGTCTTTCCTGGTAACTTTCCTGGTATGCATTCTCACACATACTCACAACTATTCAAGGTGGTACACTAACTTGTGTGCAGTATTTATCAACAAAATGGTGGTAAAGTATGAAATTGAGAAGTTTAACGGAAATAATTTTTCGTTGTAGAAAATGAAGATGAAAACTGTATTGAGGAAAAATAATTACTTGGTAGCAATTGGAGAAAGGTCCATGGAGATAACTGATGACAAGTGGAACGAGATAGATGGCAGCACCATTTCTAATCTACACTTGGCACTTGCGGATGGAGTATTATCCAGTGTGGTAGAAAAAAATATAGCGAAGGAAATATGGGATACTCATACAAAATTGTACGATGCCAAGTCACTACACAACAAAATCTTCTTGAAAAGGAAACTCTATACTCTTCGAATGGCATAATCTACAATGGTAACCGACCACATCAACACCTTGAAAACTCTATTTTCACAACTCACAACGTTGGGTCATAATATAGAGGAAAATGAATGTGCAGAGCTTCTACTTCAAAGTCTACCAGATTCGTATGATCAACTCATCATCAACCTAACGAACAATAATGCAGTGGACAGTCTAGTTTTCGACGATGTTGCAGCCTCTGTATTAAATGAGGAGAGCAGGCGAAAAAAATAAGGAAAACAGACAACCAAGTTCGCAGCAAGCGGAGGCGTTATCGGTGACGAGAGGGAGATCAACAGAACGTGGCCCCAGTGGGAGTTACAATCATGATAGATCAAAATCCAGAAGTAAGAAGAATGTTAAATGCTACAATTGTAAAAAGAAAGGGCACGTCAAGAAAGAGTGTTGGAGTAACCAGAAAAGAAGAAAGGGCAAAGAACCTGAGTCATCAAATGCTCATGGTTGTGTAGCAAGTACCTCGGATGATGGTGAAATTCTCTATAGCGAGGCAACAACTGTTTCAGAATGCAGAAAATGACTATCTGATGTTTAGCTTATAGACTCAAGAGCTACTTAGCACATGACATCTCGGAGAGAATAGTTCCACACATATGAACCTGTCTCAGGAGGATCTGTATATATGGGTAATGATCATGCCTTGGAGATCGTTGGTATTGTTATTATCAAAATAAAAATATTTGATGGTACAATTCGCACAATTGGGGAGATACGACATGTCAACGGCCTGAAGAAAAATCTATTGTCTTTGGGACAAATGGATAGTCATGGGTACAAAACTCATGTGGAGAATCGAATTATGAAGATCGTTAAAGGAGCGTTTGTATTGATGAAGGCAGAAAAGATCGGTGTTAATCTATCCATGCTTAAAGGAGAAACACTACAGGAGGCTGATACGTGTGTCGCATCAAATGGAGAAGAGTCAATGATGATGTGACATTTCAAACTTGACCATATGTCAGAACAAGGTTTGAAAATTCTCTCTGAACGAAAATTGCTTCCAGGGCTCAAATCGGTAAGTTTACCATTTTGCAAGTATTGTGTTATAAGTAAGCAGCATAGATTAAAATTCAGTAGATCTATTGCTAGAAGTAAATGCATTTTAGACTTGATTCATTTTGATGTTTGGGAATCACCGGATATATCCATGGGAGGTGCAAAGTACATGGTGACTTTTATTGATGATTATTCCAGAAGATGTTGGGTGTATCCAATTAAGAAAAAGTCAGATGTATTTCCAGTGTTTAAAGAATACAAAGCGCGGGTGGAACTTGAATCTGGTAAAAAGATCAAGTGCTGAGGACAGATAATGGTGGAGGGTATATTCAGAGGCAATTCACGGTGGCATAAACTCCTCAACAAAATGGAGTGGCATAGCGGATGAACAGAACTCTTACAGAAAGGATAAAATGTATGTTGAGGATTGCTGGTCTACCTAATTCATTCTGGGCAGAAGCAGCCAAAACTAGGGTTGGCAAAAAAGTTCGGGCCAGCCCAAGCCTGCCCAGGCCCGCGGGCTTAGGCCCGGCCCTCACCCATGAGGGCCTGGACAAGGGCCTAAGAAAAAAAGCCCGGACAAAGTCCAAGCCCACTACTTTAAAAAAAATAATTTTATAAATTAGAATAATATAATGAAAATTGAAAAGTAATTTAAAAATAAAAATAAAAAAACTTAAATTCTTAACTTATAAATCAATTATGATTCAAAAAAATTAAAATTATGATATTAAATTCTATCTTGTGTGTCAATTAATTAAGAGAGCGTTTGAATTAGAAAATCCAGTATTAAAGAAAATTAAAGTTATGAGTTTTTATTTGCTTTATTTATTATTTTAATTTGAAATATTGATTTTCTTTAATTTATCTATGATTGAAATAACTTGTTAGTCATTAATTTATTTCAAATTTACAATAATTTAAATTTTTTAAAATAAATAACGAAAGCCCGAGCCCGGCTCGAGCCCGGCCCAGGCCCATACACTTAACTAACAGATGGCCTAGACATAGGCTTAAAAAAGCCTGGCCCATGCCCGTTGTTTGCCATCCCTAGCCAAAACTGCTTGTTATATAGTAAATCGATCACCATCTACAGCTATTGGGCTGAAGATAGCGATGGAGATGTGGACTGGAAAGGCAGCTGATTATTCCTACCTACATGCATTTATATGTCCTGTGTACGTGATGTACAATGCCTAAGAAAGAACAAAACTGGGTGCAAAATCTAGAAGATATATCTTCTTGGGGTATGTTGATGGAGTAAAGGGGTATCGTCTGTGGAACCCCACTGCCCACAAGATCGTCATCAGCAGATATGTTATCTTTGTAGAAGATCAACTGCAAAGAAAAGATGGAGATGATGGCACTGTAAAAGAAAAGTCAGAAACTGTGCCGGTATATATCAAAAATAATCCAGAAGATTTAGATTCTTCTGAAGCAGCACCAGAGCACAAAGAACAAGAACCAGTCGAGTCTGAGGCTTTAGAAGGTTGTCGGTCAACTTGTGAGAGACGACCGCCGGCGTGGCACTCGGAGTATGTCATAGAGATCAATGTTGCATACTGTCTTCTAACAGAGGATGGAGAACCTTCAACTTTCCATGAAACTTTAGAAAGCCCAGATGTTACTTTGTGGATGACAGCAATGCAGGAAGAAATTGAACCTCTACACAAGAACAAGACATAGGAACTTGTTCCACTACCACACGAAAGAAAAGCCATTGGAAAAAAATGGGTCTACAAGATCAAGCGTGATGGTAATGACCAAGTGGAGCGGTATCGTGCAAGATTGGTGGTGAAATGATATGCTCAGAAAGAAAGTATTGACTTTAACGAGATATTTTCTCCGGTGGTTCTACTTACGACAGTCAGAGTAGTCTTGGCGATGTGTGCTACATTTGACTTGAAATACTAGCTAGGCAACCCAAGAGGGGGGTGAATTGGAATTTTAAAATTTATCCTAGGCAAACCACACAACAATTCAATCTAATGCCTTAATCAATTCGAAAACAATAAATTCAATGAAACACAATATAAAAAGAGTAAGGGAAGATAAAACGAACACAAGAATTTTTACGTGGTTCGGCTATCCCCGCCTACATCCACGCCTCCAAGCTCACCCGCTTGAGGATTTCACTATTCAAGCCTTTCCAAGGCTTCAACAAATATAATTGACTTCGAGGTGTCAATAAACCTTTACAACGAAGAGATTGTCTCCGAATCTCTTCACCCAAAGTGTTTCCCACACTCAAGTTCTTACAAATGAAGTGAAGAAATGAAGATTACAATAAAACTCACTCAATGAGTAGATAATCAAAGATGAAGAATAATGAATGATTCAATGATTTGTGTTTTACAAGTTGAAGACCCAAGATATCACGTGTGCTTTTTGTTCTTGCTTGTTGGAGAGTGTTGGAGAGATTCAAAATGAGTTGGATTTGAGTTTTTATAGTTTGAGCTCGAAAACTAGCCGTTACTCACATTCTGGGCATATCCGGCTTGCCGTTTAGCTATCCGGTATGCCGTTTATATGTTACCGTTACGGAAAAATTTTGAATTTCAAATTATCCGGCTCGCCGCTTACGAATCCGGTATGCCGTTTATGCTCCAGAAGCTCACTGGTTGATAACCGGTCTGCCGATTAAGCTATCCGGTATGCCGTTTTCGAATTGGTAACATTCTGCCCCGTAACCGGCTTGCCGGTTATCAGTATCCGGTAAGCCGGATGCTACAGTAACCTGCACAGTGCACTATTTTTTGAAATTACAGTTTGACCCCAAAACTTTGCAAAACTACACTACGGCCCAAAACGTTATGAAACTTTGCAAATAGGTCCAATTTCATAATTTCTAAATAATGCTTTGTTAATCCCAAAACTTTCTGAAATTATGATATAGCCAAAAATGTTATGACACTTTTCAAATAAGTCTTTTACCAAAAATTTCAAGCAATACTTGTTTATTTCAAAGTTTTCAAAATTCTTTCAATTAAACCATAAACTTTGAAAAACAACCAATTTCATAAAATCATTTTTCCATTAAATATGAAACATTTGTAATGTGAAAATAATGATTTATTCAAAAGAAATAAAAACAATCAATTGCATAAAATCATTTTTCCATTAAATATAAAACATTTATAATGTGAAAATAATGATTTATTTAAAATATATAAAAAATAATTTGATCCTAAAAGATTAATCATTCTTAATCTTGTTTGTTATCATCAAAATCAATATTATGAAAACATAAATGTTAACATGACTTACATCTTGAGCAGTTAGATGTGAAAACTGCATTTCTTCATGGAGAACTTGAAGAAGAAATTTATATACTCCAACCAGAAAGTTTTGCAGAAACAGGAAATGAGAACTTGGTTTGCAGGTTGAACAAATCTCTATACGGTCTCAAACAGGAGCCGAGGTGTTGGTATAAGAGATTTGATTCCTTCATCATGAGTCTCGAATACAACAGACTCAGTTCAGACCATTGTGCATATTACAAAAGGTTTGAAGATAATGATTTCATTATTTTATTGTTGTATGTGGATGACATATTGGTAGCAGGCCCCAACAAAGATCGAATACAAGAATTGAAGGTACAATTGGCTAGGGAGTTTGAAATGAAGGAGTTGGGACCAGCAAACAAGATTCTAGGGATGCAAATTCACCGAGACAGAAATAACATGAAGATTTGGCTTTCACAGAATAACAACTGGAAGAAAATCTTGCAGCGCTTCAACATGCAAGATTGTAAGACAATTTCTACCCCACTTCCTGTTAATTTCAAATTATCCTCAAGTATGTGTCTTAGCAATGAAGCAGAGAGGAAGGAGATGTCTTGAGTACCGTATGCATCAGCAGTGGGAAGTTTGATGTTCGCTATGATATGTACTAGACCGGACATTGCACAAGTAGTGAAAGCAGTCAGTCGATACATGGCGAATCCTGGTGGAGAGCATTGGATAGCTGTGAAGAGGATTCTGAGATACATCAGAGGAACCTCAGATGTTGCATTATGTTATGGAGGATCAAAATTTACTGTCAGGGGTTATGTGGATTCAGATATTGTAGGAGATCTTGATAAAAGGAAATCCACTACTGGTTATGTGTTTACACTTGCGGGAGCAGCTGTAAGCTGGGTTTCAAAACTGCAGACCGTTGTGACTTTATCTACAACAGAAGCAGAGTACACGGCAGCTACACAAGCTTGCAAGGAAGATATTTGGATACAAAGGTTATTGGAGGAGCTCGGGCACAAACAAGAGAAAATTTTTGTGTTTTGTAACAGTCAGAGTGCCTTGCACATTGAAAGGAATCTAGGTTTCATTCCAGAACAAAGAACATAGGAGTTCAGTATCATTTTGTTCAAGAAGTAGTGGAAGATGGAAGTGTGGATTTATAGAAAATCCATACGAATGAGAACTTAGGAGATGTTTTGACCAAGCCGATAAATGCTGACAAGTTTATTTGGAGTAAATCCTCTTGTGAATTAGCAGAAATGTAAGCAACATGACAATGGCGAAACAGAAAGGATGGTGTAGAGATTAATTGGTTCTCAATCAAATCTTCAAGTGGGAGAATGTCAAGATTGGGTGTCTTGATATTCAAACTTTGAATATCAAATTCAAACTTCTAGATATTCAAACTTTGAATATCAAATTCAAAATTCTAGATATTCAAAGTTTGAATATCAAACTTTGAATTTTGAAATTTTGAACAATAATAAATAATTTTAAAAAAAATACGTGAATAGTAGCCAAGATTTTGGCTATAAATAGAGGGGCTCACTCCCTTATTTGCTTATGCAATTTTGAGAAGAGTTTTCTTTTATTTAGAGAGAGTTTAAAGAGCTTGAAATTATAAGCTCTTGTTTTAGTGTTTTGAGAGTTTGGGTGTATTGAGTTTTTGGAAGTGAGATAAATTACTACAATACTTGTAACTCTTTTTCACTAGTAAAATATTTTCCTTTTGTCTTCGCCCATGGACGTAAGCTAAAAGCCGACCCACGTGATTTTCTGGTGTCCTCTTTGTGCTTGTTCTTTATTTTTCTTCCAATTTCACTTTAGCTGCGTGTCTGCTTCACCCACCAATTTCCTAACAGAAGAAAGCATCAAAGTGAGATTACCAAAGATTTGCAAATGCACTTTATTCAATTGATTATTTTTATAACTTCTAATAAATTAATTTTTTCTTGTTTTCTATTCTTGAAATTTGGAAGAGGGAAAAGAAATTTTTCAAACTAGAGAAAACAGAGAGAATGGATGGAATTGTTGACTTTTACTAAACTAATTTTTAAGTTTAAAAAATTATTAACACGTGTAGAAAAATAATTTTTTAGTGATTTCACATCATCTAATAACATGGAACATCAGATGTATTGTAAATTTTCTTTATAATTTGAAGTTTAGGAACTTAGGAACCAAGTTTGGTCCATGAACAGTTGTGCCTAAATATTTATTTTCATATAATAATTACAAAGCGCATTTAAAAAAGCCAATGGGCTCATAACATATGGGTTCGAATCTCAATAATTATTAGAACTCATTTTCCCTCTCTATTTAATTAGGTAGAGGTAGACTTTTCCCTTCTAACGTGGTGCAGCAAATATGTTTAGAATTTGAGACCTAATGTTGAAACACAATACAGTAATGTATACACTCCAATGCAGTTATAGCACATTGAGTACTTGACTTATATTCATTATAACCTATATTTATTCCATAGTGCCCAAACCAATAAAAAATATTAACTATAAATATAAGAGAGTATTAAGTCCATGATTTGAACACCATTAGCGGATCTCATAACCTTCACACTTCTTTGATTTGGAATATTTTGTCTCAACTAATTATCTTACAATTTTTTTTCTATTGACGATTGGATTTTTGAACTTCTTATGGTTTGACCTTGACTCACTAGATTATATCATAATTAAGTACTTTTATACTTGAGAATTATCAATCAATTTTAAGTTATGTCAATATACTAGTGTTCTTCTTTGTTGTAATCCTGATGATTGTGGTATCCTTAGTATTTTTATGCTAATGTTCTTTTGTGGCTAATGGAAATTTTTCACCGAATTTGGTTATAAATAATTCTCTTTCAAATGGCTTCCTCCCTACAATATTATTGAAAATTCAAAACAATGTTCCATTTATGAGGGCATGTTTACCAAAAGATAATATATATATATATATATATATAAAGATTTTACATGTATTAAATTCAGAATTTGCAAGTAATTTATATAATCATGACACGTGTTTGTCCACCAAGAAACAATGAGTCAAACAATTACCCAAAAAAAAATTCAGCAGTAATATCTTAAGTTGTTTCACAGTACATTAAACAAATAGGTCGTGGGCAAAAGAAAAATTTAGGAATGGTCTTGATTCACTCTGCAAATGTTTGAAGTATGATAACCTCGGGTCTTAATTCACTTTGCAAATCTAAAAGTAATCTTGCTTTGATGCTCCTTTTGCTTCCCATTCACAACTCCATTCCCCTGCAAAAACATGCAACAAAGCAAGACACTTCATTTAAAAACATGTTTTTGACGCAAAAACATTCTTCATTTCAAACTTAAATTGTGAATTCGCTTATTCCTCAACTTGCCATCACTGCAATCATTACAATGACAATATATATACATACTCAGATGAAATTGGATTCAATGCATGCAAACTTCATGATGGGTTCACTATATTTTGCAATTGTTAGACTTATGACTAATGCAGTAGCAGAATTGTCCTTGATTTACTAGATTTCTAATTGTTCACAGGCAAAGATCATTCCTTCTAGACCCGGCATGTGCTTATTTTCTCCCTGTTTTTATTCTTTTACTTTGATGGAAAAACATGTTTTTTTAGGGAAATGGAGTTGTGAATGGAAAGCAAAAGGACCATCAAAACGAGATAATGAAAGATTTATTTTTGCCATGAATGGAAGAAGAAGGAGCATCAAAGTGAGATTACCAAAGATTTGCAAAGGCGCTTTATTCAATTAATAATTTTTATAACTTCTAACAAATTAATGTTTTTTGGTTCTCTATTCTTGAAATTTAGAAGAGAGAAGAGATATTTTTCAAACTAGAGAAAAGAGAGAGAATATGATGGCATTATTGACTTTTAATAATTTAATTTTTAGGTTTTAAAAATTATTGACACATATAGAAAATAATTAGTTAGTGGTTCCATATCATCTGATAACATAGAAAATCATATGTATTGTAAAAATTTCTTCATAATTTGAAGTTAAGGATCTTAGGAACCAAGTTTGGTCCATGAATGGTTGTACCTAAATATTTATTTTCATATAATAATTACAAAATAGCACTAAAGCGCATTTAAAAAAGTCAATGGGCTAGTAACATATGGGTTCGAGTCTCAGTAATTATTAGGACTCATTTTCTCTCTCAATTTAATTAGGTAAAGGTAGACTTTTCCCTTTAAATGTGGTCCAACAAATATGTTTAGGATTTTAGACCTAATGTTGACACACAATATAGTAATATTTACACTCCAATGCAATTGTAGTACATTGTCTGCTTGACTCATATTTATTATAACCTATATTTATTCATAGAGTAGTTAATTAAGCACTAGGTTGCATGGCGCCCAATCCAATAAAAAATATAAACTACAAATATAAGAGAGTATTATGTCCATGATTTGACCACCATTAGCATATCTCAAACCCTTCGCACTTCTTTAATTTGGAATATTTTGTCTCAACTAATTATCGTATAATTGCTTTTCTATTGACGATTGGAGTTTTGAATTTCCTATGGTTTGACCTTAACTCACTAGATTATATCATAACTAAGTACTTTTATATTTGAGAATAATCAAACAATTTTAAGTTATGTCAATGTACTAGTGTTCTTCTCCGTTGTAATCCTGATGATTGTGGTATCCTTAGTATTTTTATATTAATGTTCTTTTGTGGCTAATGGATATTGTGTTACTTATCTTTAAATACTTTTAGCGCTCATTGTATCTTTATTTATTATAACAATTATTGTAACTACCGTCGTAGACATATTCTTCTATAAGTTTGACAAATATATCAACTATAATTATTACAATTGTTGTTTGTCTCTTTATTTCTTTTATGATCAATAAAAGTTTTATAGGCTTGTAGTGGCTTCCTTTGTTTTCTTATTTTTAACAATTAAATGATGGAAGATATAAAAAAAAATTCTATATATTGCCATTCAAAATCTACATAAAAGGCTAAAAAATGTATCTAGCTAGCTACTATAATTTCGCTACAATTGAATGTTTTTGTTTTTTCATGCTACCATAGCTAAAAGTACATAAAATGACTTTTTGTTATAGTGAAAAGCATATGAAATAACTTTTATTATAGGCAAAAGCATATGAAATAGATTTTTATTTCATCACTTTCTTATGTGATGTTGAGTTTAGTTATTTGTTGCATACATGATTTAACAAATTCTCATATTTGAGAGTCATACAAAAACTCGAAGATGCTCTAAAGAAAGGTTGTCGAAATATTATTAAGTAGAGTGTTCTCTATTAATTTTTACTAAGACAATCATATTGGCCAAGAAAACCATCTTCCACTTGGCTATAGGAGCTCGAAAAATAATATAATAAATTTACTTAATAAATAAAATGAGCCATGAGCACCTAATAGCTTAAAACAAAAATAATGCCACTTCTTTGAGTGTTGCAATAGTGGTTAGAAGTTTGGAGTTTAAGTGTTGGTTGAGAGGGCACCTTCTTTGCTTCTTTATCTTTGGGCTAATTAAATTGTGTAAGCTCTCTTTTTAATAACATTGATTCATCCCATTTTTAATTTGATCATCTAATAGATGTCATTAAACCATCTCATCACATACATATGACAACACATACTTGTGGGTTTCTTGTATTTAGTTTCTCTCTCTTTTTTTTTTCTTTTTTTTTTGCTAGTGGTGACATATAAAGTAGTGGACCACGTATATTTTACTTTTTGAAAAAGAAAAAGGAATCTTCTACTTGGTAACAGGACATCTTGCTTAATCTGCAGTGATTGCTAGCATGTAACAGTAAAGTCTGGTTAAAATAGAAAAAAAAAATGTAGCTGAACTTTTACCTAGTAATTGAGCATGTTGCCTAACAACCGTGATTGCTCATATAAAATAATAAAGTTTTGATAAAAATAAATTGTGTGAATATTTTCAAATGAAAATCCGAGCAACTGCCTTTAGGGATATTTCAATGACACTACCTAGTGTCATGTGGCCAATTGGTTGAAAGAAGTATTATTTTTTATAAAAATAAACTGTGTGAATATTTCAAATGGAAATCACTAGTCTAAAGCTCACTACATGGGTTAAAGACGTATTATTTATTCATTTTTATGTAAATAATCCACAACCTAAAAATAGAACAAAGATATTACTCTCTTTCGATGAAAGCTATATATTTTGTTTTTATTTACAATTGAGAAGAAAGGAATGTTCATTGATATCCAATATGAATTATTTTTTTCTTTAAAAAAAATTAGGAGAGTTCACTTATTTGATTGGTTAGAGGGGAGAATACCAATTTATATCTTATGCATAAATTTTGTTTATCAAAGTTAGTACTTTGATTATTAGGGATCAGCAATAAGTTGGTTGAGGGTTATTAGAAAATGTACATCTAATGAAGGTTAAAATTAAATGTTTATAATACTAATAACTTTGTCACATTTATAAATCCATGAATTCATCAATTTTTTGTGCTCGGATTGGAAAACGGGCATGAAATTTATATTCTTGAGAATCATAATCCCTTGGAATCATTGCTGGAATTTATGATATCAGATTAACCCTTTCATCTTACATTAATGATTCTAAAAGGCTGAGATCGTGTCACGTGCATCTCATTACATTAGATTCAGAATACATTAATTAATTAGTCCAACTACCTTGTCCTGATTTGACTTCACTTATAAGCATTGATTAAGTTGAATCTAACACTTCATAATGCATTATATTAGTTACAATTTTAGACTATGGGATTGTATTATTAAAACTCATCTAAAGGCTATGGTTGCAAACACCAAAGTTACCATACAAATGTTCATTATTGATCAAAATCAGAATTTGCTTAAATAACAACAAGGGAGTTCACAAATGAGGTGTAGAGTCTTGGTTGAGTTTCGGACTGAATCTCGGTGTAACTTTGGAGTGAATTTTAAGAAAAGAATGGTTAATAAAAAGAGATTCTTCTCTTATCTCCTTTTGATTTCACAATTTACCAATTACCACTAAATCTTTAACACTATAGCAAAGTCACAAAAATAGCTTTTATTATTAAAATAAGGACTTTTTTTATGATATTGTATGTGTTTTTACAGCATTGATAGTGGGACTATTATAGACCCTTATATTTTAAGTTTTTTAATTTCAATCATTCATTTAGTATAATGATAAATAAATAATTAATTAAAAGATAACAAGTAATCATCAAGTTACAGATAAATAAATAAATAAACACTCAATTTAATCAAATGTTTGCTGCTTTAATTTTATTTGCCTCCCCAATATTAATCCTCCTCCAAGTCCCAGAAATCTCCCAATACTTAATAATTTTGGGACACCATAACATTCGTATGAGAAATCAATCTTCTTATTGTTTTGACTCTGTTATGTTGGGCATTTGGCAATGTTATATATATGTGCATAAATCCAATTTGTTTTTGTAATTAATTTGTAGGGCTCTTCCTGATTCTATTTAAATTGTTTCATTAATTTATTGAGTTGTTAAAAATTTATGCCATAAATAATGAGTAGTTGTGACATGATAGGTAATTTTATCTATGAGACAATTATTTGTCGAAATGTCCAAGATTATCAATAATGTGCATTAAAGAAAAATAATAATAATTAAGGACCCCTATCATTGATGTATTTGTTTCTCCAGCCATATGTTGTAATACCTATCTTCACTCTTAATCATCAATGCTGCCAAAATCATGATTAAGAAAATTTTAAAGCAAATCGTAAGTTGAAGCAGTAGCTCACAAGAGCAATTAAAGATAATTGCATTAAAAAAAAGTACCAAATTAATCTCCTCCTATGTAAGTAGTTAATTTATAGTTTAATTTATTTTTATAGAATTGTACCACGTTTGATGTTTACAAGAATCAGGGCATAAAGAACAAATACAAATAAATAAAGAAATTGCAAAAAAAAAAAAAACTATGTGAGCTTTGTTCTGCTAGTCTGCTGTAGGTTAATGGAACTCGAGCCCCTAGTTCTTGGGTAAGTTCCAAAACCAAGAATTAGATGATGCTTTGAACGGAGATACAAAACTAAAAGGAAAAAAATATTAAAAAATATTTTATATGTAATTCGTACAACAAAAAGAAATGATATATATATATATATATATGATTAGAGATGGTCAATGGACTGGATGGCTACGTGGCACAACATGGGCATGACACGTGTTCGTATAGCACGGCATGATACGAGCATGTTTCGGTGGGGCACGCAGCGCGGCACGGCACGCATGCGAGCTGGGTCGGGCTAGAATTTTAAGGACGTAGGCCTTAGAATTGTAAGGACGTAGGCCTTAAAGGCACGATGAAAAAAATCGTAATAAGCACTGTTTTATTTTTTATTTTAATGAAAGTAAACTTAAAATTTTATAATTTTACAAATAACTTGAAATTGAATTTTTTAAATTCATTTAATTCTTAGTTTAAAAAATATTATAATTGATTTATATTTATAATTTATTAAATAAATAATTGATATCATGATTTTAATGAATAAAATTATAAATATCATGATTTTATAAATATACATTAATATTATTGTGAACCATGATCTATGACTCTATATAAGTCCAAGTTAACAATTAAGTTAAACCTTAAGAAAAATTTATTATTATTATTATTGTTAAGTATTAAAAAATTCTAATACTATAAAACCAAACTTAGTAATTAATATTACATTCTCTTATTATTATTAGTTTATTATTGTTGAATATGAATTTGAATTTTGAACTTTTGATTATATTAAATTTGAATAAAGACATAAACCTAAAAAAAGTATATAGAGTTGAAAAAAATACACCAACGGCTTGGCATGTACTCTTAAAAAATTAAAAAAAGAAAAAAGAAAAAAACTTATTGAGATTTTTTTCTTAGGCATGGCACTAAAAAAAGAAAAAAGAAAAAAACTTATTGAGATTTTTTTCTTAGGCATGGCATGGCACTGTGCACGTGCCGAGCCAGGCCTAAGCAAAGAATTAAGCATAGTACGGCATAGTACGAAATACATAGTGGGCATGGCACGGTACGAGCACGCATGGGCCTTACTGGCCCAGCCCATCGGTCATCTCTATACATGATTAGTCATTTGCCCAATATTTTTTTCTTTTTCCTCTTACAAGACCCAATCATTTAGGTAGAGGCAATTCTCAAGAATTTAATTTTACATGAAAGAATGTACGAGATAAAGATTCGAGAGTAAATTGAGATAAATAGAGAGATTGAATTTCATTGTGTCTCTATTTTCTTTTCTTTATATATTTAAGATCACCTTTTTAATCTGTTTGTTAACATATTATAATATTTTTAAATAATTTAAATTTTTCATTAATAAAAATAATTTTACTATTGATTAAATTTAAGGATACGTATTTCTTACATTCTAGAGCTTTAGGATGGACGGCTAGAATCTGGACAAACCTGACCCAAAGGGCAGCGCCATGGGCCTCACGGCAGGTCAAATAATGTGATTGCAGTTCATTATTTTAGAGTGGACCATTGGCCCCACTCCAAAATCCACTTAAAACTCTTCTTTTAATTAAAGACTAATACAATTCAATATGTGTCTCTCACATTTATTTTTCTCTCTCTTCAATCACTTATTTTCTCTCTCATTAAACTCGCCGAATCATTTTTTTAATCAAATTCTCTGTACTTTTATTTTGTTCATCAATTAACACACAATCTTTAGCTTATAAACAAAATCAAGCCCAGCAATTAATGGGATAACTTGGAATATCTTATTTTTTTACTATATCAGAAAAGAATTTCTAGCCAAGAAAAACTCTTATGTCAATATTGAGGTCATTCAGCTTCACCCTGGCATCCCGCAGAAGCTCATGCTCCGGCTTCTTAAATTTGAATTACCATCAAATAAATTTAGCAAAATCTTATTTTTTTCAGATAAATAATTTTTTTTAAGATAACTATTTTAAGCCCATTTGGCTCAACTACAGGCTCGTTTGGGGCAGCTGTACTGCCACCGCGCAACTGCTCCCCAAGCCAATTTAATGGGAATATTCTCCTAGAATTGGCCTGGGGAGCAGTTGCGCGGTAGGAGCGCAGCTGCCCCACACAGGTCTTACGTTACTACAGAACAGCTGTCCAAGCTTGTATTTGAGGAGAAAATTTGTCTTCTTTCATAGGTATTGGGCAGCTGTGCCAAACGGAGCTCTTAATCTTAAGAGTTTTCTTTTTATCTTCTCCATAATCTTTTTTTTTCTAGATTAATTGTTTGTCATCCATAAAAATTGTTAGTGTGAAGGCTAAGATAATAAGACTCTAAAATAATTTTAGAAACAAGATAATAGATGGAAATTGAGAGATTAACAAATAAAATTTGTTTATTTAGAGGCATTAAATATAGGGCCAGTTTAGTAATATTATAGTTTTAAAAATAATTGCTATTAGTTATGCTGTAGAAATAATTTGGTAAAAGAGAATTAGTTAAATAAAGTATTGTGAGTTTTAAAAGTAGTCGTAGAATCGCAAAATCCGGATACGGATCTAGATGTACATTTTCATATCTAGATCTGCAAAATATATCCAGATGTACATTTTATTTTATATATCCGGATGCAGGTAATATCCGCACGAATTCGTGCGGATATTCTGAATATCTGGATCCGCATAAATTAAAATATAGTAATTTAATAAAATTCAACAATTTACTTAATAATATCAAATAAATCCAATCACAATTCAATATCTACAATAACATACAACACCATAAATTCACAAAAAAAAAGTGCAACATAAATTAAATATCAAGAATAACATAAATTCAAATTTAACACCACAAAAAATTCATAAATAAAATTATAAAAACACCACAAACCCACATAAAATAATGTGGATCTCAATATACTTTATAATTTAATTTAACTGATATATTTTTTAATTTAACTTTGATTTAATAAATAATTTAATTAAAAAATAATGTGAATTCAAATATCCAGTTTTATAGATGCATTTGCATCCAAATTTGGATCCAAATCCACACAGATTCTAACTTGAGCATTTGGATCTACTTTTTTTAATGTACAGATCCATATTTTTTTGGATTCGAATCTTTCGAATTTTTGGACTTGGGTCAAACTCAGATATTTTTACCATCCCTAAGCCGTCATATGTATTTGCTAAATTTTATTGTAAAAATGTAAATGACTAAATTGAACATAATATTGAATAAAATTATTTACGCATTTATAAACATCGATATAAAATATTTTTTATTGTATATATATAATAATTGATAACTAAAGTAAATTTTTTATATTATTAATTTTTTATTTTGTTATCTCAATATGATTCGTAATTATAATAGTCTCTTTAAAGTTAATATTTTTATTTCTTAACTAATAAGGATAATTTTATATTTTTATAATATATATGAAATTTTCTTAAGTATAAAACTGATTTTCAAAATTAGATTTTCAAAAGTTACTCATTTCCTCATTTTTAAAATCTACTATAGGATAAGGCAATTTTGCCAAAAATTATTTCTAAAAAAACCAAATACTAAAATTAATCTATAACTTTAAAAATCACTTTTGAACTTCTCAAAAGCAATCTCAAAAGGATTTTTGAGGGATGTTATTAGCTTTAAGTCTAAATAAATAAATAAGGAGAGTATTATTTGCATTTATCAGACCATTATTGAAGCGGGGTTTTAAGAGAATTTCAGAGGGGTACTAATAGTCAAACTCATTAGTTTAACTTGCCCAGTCCGTTTAAGAGCACTCATCATCGTTGTCAACACTTGGGCGTAGAAATCATTTCTTATACAAGAGATTATTTTTGTTTGTGTCCATAACTTTTTCTATCATGATAAATAAAAATATCGTTCAATAAAAATAAAATCGTGTGCTTTGTCCAAATTAATGTAATTAATGATTCTCTCTTTCTTCTTTAATTTTTTTGTTAAAAAAATTCTATGTAATAGTTAGCTAATTATTGCAGCTACAGGGCAATTAAGATCTTAGAAATTTTTTTTTTGTCTAACTCCTAACCAAACAGCCTATCCATGGTTATCGAAATAATATTTGAAAATTGAAATCCTTTTGTAATATTAAAAAAAAAAGATTTATTGTACATATGCATGAATTTGCTCGATTAAATATCCTAAAATTATTTTGTTGCATAATAAAAAACAGTGAAGATGTATCTTTTATTAGCATTTGTAGAATAAAAAAAAATTGTTCTATTTGGTATAATTTTCTAAGCGAACATTTGATATTTTCACTATTTTTTTATTATGAATTAATCTTCTTATACGAGTACAATTTTTATCAGTAGGATTTTCATTAAAAACAAATATCATTTTGCTCCCTGGAAGCTTGATCGAATGGTTTTCATGAAAATTTATATATAATTAGTTACTCGAATTTAAGTACGGGAGGAGCTAAGAACTAAAAATTGTTTACCCACTACCCGACCACTTTTTAAAAATAAATATATAGAAAATTATTGCTTAGATAGTAGGAAACTAGAAAGCATGCCCAATGCCGACTTGTGTGAACTTTTTAAATCATATCTAAAATGTTTTTAATTAATTTTGACATCATTAGCCTAAATTCAACGAATAACATCCTTCATATTATTTATGATAGAAGGCAAAGGTCAAAACAACAATGGAGTAAATTAGAAGCAAGCACCGAATATTAGATAAACCAAAGACTCAAGGAGTCATAACCAACTCTTCTCTCTTCCAAAACAAAATTTAAGTTGGCTAGCGACTCAACTTTCTTGCATGCCATGATCTATCAATTTCTTTCCTTTTAATTTTCTTATCCTTTATATTTTTTTCTCTTTTTCTACGTTCCTAAGCTATCATTATTTGCACATGCATTAATAATTTTTTAGTTTTAACAAATTTATGCCAGCCATGCAAGCTACTCAATTAGGGCTATAATAATATATACATACATACATATATATGTATATATATACACTTGGGACAATTGTTAGCCAAACACGCACAAGGGGTCAATGTTGATACAATCTGGCAATGATTTTAATTGATGGGACCAGAACATTTGATTTTACACTGACAAATAAGAAGCGTGACATCTTATATATAATATATTGTATATTTATAGGAAAGAAAATCATGCGCTTCTTCACACTTCATTATCTTAAACAATTAATAATAATCAACAGAAAAAAACAAAAGCAAAACCAAATTTAAAGGAAAAAGAAAAAGAACTACTCCAGTATCTCATTGAATTATTGGCTACACGTAAGATATGTAGTTATAATTAATGTAACAAATTGAACAAAATCAAGGTATGAAGTTGTGAATGATGATTTATGAGACTATAACCTTTCAGGAAAAATAAATAAATTCAAAACTCGCTTGTTATTTGTCGAATTAATCATTCATATGTTCATGCATGTTTCAAAACCTATCAAGATCCCTCGTTAAATTAATTAAAAATTTCTATTAAAGTAACTTTCAATTTTTTGTTTCTTTCACTATTTTAGTGCTAGAACGTTTTGATGATTAATGTTGGTTTTCGTATGACTATGAGAGGTAAAATAGTAAAAGACTCAAAAAAAAAAAAAATGAAAGTTATCCCATTTTTTAAATGGCGAAGGGGTTTTGATGGATTTTGAAATATGAGGAGAAAAATGCATAAATTTACAGAAAAAAAAGAAGATAAAAGACAAGTATTTTGAACATTTTTCCTAAATTTCCTCGTTATAAAGAACAATTTGGTTCTCATAAGTCATACTCTATACCTAATTAAATTACTTAATGTAGAGGAACTCCATGAGAAGTTGATAAGACTGGGAGACTTTTGATTAATTTTATGGTTCATATTCTCGTGCTATTTTTTATTCTTGGACGTATACTGACGACAAAAATGAATAAATTTTTATTTTGAGCCGGGGGAAGGGAGGGGGAAAAAAACAATAGTACTTTATTGAGAGATTGTCAATTTTTTCTCTACTAAAATTACTATATATCACTTACCCTTTATTATTTTCATAATAATCAATAACCTTCTTAGTACAATCATTTTATAATATTATCCTAATTTTCAAATATTCTTTTATTTGTACTTATTAGAAATTAAATAAATCAAATAAATTAAAATTAAAACTAAATACTAAAAATAAGAAAATAGGTTTCGAAATGAATAAAAAATTAAGAATAAGATATTTTTCTTATAATTTTTGTTATTTTTAAGTATTTTTCTCACAATAAATACATATATTTTATATCCCTAAGATCAAATATCAAGCAAATGATCCATTTACCTCTTTTGTTCCTTTATATTTTTAGAACTAGGGGAGTTATTTAATATTATAAAAACAATAGGGTAAATAATATATATTAATTTTAATAAGAGAGAAACTGTCAATTTCCCATAATTTTATTGATATTAGAACTTCTATTTATTATATGTTAAAAGTTGTGCTTTGCATTCTAAACTTTAAAGTTCCTTCATATTCTATATATAACAAATTTGACATTTAATGTAACATTTTTAACGTTCTACCCCAAGTCATATTATTAGAAAAAAAAAACGTTTTTTCATTCTAATAATATAGTTCCATTCTATTATACCAATAAATTTTACTTTTTATTTTTGTTCGTATAATTTTTGTGTGTACTGAAATTTACGTTTTTTTTTCTTTTTTTAAATTGTCACTAACTTTAATATAGTATTGGAAAATTAATTTTAAGCAACAGCCAAACAAATTAAAAAATTCCATCTTACCCCTTAACAATGAAGAATAGGCACCCCACCCGTTGCCGTTATGAACAACCATTAAGTTAATGCTTGATAGTTAAAAAAGTATATATCAAGTGCACCATGATCTGTTGATCTGCTTCAAAAATGCCGCTGTGCTGCTGCAAATTATTGTCTTAGGGTTTGGTTAGTTTCATTTGATTTGTTTATTTTTTAATGTCACTCTGCCTTTTTGGTTATTCTAGTTATTTGTATGATAATTCTTTATCACTATTACTATTTCACTAAACTGATTCACACAATAATTAAAGAAGTGAAATTGAGTATTGAGAGGATTAAATTGATTAGAAGAAAATAAAAGTTTGATTTATTATTGTCTTATAAATAATAATAATAATAATAATAATAATAATAATAATAATAATAATAATAATAATAGTATAAAGGACACACTTTTTTTAGGATTAATTTTCAGAAAATTTTTTAAAATCCAATTCCAATTAGTGTAAATGAAATAAAAATACATTTAATTTTACGAAAAAAAAGCTCATTTCGAGATGTACACAAAAACTTAAAGATTGTGTTTGTTCTTACCCAACAAGAGCAGAATGTCCTAAAAAAAATGTATTTTACACACTCCACTAAATAAAATCATTCTCTAGTGAGGTCATCTTCACTTTAACAAAATAAAGATATTAGAAAAAAAGTAAAAAAAAAAATACAGATTTTGATACATTGAAAATTTTATTTTTTGTCTGTTAGTGTCTTTAAATCTGTATATTTTTATTTTTTAATGATTATATATATATACACACACTTTGGTAAAGGATTTTAGGTAGAATGCCCATTTTTTATTCTATAAGGGCTCGGATGGATTATGTCCATTCCTTTGGGTGTTGTTTATAAATAACAATTTATATCAAGATCGGGCCAATTCGAAACGTCAGAGGATAAATTTCTGATGGTCAAAGTTTAAAAAGATTTGGTAGTGGGTAAAATGTTAAATAGTTCAAGTCAGATGGACTAAATCATAAAACATTCAATTGAAGTGGATAAAAATGAAAATATGTGCGCTCCTCCAGAACCTCCCCACCGCGAAAGATAATTTTTCGAGCATTATTCTTTTATGTTTTCATATCGTCACATGAGAAAAAGCATGTGCTTTATGATTATCTTATACAGACAAACCATATTCACCCAGTAGGAAATATTACATGTTGTCCCAAGGCATCATGATTAATTAAATCAAGTGTATCACAATAAATGTAAATGTCGATTCAAGCTTCTTATAATAACCCTTTAATTAATTTTTTTTAAAACGTTGCACTTCATGTAGATCAGGAGGTATGCTCTTCACAACTCCAGTTATATACATAATAAATTCATAATTAATTATGGAAGCTTCTTGCGTCACTGTTTGTCTGAAATAAAGTTTCGAGAAAAGAAAATTATTATATATATATTGACACCAATTTGACAACGAATCATTTAAAAGCAAAGTTAATATAAGCTGAACAAAACTCTGTGCTCCAACGCTTATCTTCCTATCAATGTTTTAGAAATGAGCAAAATAAATCTCTTTGTAGTTTGAATTGTAATGGTTAATATCGTTCACGCGACGCATTCATTGCTCTTCATCATGTAGATTTTATGATCCCATAAATCTTAAAAAATAGAGTATGATAATATATTTACCGTCAAATAATTAAAAAGATTGAAAAAAAGAGGGACAATATTCATTGTTAATATATTAGGGACAAATTTTTACGTCTGAATGACATTTGTCCTTTTTTTAAATTAATTTATTCAAAGTTAAATTTTATAGTTTACTTGTGATCAACTGCAGACAAAAATCACTTCCTTATCAAAGTTGTAATTATATCATAACATGTAGCATATGACAGACACATAACACCATTTGATCAAGTAATAAACAACTAAAGTAAATTTTTTATTTGATTTCTATCATTGAAGAGTCTATATCAAGATCTTGAAGAAATAAGATTTATATGGTTAATCTCGCGATAGCTTGTGTGTGTGATTAAATCTTGTCTCTGTTCTCTTTGGCTATCTTCTTCATGGGAGAAAGGAAAATTTATCTATTTTTCATCATGTTAATAATATGATAATTATTCTTTTCTTAATTTTCTTTTTTGGTGAATTTAATCACTACTTGATCAGAGTACATTGCCATAAATTTTCTCCCTTTATTTGGATATTTTGGAAGCAGAACAAATCTTATTGTAGTTTACGGTATGTGTTCAAATCTTATCTGGGTAAACATCTCCCTTCTAGTTGGAGTTCTAACAATCTATGAACATGCATTATAGTTCAAATGTCTCGTTTTTTTTTCAAAAATTTTGTTATCTACTAGTGCATTTCTTCCAATATATGATATTTTTGTTACCTCATACCCTCATCTTAGGTCCAAGAAAAGTTCATTTAAGAAATTTAAAGCTTTCTTTATTATTTGGAAGAATTCTACAATTTTATATATAGCATTTGCTTATACATACATTGAGCTTTTTTATTGTAATTTATGTGACATAAAATATGTCTCGTAATTCTAATTAAATTTTGATGAGACTTTCAATTGACATTTATTTTAAAAAAATAAAAGAAAAGGCAGAAAAGGGAGAGGCACAAGATTACGTCATATCTGTTCTTTTATTTTCCGACTTTTAAATCAAGACCTTCCATCTAGTGGACCTCCGGCAGAAAAATATTTTCAGTAAACATAAGAGTCTTCAATGCAATTTGCCTTCTTTAATTTCATGTTTTCCACCCCTCAAGTTTGTATATTTCTTTTACAGGCATTAGAGTTTGTTACTATTCCATTGTAATCCCTGCGTGTCAAGTGCACCCCAAAATCGTGGTTCTAATACTTTCTACATCTTTAAATTAAATCACATTACAAATTAGTTATTATAGAATTTTAATTTGATTGATACTTTGATTTCTATCCCCGCTATAATTATTTATTTAATTTCCTTTTTTTCTTTTTTTTGTTTTCCAAAAGAAGGGACATAGAAAATCTTCTCTTTATTGCTAGAAAAAGGAAACACAAAATAAATCTAAAGAACATATGCTTGCATGACTAAACTACTTTGGAAAAAAAATCAATTAAAATACAAATTCAAACAATACTTCAAAACTTATTATTATTATTAGTGTTAGTGATATATTATATCTTTGTAATTTTTTGTAAAGCTATAACATCCTAATTAAATTGGATATATCTCTTTGAAAATTGCAATTGAACCTTTAACCTCTTGCTTCTACTACAAAGAAAAAATAAACTAAGCTATCATTTGAGAATGTAGAATTATATTCAAATTGATTTTAAAATAGTTTTTAATCATTGAAGGACGAATTTTGAAGAATATATATATGATCTTTAATTAACTTATGAGCATATCAAGAGTTAAAGAAATAATTCAAAGATATTACTGATTCCACATTCCCCACCTAGTTTATTTGAATTCTACCAAATTATAGATATGGTTCTACAATAATTCTCCTAGTAAGAGATATTCATATTCTCATACATGAATTATATTAAGTCTTAAGATGCTCCCCTAATGCACCTTGAAAATTTTTTATAGGAATATTTCATGTTCAGTACAGAATTCCACTCCATGCAGCTAGCTAGAATACCTTTTTTCCTTTTCTTTCTTTTTTTTTCCCCCCTATAATATAAGATGATACAAATAGACCGAACGAAATTAGTGGCACATGGTTAGTATCAAGAGGCATAAAAACCAGTGTTAAGATATGCTGGTTCCATCTTGTTGATTGGGAGTCAGAAGTCAACTTATAGGATAATTTCAGCAATCTGATTCTATAATCACAGTAGACAAAAAGAGAGCCCTAATCAAAGGTTGTTCACAAGTTGAATAATAATTTGTGGTCCTCATCTCTCTTTATATTCACATAAATGCTAATGATACTGTACAAAGAATTTATTTAATTTGTTAAGCACATAATTTCTAAGAATAATATTATTTTTACTATGTTCCAAAAAAGATATAGATGTGTAAGATGAAATCAAATATTTTTTTAATTATTTATTTTTCATAGAACTCGAACTCGAATACTCAGTTAAATAAAAGTATATAAAAATAGCTCGAGAAAGACCTGAGGCAACTTCCTAATTAATAAGAATTCATAATGAAAAAATAAAATAAAAGATAGCAGACAGGGAAGGCATCATAGCCATCTACATATCTGTTGTGAAAGAACATATTTCTGGTGGCTTCATCATGTAAATCTTGACCGGACTGCTCAAAAGAATGTTATAAACGTGAATGCGAACCCATCGTCTCATCAATACGCTTTTGGTGGCAGCAGCATCCTTCCAATCTCGGCCCCACTTCCTGTGGGTCCAGGTCAAACATGTAATTCTACGAGTGTCATACACTTTAGATTTCCCCATAATAAATAATATTTTTTCTGTTTTAAAAAATTTTAAAAAAGAAAGTTTAAAAAATATCGCCAGGTGAGCTAGCTAGCTTACTCGGTGATGCTTGTGTTTGAAGGTTCATAATAGATTTGTTTTATTTGTTTTTTTCTGGGTAAATAATATTTTCTCAAAAAATAAAATAATAGTAGTGTACGGGTAATTAGAAAGGGGGTGGTGGTGGTCCATCGAGTACTAGTACTGGTGAATTTGCCTTGTTAATCAAGCAACCCCTTAAAATTCCTTCTCTCTGCAACATTCATGGCTAAAGTATCATGATCACCACTCCACCTCAATACCCATGTGAGTTCTTATCATCTTATATAAATATATATATATATATATATATAAGTTCTACTCTATTAATTTTTCCTCACATAATTAATCAAACGGTAATTTTTCTTGATCTCTTCCTTTCTACTCAAAGTTTACTGCCATCTCTCAACTAAAACTAATATTTACAACCATGTAAAACTTTTTTTTATTTAAAGAAAAAATAAATCAACAGAGATGGGTTTTAGCGGATGCTGGCAAGGCAATAGCTTTTGAAAGTGTGGCTTAAGTAACAGCTGTGAAGGCCGTTTCTTGCCTTTTGCTTTAGTAGTAGTCAAGAGACCTTGAGTGTTGAGAGAAAGAGAGAGAAAGAGAGATTTTTTTTTTATATAATTTCTAATTTCATTTTTTTAATTTTTTTCTCCCTTTCTATCCTGTTTTCTTTCTTTCTTTCTTTGTATCTTTGTTTCTTTTGTTTCTTTCTCTCTCACACACACACAAAGACGAACCGCCTATACTACTAGTAAGCTGCTTAAATTAGCAAAGGGCTTAAAAGTAGGGGAGGGTCAAGGGGTGTGTGTAGTGTGTAGGCTTGAGGTAGAGGGGCAACTTTTTCTTTTTCATCAGCAGAGCAGCAGCAGTCTTCAGTTAAAGTAAAACTGAGAGAGCAATTTCTGGTGTATTTTATGCCTTAAAGCAGGTTTTATAGATCAATCCCTTCTGTTACAGTTTCCTCTTTTCCTCCTCCTTGTTCCTCTCCTCTTCTCTCAAACCCAGTTTCAAAAATTTTTATTTTCTTTGCATTTTCTCATCTGGGTTTTCCTCAACGTTCTTGTTTTAGATTTGATTTGCCTACAAAAGGTCACTTTCTTTATTCTTGTAGGTATTTTGGTGGGGAAAAAAAAAATCCCTTGGAATTTACTATTTCATGATAAATCTCCAAAAAAACCACAACAAGAAACTGTAATTTTTGTTTTTAATTTCCAAGAATATATACTTATCATGGCTTATGGTTTTTTGTTGTGTAGAGAGAGGTGACTGGGATATGAGTATCAGCTGGTTGTTGTATGGAGAGTCTGATTTTTATTTCGTTGAATATTATTATTACAAGAGTTTGAAAGAAAGAAGCAGATAGCGTCTGGTTTTTTTGCGCACATCAAATAATAATAATAACAATAAGCTATGAGTGGTAGTAAGAGTAATTTGGGCACCAATATCAGCAGCTCTGATCTCATTGATGCCAAGCTTGAAGAACATCAGCTGTGTGGATCCAAGCAGTGCCCCGGTTGCGGACACAAGCTCGAAGCAAAGCCGGTACGGGAGTATCATCCTTCATATTCTTGCCTTCAATCTCAAGATTTTTCAAATTCTTTTTTTAGAAAAAATAAAAAATAAAAAACAAGAATCATCGAGGAAAAACAAATTATGCTTGCTGTTTTTATTCCATGGCTTATAGATTATATTATTAATTAATTCTGTTTATTAATGCTTTTTTAACCAGACCAAGTTGAGATTTTAACTTAAATTAAAGCTTCCTCTTTAATTTCTTTTAGGTTAGTCTTTTTTTTTTTTTTTAACTTTCTTATGTTGAATATAATTTGAATGAATTTTTGCAGGATTGGTTAGGTCTACCAGCTGGAGTGAAATTTGATCCAACAGACCAAGAACTGATAGATCACCTCGAAGCAAAAGTTGAAGCCAAAGACATGGTGAAACCCCACCCTTTGATAGATGAGTTCATTCCAACTATTGAAGGAGAAGACGGGATTTGTTACACCCATCCTGAGAAACTTCCAGGTCCCTTGATATTAATAATTTTTAAGTACAATTCCCACTGTTCATATCAATATTGCTTAAAAAAATAATGAAGAGTCTTAATGAGCCAATATATAACTAGCTGTAGCTTCTCAATCTTGTTTGTTTGTTTGTTATGACTTTTTTTGTTTTCAAGAGAGCGATCTCGACTCTAATTGTCTCGCAATTTGTTATACCTAAGTCAACCTAACTTTGATTGTTTCTTCACACATTTCTTGCAGGAGTCACACGAGATGGCTTGAGCAGGCATTTCTTCCATAGACCTTCCAAGGCTTACACTACTGGGACAAGAAAGAGGAGGAAAATTCAAACCGAATGTGACTTGCAAGGCGGAGAAACAAGATGGCATAAAACCGGTAAGACGAGGCCTGTAATGGTTAATGGCAAACAGAAAGGGTGCAAGAAGATCCTTGTTCTCTACACAAACTTTGGGAAGAATCGGAAACCCGAAAAGACCAACTGGGTAATGCACCAATATCACCTCGGTCAGCACGAGGAGGAGAAAGAAGGCGAGCTTGTGGTTTCCAAGATATTTTATCAGACTCAGCCACGGCAATGCAATTGGTCTGAAAAGAGTGCAACTACAGGTGAAGGAAGCAGTGATCCTAATAGTCGAAGAGATAGTGGCAGTGGAAGCTGTTCATCCAAAGAAATGATTCCACATAGAGACCATGAAGTTTCCGGAGCTCAGGTTGCTGCTGCAATGTCAAGTTACGGCGCCATTGATATGCAACAGTTGAAATCTGACCATTTCAGTTTTGTCCCATTTAGGAAAAGCTTTGATGAGGTACGTTCATTTTGTTTATTCATACATTAATTAATCTTTCTGCTTCTTTGCACTAACGTTGCTGTTTGAGTTAGTAATTAATAAGTTTTTTAATCAAATCTTTTGTTGTCATACATATTTTGCATATATAAGATAAAAGTAAAAGGAAGGACTCAAAAAAGTTATAGGGTTGCTTTTATTCTTCTACTAGTTGCTTGAACAAACAGCATGCAAAAACCCTATGGACCTTACTTGATTATCTTTGTCAGCTAACTAAGTAAACTTTGTTTACCCGCTAGAAAGATTACCACATGAATAATTAACCATATTAATTTAAACAAAGCAAAAAAATAAATAAATAAAATAAAAGAGAGAAAAAGATGTTAAAGCGAAACAAAAAGAATGATGAAAATGGACTTGCTAGCAAACTGATTCAATTCAAGATTAATGTTAATATGTATAGTTTTCAAATGCAGGTGGGGATAGGGGAGGCGTCTACAGCAAGGGAAGCCCCAGCACACGGCACGTGCGAAGATATTCGGGATCACCATCAGCGGCCGCATCATCATCTGGCCCATGATCATCGTCACAACAGCAACACATCAGCAGCAGCATCAACAACAACAGCAGCAACAACACCATACGCATCATCAGCAGATTGCTACTACAGCATTCCACATCAGCAGGCCTTCGCATCCAATCTCTACTATCATCTCTCCATCTCCTCTACATCACACGTCTATCATTCTTGATGAAGACTCTTATCATGTCTCCAGAATAATGCTTCAAAATGAAAGTTTCCAGGTACTTAAACAAAACCCAGTAGTATTCATCTGACCATTCACATTCGATCAGTTTGACCAAGTAATTAATACACACAGAGTAAACTAGACAGTGTGGTATTTTTTTTTTTTCTCTTTCTAAGTTTAGTACATTACACACCCAAAAAGAGAGGAAAGAAAATTAGGTAACAAATGCCTCTAAGATTTCTTGCCTAGTGGCAGGTTAATACTCACAACAATATTGGGGGCACTAATTCAAGTATGAAAGATTCAGTATAAATCTCTTTAAGTATTCTTAAGTGCGGTAGTAGAGGTCTCATCTTTAACTGACGTAAATTGTTGAGCTATACTCTATAAACCTTTGAATTATATAATAAATTAATGAATTTACACTTCCAGTGGATCCCACGTTGTAATATATTTGTAGAGTGAAAACCCTAATATATATATATATATATATAAACCAAAATTATTAACAAGTGAGGTTACATGCCAAGTGGTACTGTTGATTAGTGTCAGCTAAGTTGGGAACATGCTCTAAATTGTCTTTTCTAGATATCAAACCTTGCTGAAGACATGATGATTAAGGTGTTAATTTTTTGTTGCCTTTTTCTAATGAATAAATGCAGCAACAGCAACAGCAGCAGCAGCAGCAGCAACATCATAAACTGGGAGGAAGGTCTGCATCTGGTTTGGAGGAACTCATAATGGGTTGCACTTCATCATCAGATATCAAAGAAGTGAGTATCAACTTTTTGACCCTGAAATCCATGAACTCCTTGTCGTGCGTCATAATACTAACTAAGGAGAGTAAAAGGAAAAGCAAAGGATCGAAAAAGACAAAAAATAAAAATAAAATAGTATCAAATTATTCCTTATTACAATTATTTTAAATTAAAGAGAGAAACCAGAACACCTTTCTTTATTTATTTATTTTTTTTCCTCTTTACCTCTTTTATTCTTCTTTTGATTTTCATGTTTCGGTGATTTACTATATCATACTACACAGTATCCTGTAAAGGAATGTAAGTAGCTATCATATCTACCCTACACTGTACCGTCTTTCCATTACCTCACAAACAAAATCAAATACAAAGACAAGCATAATTTGCTTTTCTGTATACGCCTTTTTCTTTTCTTTTTTTCCTTTTTTTTTCCCCTTTTTTTTCTGTGAAGGAGGCAAATGGTGAAGATGTTAAGTATTTTTGAATTTGGACGCTGATGGAATTCTTATTGGATCAGCAAATATAGGAATCTAAAGAATATATATAGAGCTAAACCTATACAAAATGTGAAACCACGAGCATAAATTGTTAAAATACATGAGGATCTTTATTCTTATTCTTTTCCTCACTCTTTCGAACAAGAAAGATAATTAAAGCCGAAACTTTGGTTTCAATTTCAAATGTAAGAACAATGGAGAGGGACTAAAAGCTTTTTTCGTATGAATTGTTTAAATGTGTTTTATGATAATAATATCTCCACAAAATATAAACACATGTTTATATATTTCTTTCTCTCTCTCTCTCTCTCTTTTTTTTTAGGCGTGTTTGAGTGTCTTCAAAAGAAAGTGGATGATAACTCATAAGCCCTTTTTCCATGCGTAGCATTGAGAGTAAAACACACCATCAGACAATTTGATAGTGGGAATAAAAAGAGAAGAAAGAGGCAACTCCTATATATAGATGAACCCTAACCCTAATTTTTGACATGCTTGTACTTGTTTGCAGGAATCATCAATGACAAACCCACAAGAGGCAGAATGGTTGAAGTACTCCTCCTTCTGGCCTGATCCTGACAACCAGGATCATCATGGGTAGGCGCAAAATATAAAAAAATAGTGAATAAAAGAAAACTTAAAAGACAACATTATTATCATCATCATTATAGTACTTGAAGCCAAGATGAGGCTGGCCATCTATACTTTGCTCTTTTTCCTTCTTTTTTCTCTTTGGAGGGGGCCCTGGCAAAGGTCTCATGGCCTCTCAAGTCTCAACTGAACTAACTGTACAAACAGTCCATGTTGAAAGAGAGAAGAGAAAAAGAACAAAAGGAGAAAAAAGAAAAGAAGCCACAAAAGGCTGCTTCCATACTGACAAATTAGGAGGAGAGCCAAAGACCCAAAGTAAATCCATCCCAGCTGCATGAAAATCATCACCATTATCATTACAACATCATCTTTATGCCTATTTCTTATTATTTTATTATTTCAAGATGTTTTGTATATTGTTTTTTTCTTTTTTGTTCTTTTAAAGAGAATACCAAAGAGTTTGTGCAAATTGCAAGAAAAACATTGTTAATTGTGTTGCTTGTGTAGTCACTTTAGTAAATTATAGATATATGATTTCTTTTTCGATTGTGTGTTGCCGAATTGTTTACTTATTATCCCATTAGTCCCTTACTTTCTCCACTTGATATATTAGTTTGATCTACAAATCTTCACATTCCAAATTACAAGATTAGATGAACTGGCTTGGAATCTTTATTCTGTATGAAATAAAATAGTGAAAAAGATGAAAAATCAAAAGATCGAGTAGTCCTTCAGTGGTTAATTATAGATTTTTGAATTATGATTACTTTTGTTCATATATTTTTTTAGGGATATATATAATAATTTTTATCGACATGTGCCTGTTTTCTTGTTCTTATTGATCTATCACATGCATATCTGCTGATTTATATATCCACAATTTTGAAGTAGAGATTTCTTTTCTTCTTTACATCAACATTTTATCATGGGTCAAAATTAATTTTGTTTTATTTGGTTGTTTCTGTAATTCAGAAAGTAATATATACGCATCTTGTTCTAGTAGTCTATAGGCATATACTACATGCTATGTAGTTGTGTGTGTGTATTTGAGGAGATTATTATACATTTGCTCTGAGAATAGCTTTTGGACATATAGACTTAAAACAACACTTTAACTATCGAACTAATTTTTAAGTATGATAGCCCAATGCCATTACATATGTATCCTCTAAAAATAAGTAATTTTTTGAGTTAATATTTATACATTTATAAATATTCATACCAGCACCATTGTACAAAATGAATTGACAATTTTTATCAAAAAAAACAAAAAAAAAAGAGATTAGTTGTGTCTTATCAATATTCTTTATAGATTAATTAGTAAATATCAATATTTCTTCCTCTTCAGATTGGGCGCCCTCTACTCACCTTTAATAAACAACTAATGGGGGCATGTCTCGTTAGCTGAAATGAGAACTCTTTTGGAGTTTGTATTAATGTTAGTGTTGGCCTTAATGAAAAGCAAAATTACTTTGGATAGATTGATAGAAAATCTGATGGGGTCCTTTTTCTACACCCCTCTAAGTGACTTCCTGGAAGGCTCTTTGTTTTTGTGGTTTCAAAAATGACAAATGATAAGACATTGCCACATCAAAACTTCATTTCTTACCCATTTAAGATTTAAAGTGAGAGTCTCTAATTAATAAAAGATCAAAAAAGTAAGAGAGAAACAAAAGTGAGGAGCTTGGTTAAATTAAGCTTTTAACTGAAAACAATGGAATCTTTCTATAGTATTAACTAGAAAGAGTTTAAAGTTGATCTCTCTCTCTCTCTCTCTGTCTGTTTTATAAGTTTCTTGGGAAACTTCTTTACTATATGCTTTATTCTATTATAGATTCGAGCTTTTTCTGCAGTATTAATTATAGAATAGTAATGTGCTTGCTTATCACATCAAGAGACAGAGAGGGGGAGGGAGTAACGTGCATATTATCTTTTCTTTCATGGGACGTGCATGAAATAAAGATAAATCAACAGTCAAGTGAGGGCAGCAGCTTCATTGTAGTTTCTAAAGGGAATAAAGAAATAGAACAAGGAATTGATGAGAAGACAAGAATAACCTTTAATCTCGGATTTGACAGTTCTTATGACTTATCACAAATTTTATTTTATCTTGTCATTTATATATACACAAACGTGATATTCTTTACATATTCTTACCTTATTCTTTCAATTATTAATTTGTACTATATAGTATACGGTATTATTCCCAAGCACATACCCATTGAGCTCATTCTTGTATCACAAAAGAATTATCAATGTTTTATACTAATTGAAGTAGGGGAGGTGTAAAAGTGATTTATGCCATTTTGAAATTGTTTAGAGAATCTAAACACAGTGGTTTACAGATGCTTTAACTAAAAAAAAAAAAAGGAAAAAAAAAAAGAGAGAGAGATCTCGTAAGAGATGGCGGAGAGAGTTTGGTAAGGGGCCAGGGGGAAGTGTCCCTTTCCACATGCAATAAAAAATAAAAAGGAATGACATGTCTTGTTCAACCTAAAAAGGTGATATTCAGTTCTTCCACTTTATAGAAGATTTTGGATGCTTTTTAAAGGAGGAAGAGTATGAATTAGCAGCAATTTTAGGGTTACTCAGAGTGCAGAGATTTGGTCCCATAAAGAAGTTGCAAGAAGAATTAAGTAGTGCAAGGAGGAATATCACAACATGGCCATGCCAACTTTTTTAGATTCTTCCATATATCTCACGTACCATGTTTTCAGATGTATTGCGATAGTAGTCCACCTTCGGCCCAGGCAATATAATCAATCTTATAAGAAAAACACTGTAATGCGTGCTAGATAATACAAGCAATTATTAATGCATGTATGGCGTGAGTAATTAAATTTAATATAACTACTATTTATATGATGGCTTTTCAAAATAAATACAGATATTTCATGACACAATTTACTTATTATATGATTGACACGGTATCTTTAATAAATTTTAAAATTTCTCATCACATAGATATTGTCTCTTGTGACTTGTGAGCTTCAAATATACATCCTTCACCTTCCCAAACTTGTTTTCGGGCTTCACATAAGTGTGCTTCACTCCCGAAATGAATCTATGAAATTAGTTAGGAAATATAAGACTTGTTCAGACTCATTGCATTCACTAGCGATATCGGATAAAAGTATAAGACTTGTAAAATTTTTTCAGACCGATTGCATTCACTAGCGACATGGGAGGTGACTTTAATTTATGATCCTAATTCAATTTACAAGAACCAGAATATGAATTAATTTAGATCTACGTTGATGTCTCGACGAACACTGCACTAGTCCTGTCGCGTTAGCAAAAATTCATGCGAAAGTAAGTAAATTGTTAAAGCATTTATCCTTTATAATTTGCTTTTTCTTTTGTATAAAAAATGTGAAAGAAGTAGATGACTAAAGTATTCGTTCATTCTTCTTTTTTTATCTTTTGTATTATGATAAGACATGACTACATGATTGGTCGTGGCACAGAATTGGTGGAGCCAATTAAATCCCCATCGAAGTTAGTTGAATTTAGGAAAGTTTGGTGAGCATTCTGCACTTGAGTATGGATAGAGCCAACCATAGCTTTTTTTTCTTTTTTTTTAATTGATAATATTACAGTAATTAATTATTATTTTCCTATATTCCTATTAATTTTTTTATTATGTGCTTTGCAAACATCGTTTTGGATCATAAGAATCTATGCAAAAAAAAAAAAAGTCTTTTTAAATTTAAAACTAAAAAAAGCGGGTCACATGATATTATAAAATGTGCACATGCGTACAACATATAATATGTGCTTAAAATAAATAATCGAGTAATTTAATAAGGTTTTTAAAGAACTAAAAATGATGGACGTATTGCAATAACCTCCTTCAATTTAGCTTAGTAAACAAATTTCCTTCTTCTTTACTCCTTGTAATACTAATATTTGGATTGTTGTGTCGCGATTGCAAAGTCTTAAATTATTTTATTTTATTTTTTTAATAAATAAATATTTCATTAATACCATACCAAATATATTATATAAATTTAAAGGCAAATGTTAAGTTACATTCAATGTAACTTACACCACTCATACGAATAGTGTGTGGAACCCACACCACACATTATTCATAACTTTGGGGCTCCCAAATTTAAATCCTAACACTGACAACATAAAACTACTAGACATATGTTACTGCACGCAATTGACTTATTGAGGTTTAGGAAAAAATTATGCGCACAAAGATACCATCACAAAGGAGCTATAAAGATGTGACATAACCACTTGAGCTCCAATGAAATTTCTCTTATGCCCATTCAAACTATTATATTTACGATCATTGTTGTTTTAATAAAATAAAAAATAATATAGACTTTTCACCAACAACTATAGAACTTAATTTAGGTCTAGTAGCTGATGTAAAAAAAATTATAACTATAAAATACAACTTAGTAGTATATATGATTTTTAAATAATAATTTTGACAAAATAATAAAAATATTACAATTTTCATCATATCAATGGTGAAACTTAACTTAAAAGTCACAACAGTTAGTGTTTACCAAATACTTCAGTACTATAAACATTTAATTACATATATATTATCCCAAATTTAAGGCGCATATAGGCACACATGTAATAAGAGAATCACCAAAAGACTCTACAAATTTAACTCTTCAAATATCTATTTGCTTACTTATGTGGCAAAAAAGAAAGTGACAAAATATACTATCCTCCAAAAGCTCTTCAAATTAAAATAAGTTAATATTAATATCTATTTTTTAAAAGGAAAAATGAATAGCAATAAAAACACTTCTCTCTCTCTAATAAAAAATAAAGCGCTCAACAAAATTGAAGAGAGATAAACATCTCTTATTTAAAAAATCGTAATTGGAGCGTTTTCTACCGTCTTCAATGCTAATGTCTTCAAATAAAAAGTACAATTTTATTTAAAGAGTTTTTGTGTTAGAAAATTATCCTTTGGTGAAAATAATAACCTAAAAATCTAGGAATATTGATATTGTATTACCAAGAACCAATAAACGAATATAGGAAGCATAACTGAGTCCATAGTGCTTAATTACTTTTTACAATTTTATGGTTTGTCTTCCAGATCAACACGTTATCTTAGAGAATTTTTTAAGTTTATCTCTGCACTCTCTATAATGATGGGATGTGAGACAAGAATAGAATTTTACATGTGATCTGTGAACCATAACCACTTATATAGATAAATTACATGTTATCTCTTGGTATTCATATTTCAACTTATTATAAAAATAGACTCTTAAGTCTTTACACATTGAAGGCCTAAATTATATCAAATACATGAAAGTCTAAATTACTAAAAGCCTTAATAAATCACTTTTAATTAAGCTTAATCTTATATGATAGTCTACAACACATAATTATTCACATTTGGGTTAAATGTTGGATTAAAAACTCAACTTTGGATTAAGAATACAACATTTTGGTGATGCTCTAAGCCTGGCCCAGATACTACATCATACTCTATCGTATATATTCTCTCAGTTAGAAACCACAAGCAGCCTCAAACTCATATACTACTCTTTAATATTAATTTAACTATTTAAAAAGAATCATCATAAACTTTATCAAATTCATTAAAAATATATTGTCTAGCAACTTTATGGAATTAAAAATAGGAACCGGCACTCAATTTCTCTGATTCCATCAAATGAAATTCAACTCAATTGTTTAACTGCACTGTACAAAAAAAATTCAAAATATCAGTTAGTCGAATAAAAATCAATTTTAAGAAGAATTTAGATTCAATATTGAGTTAGCAAAAGGCCTACCATTTGTCCAAATTACACGTGAAAGGAACGATGAACCTGAAATGGGCTTTCATAAATTCCTTCGCTTCTTCAAAGGCCATGCATGCTCAGGTGGAGGCCCTTTTGTTGGAGAAAAACTTAAGTGAGTGGGTCTCATTGTGGAGCCGCTAAGTCTCACTTTGATATCCAGAATATTTGGTGTAGCCCTTCCAACACCCTCCCTAATTTCTTATAGAACCCCTCTTTAATTCAATTATTTAAGTAATGATAAATTATTTTTTTTTGTATGAAAATTCAATTATACACTTAAATAAATTATTTTTTAACAATTTATTATAGCCATCTCATTGCATAATTTATAATTATATTATAAAGTTTAATTGAAAATATTTATTTTAGAAACTTTTTAACATTTTTCAATAATAATTTAAGATTTTAGGATGTGTATACATTTTATAAATAAAAACCAAAAAGGAATACTCTTTATAGAGTTAATTTTTGGATTAGTATTTTATGAATTAAAGTTGGGTATTTTATGGAATAAAATTCAAAAGGATTTATAAGGATTTTTTAAAGGATGTTTAAAGCTCCACACCAAAATTTAATATTATTCAATCCCACCATTTCCTAAGCATGCTGATTCAGTGTGCTCGCTCAGTTCGGACTTGCTATTTGGCAACTCTGTTGGTGAAATCCATAAATTTTTATTTTAAATTAAAAAAAAAAAAAAAAACCATTAGGCGGGCCAATGGGTCGTGCTTAGGCAGTTCCGTGTAGTTTTCTTATTGTATTGCGTTAAATTATATATTCCAAATCTATCCATTAACTTATCTGAGTCAAAATAAACAAACCTGGACCCAGTCATTAACATTATTGTGTTACCCGAACCAACCCATTTAACCCACTCTTTTTGGTCAATTTGAAATAATTATTCAAAAGAATTATTATATATTTTTAATTTAAAACACATAACAATTTATAAAACATGCTTTTTAGAAACATAATATCCAACTAAACAAAATCTTAATGTTCTTCATGTTTAACTTGATCTAGTAATATAGTCCACAAATAATCAATAATTTAGTTCTAGACACCACTATCAGAGATTAAAAATTTAAAGAGAAAAAAATCATAGAAAAAATTTTGTGTTACCTAAAAAAGAAAAATACAATGAGTCAATGATGGTTCTAAAATTTTTGTGTTACCTGCAAATTTTACAATAATTACTTATAGTTTTTAGGATTTGTGATAACATTATATAATTAGTCTATTTAAAGCTAATTTATTTTTTTTACATAATATAAAAAAAATAGCTAACCAACTTTTTCTTTCAAAATTTATAATCTAAGTTATTGAATTTATTAAAACTATTAAAATTAAGGGTAATTGGGTTGAGTGAAATGGATTTTAATGCTTAAATTAAATATAGGCCAATGAGTCGTGTTTGGGCAGTTTCATATTGTTTTCTTATTGTATTGTGTTAAACCATATATACCCAAACCCATCCTTTGACTTATTTGGATTAAAATATATAAACCCGCACTCATTCGCGCGTCAATATCATCATCCTACCCGAAATCTTTAGTTTATTTTAAAACATGTAATAATTTTTAAAACATGATTTTTAAAAATATAATATCAAATGAAACAAAATCTGAATATTCTTCATGTTCAACTTGATCTAATAATAAAGTCCACAAATAATCAATAATTTAGTTCTAGGCATCAATATGAATGATTAAAAGTCTAAACAGAAAAAAAAAATTGTACAAAGAAATTTGTATTACCTGAAAAAATCCTACAATTAGTCAATAATGGCTCTAAATTTATAATAAACACGTAGAGACTTTAGGATTTGTGCTAATATTATAATTAGTTAATTTAAAACTATCTTTTCATACAATATTAAAAATTTTAATTTACTTCTTTTTTAAAAATTTTATAATTTAATTTAAACTATTAATATTAATTGTTATTAGGTTGGGTGAGATGAGTTTTAATGCTTAAATTCAAACTCATATCGAATTGGTTTTATGATGCATTTGCTAATTTATAATTGGAATGGGTTGCAATCATAATGGAGTGGAATCAGAATGGGTTGGAATTGGATTGGAGAATGAGAATCGAAATAAATTGTTTACTTTAGTTGTGGGAATCATAATCGGAATTATATTGTCATTGATGTATTTACTTTATCTTGGAATCAAAATAAATTACTACAAGTTACTAAACTAACATTAGTTCATTATTGTCATTATTTATTATAATAATAATAATAATAATAATAATAATAATAATAAATAATAATAAATAAATAAATAAATAAATAAATAATAAAATGAAATTTTAAATTTACGTGGCGGTAATATGATCATTTTAGGGAATAAAATTCTCATTCCTAACTGCCCTATTGAAATGAGTACTCTAGTAATTATTTCCAGTTTTAAGTGATGCACACCACTTTGATTCTCATTTCAGCTCTCGTTTAAATAAATATACAAATTATTAATTTTTATTCCTTAATTTTCATTCTTATTCTTAATAAGTAAGCACACCATTAATGGGTTGACTCATTAACGACTCGACGTGATATAGGCTGATTCAACAGATTTTATCGGTGGGTTCATACAGTATTATTACATTGTATGAAATTTTGCTAGGCCTACTTAAATCAAAACCCAACTTATTATGGACTAGGTTTTAGTGAGTTGAACCCTTAACAATCCAATAAAAATCAGCTCAACAATTGTGTTTTATCGTGTGAATTCGTATCGCGTTAATTAGGGGTGGCAAAACGAATAAATGAATCGAATTCGAATCGAATCGTAAACGAATTGGGTCAAAATTCTATGGATTCAAATTCGATTCGTTTATTAAACAAATGGAAATTTCAGGATTAAGATTCAATTAGTTTATTAAATGAATATTCGGTTCGATTCGTTTAATTCGTTAAATAGATTTGATAAACGAATCAAATCGAATCCGGATTCGTTTATTATTCGTTTATCCTTTACGAATCCATAACGAATCGAATCGAATCAGGATTCGTTTACAATTCGTTAGAAAAATATAATTAATAAACAAAATTAAGCAAACAAAAAAACACAAATTTAATATCCCACAACAAAATACAAATAATTTAAATCATATTATACAGTCATCCAAATACCAAATTACAATTCCTTAATATTACAAATAACAATAATTCAAATTCAAATTATGAAAAAATGTAATTTCTTTAATTCTCTTCATTTGTCTTTGTCACCTTGAAAACAAAAATCCTACACCAAAAAATAAATAAAATGTTATTAACATTTTACAATATTAATAATAGTCATTATAAAATTTCAAAAATCAAATATATAGCAAATTTGTAGCATTTTCTAGGAAATAAAAATTAAACAAGATAAAAACTTTACCTAACACACTCACACACTGCCATTTGGATAAAACTTTACCTAACACACTCACATACTGTCATTTGAATCATTTGCACCCTCCGCAGATGGAGCACAATTAGTGCTCATGTTCATAAACTAATAAATCAAAGAAAAAGTCTAACAGAGAAATTAACATACATAATCACTTTCAAACACCATTACCAAGACCACGAATCTATTCATCATGTATGCCAAATTCTAACCCGGCAATATTCCTAATGCACAATATTCCAATGCACAAAATATTAACAATACAAAATAATAAATTATAAATTCTAACATTAAAAAAAATTAATCCGATATTTGTGGGGGCTTCTTCCTTATCCTACAGATAATTATTAACACCATAATCGATTTATACATAATTTCATAATATTTTCCGAACAATACAAAACATTTTCTAAACCATAATCTCATAATATTCTACAATACAAAATTTCTCAATAATTCAACCATAATCTCATGATATTACCCTGAGTTGGTGATGGCTTGTTGATTCGGGTCGCCTGGGTTTGCTGCTGTTGCACCGCCGCACGGGTTAGCTACTGTTGTGGTTCGAGTGGCTGCTAATACGTTGCACTGCTAATGCTCCTGGGTTGCTGCCGAGTCGCAGGTTGCACTCGCGTGGCTGCGTCCCTCAGGCTCAATCGACGATAGATGAACGATGGTGGTTGTAATCGTCGGTTCGCTATGAGTTAATGACAGTGGCTACCGACGACTGTTTTTGTTGCTTGATTGCTTCACTTGGTATGGGTGGGTGAGTGTGATTCGTGTGAGAGAGGTAGAGAGCAACGAGAGCGGCTGAGTGAGGGGAGAATTTTTAGGGATTTAGCCTTTAGGTTTCCGCTACTTTGTTTTTTTTTTTTTTGTTATTTGCTGAAAATTACAATATTAATCTTCAAATTTTAAAAAACTTTCAAATAAATTTAAAGATAAATTAGTAATTTAATTAAACAAATAATAAATAAATTTTAAACGAATCAACCTATATTCAATTCGTTTATGACTTATTTATTAAACGAATTCTAAACAAATAAACGAATCCAAATTTTCAAACCCGCATTCGATTGATTTAATTAACGAATCGAATCTAATTCATCCATTTATTAAATGAATCAATTTTTTTAAACCTAAACCCATTTAATTCGCATCGAATCAAATCGAATAAACGAATTCTAACCCATATTGCCACCCCTAGTGTTAATTAAACGCGTGAAATTTTGCCACGCCTAGGACCCATGTCATTGAACCCATCAATGATCAAACCTGTCGAATGACAGGGCTTGACATGCTGAAGTGGTACACCAACCCACACAAGTCCTTTTATAAAGGCTCTCTTCTAAGGAAGTCTCTGATTTCCAGCAAGTAAAGAACCATATTTCCATCACATTATGAATCTATGATACGTCAGGATGACAAAATCTTGCTTTGGTTCAAGAAACAACATAGACGAGGAATGGGGAAGGAAAAAAAAATTACCACCGGAAGGATAACTACTTCAATCACAATTACAATTGCGAAAAGTATTATTTGCAGTAATATATACCGGTTGAATGACGAAGTGTATAGAGTGTAGTGTGTAGATATACACAGCATTGAAGAACTCTAATTCTTCTCATTTTTCCTTTGCCTGAAGCATGACATTGTCGGAACACTGGAAAAGATCTGACTTCTGAACTTATTTCATAATGTGTTTCTGTACAAACAACTGCTTCATAACATCTTGTTGAAGAGAGTGGTTTAGCAGGCACGTGCCTCTGGAAGCCGTCCCGTAACTGGTCCACAAACACCAGAAACTTTCAAAGAAGCAAAGAGGCACGACAGCCTGGCCATCATGGGCCTCGTACTCACAATTCTGGGTACAACTGCCAGTGCTTTACTAGTAGTATCATCACAGGTGCCATGATATCCTTCAAGATCGGCTTTTGTTATTAGCACTGCATCAACCGATGGAGAATAGGGAGCTGTAATAGCCAGTTTTCTCTGGCTGAATTCCTGAACTGCCTGGTTATCAGAATCACACAAAGGCAAGCATTAAGATTGAACATTACCCAATTAGATAAATCCTAGAACCATTGCCAAGGAAAACAGTTGCACATTTTTCAAACAGTAAAATAATCTTCATTTGTAGGGGAATAGAAGCTTATTAGCTTATTGACCGACTTCGAGATGGAGATATCAGCTTGATCCACAGGAGAAAATAAGTATCAAGTACTAACATTAATATCTCCCAGCCCCAAGTGCAGAGGGAGAAATCAAAGAGAAACTGCGGCACTTAAAGTACCAAAAATGAATGTTATATATCCGGGAAAAGGTACCTTACACTGGCCTCTACGTTTCATTTAGTGAGAAAACAAACATAAGACAATAAGGATGGTACAATGTGAAAGGTTACACTTCACATTTTCCATTAAAATAATTTTGCGAGTAAATACAGGGCCTAAACTACTATAATAAGTGTTAGCTATCCAAGAAGATGAGAACTTTCTGACACTAAACTCACATCTCCCTTTCATTTAAGTAGTAAAGCATAAGAAAAACCTGTTTCTTACCTTCCACTGTGAGGGAGCCAGCAACACTCGAGGCCTTCTACACCTCACATATTCCAGGGCTGCAGCCGGTGCCATGTGCTTGTACTCTACCTGCACAAGGTAAAATCAACCAATCCAACAATAAACAAATATGCCAGCTCAAATTTAATTGTCAGATCTCTTATCATCCACTAAACACAAAAATAATAATATTACCAAAAGAGCTTAGAAACCTTACCAAATAGCATAGCACAATGGTTGTGCTCCTTCCGCGGCCAGCTTTACAGTGAACATAAGTCGTTTTACCAGCACATGAATTACCTTTAGCCAAAAAAGATGACAAATTTCAAACTACAATCAACGAGAATACATAAGAGTTCAAAAGGACCACAGAACTAACTGATATACTCACTATGAATGAAGTCCACAGCTCTCCTAATATCAACAAAAGAAGGAGCAAAGAGATAATCTCTTGTAGGAATCACTAAATGGTCGATCCCATGGGCCTGTAAAACCATAAAAGAGAAATCGACCCTTCAGTTTGTTAGATAGAAATCAAAACAGCTAAACTCATATGACAATTACTAATCCAATAAGTTGTATCTTTTGATATTAATAAATCATCAAACAAGAACTACAAAACAAAAAAAAAAAAAATTTACCCACATGATACAAGGAAGATGGAACCAGAGTTTCATAGGGTTCATTGAGAGTGATGACTCCACCGACGCCAAGTTGCTTCAACCGTGGAACGTCCTTAGGAAACGGCACCGCACCAAGTAGAAGAAACTGGATAACCAAATGAAAGGAAGGAAAAAAAAAAAAAGGACTACTGGGTTATATAATAGATCACAAAATTAAAAAAAAAAGCCCAGAAAAAATAAAAATGAAAGTAAAATAAACCTGATCGACTTCGTCCCACCATCTGAACTCAGCTTGGATTTTGTTACGAAATACATTATACAAAAGGGTCGGGTAGAAGAGGATCCGAGCACCCGCCCCGACCAACGCTCTCTTAGCGTCAGCCTTCACTATCTGCGTCGTACGGCAACCGTCGTCGTTTCGATCATGCTCCGCGTCGTCCAGCTCCTCGATCTTCATCTCACCAACACTGGGCCTTCAGACTCTTCTCTGATTCCACAAACTGAGCCTAAATTTTACGGAATAGAGAAAATTCTGCTAAATTAGGAGATGCGGGTTTGGATAAAAAAGAGAAATTGTTGGGACCAAAAATGGAAATTTGGATAAAATGTGGGGGAGAGTGAGAGAGTAGAAATGTTAGGGTCAGCGTCTCTGAGATAGAGAGAGAGAGAGAGAGAAAGAGTGTGTGTGTGCGAG
This sequence comes from Citrus trifoliata, assembly GCA_018350135.1. NCBI lineage: Eukaryota > Viridiplantae > Streptophyta > Magnoliopsida > Sapindales > Rutaceae > Citrus > Citrus trifoliata. Next base: position 7,965,419 of record CM031384.1, on the reverse strand, counting down.
ACTGAAAGGATATAGAATAGATTGCGGAGAATTTTGGGAAATGAACAGTCAAAACTTTAAAATAATCCTAATCCTATTATTATTATTATTATTATTTTTGATGGGCCACCGGCCACGTTATTTTTTACCTTTTTTTTCTTTCCATTGATAGTACAATAACACAATTATTAGTTGTTTGATGTTTATAACCAAACAACTACTAAAAAATGTTATCCAAATTTTTTATTTTTATTATATTTAGTAGATGTCTATTTCATTTATATTTTGTTAAAGAAAAAATTACATACACTCAATTATTCTTTAATTGAGAGAGGAATTGATTATCATATTTTAATACAAGGACTTGAACGCCAAAAGTCAGGTGGCTACTCATTATTCTTCTGAATTTGCAGAAAATAGGAATAAAACATTCACCATATATATATATCTATGAGTTGTGACTACAATATTTTGGGTAATGCATATCATATCTTATAGTATGAGTATTATTAGAAAATAATGTCGAAATTTTGACAATTTAGAAATAACATGATTAAATTTATATTGTGATCAAATATTTGAGTGTCTTTTTAGTTTGGTTGTGTGTTTTTTTTTAATTTGTTTAGTTACAAATTTTTTATTAGATTTCAATTTTGATACATCAAAAAATATATTAAGTGTTTAGGTGTTACGTTAAGTTTCATGGAGGTATATTAAGTGCCTATTTGGTATGACTTATTTAAAAGTTATAAGTGTTTATTTAATCCCATAAGTATTTTTAAAAATTTTTTATAATGTTTGGTTATTTTTTTAGTAGAGTTTTTTAGTTTAAATAAGTTAATTTACTTCTACTAGTAAAAACCCAAAATTTGAGCTTTTAAAAGTAAAGATTAGAGAGTTTTTCTAAAAAATATATAATATAAAAAATATCACACAGTTTAATGGTTCAAAAATATTTTTTTATTGACAACTAAACACCTAATGACTTTTTGTCCAAAAGCTCTATTAATATAAACTCTATTGGTATAAGCTCTACTGTTATAAACTCTATTTAATAAGCTGTACCAAACGGAGCCTAAGTCTCATACAATAGTATTCGTATTGAATTAAGGGAAGTATATTTGAGTTTCATTTATTTTGTGAGGAATTATATACTGTAAAATTCAAATTAAAATAAATAAATAAATTATAGTTTTTTTTTAATTTCCCTTTACTGCTGAAAATGAAAGGCTGCTGATGTCTGATGCTTGCATTTCTGGAGACAAAATTTGTAAATGTAAAACTACTCTTGAGTGATGAGAGTGGAGAGCGTGACCAATTTGAAATTAGTGGAAAAATAAAAAATTGTTGGGATGAACGTTTGACAAAATGCCTTTCCCATTCAATTGGTTAGAAAACAAATATTATGTTTAAAAAAAAATAAAAAAAATACTTCGGCTATTTGTTTTTTTTTTAAGTTTTTAATTGAGAAATAAGATAACCAATTGTTTTATTAATATTGAGAGACGAATAGTTAGAGAGTAGTTTTCATTTATAAGCAGCCTAATTGTAATGGATCGGGATCCTCTCCTGATTTGATATTTATCTGAGAAAGTGTTATTAATATAAGTAGTTGTTAATAAATTAAAATGAAAAAAATAGTTAAATCTTATTCATTCACTAATATTAAAACATAAGTGGCACAATATTTATAAAAGATCAGGAGTGATTAGATCAGGAGAGGATCTTAATCCGACTATAATAGCATAGCAATCCCAAATAGGGTTTCAATTTAATCGATTGATGCCTCTTTTGTGGATGATTCAAGTTTCCTGTAATTATTGGCCGTGAGAGTAATAACAAAGAAATAAAATAACATACGTTCAATATTAGTATGTTTAAATTTTTGATATATTGAGCCATTTTATCTACATTCCAGAATTGGCAATTGACAAAAACCATTTCAGTAAATGCATGAAATAAATAATAAAAAAATGTGCTGCTAAATAATTTTTGCAAACTAAAATAGGGGGTTTACCCAATATTGAATTAATTGACCTTCAAATTAGTTAACACTTTTATCCTTTTTCCAGTCAAGAATCTTCTAATTAATGTCCTCAATGTGATAAAAATAATTGATGTATATACGTACAACATTAAAAGACATTATTAGGGTGTTCCTTTTTTTTTTAGGAGAATTATTGCTCGTGATACTTACACCATATAAATTACTGAGATCAGTTTATATCAACTCTAATATGACACCACTCAAATTTTTTAATCCTCTCAAATATTCGAAGGACCCCCAACTCCTATTTTGGAAGAAAGACTGCTTTCACTCAAGTTCTGGAACTCCAAAGAAGGAAATTTAAATTAAATCTATGCAATGCGTCTGCGGGGGGTCGAACTAGTTCCCGGCCATTTGGGCTTAGCCCAAGTGGTTTATTATTAGGGTGTTCCTAGGTTATATTTATTATGACTTACAATTAGGTTTTTTAGTATAAAAATAAGTAAGAAAATAGTGGGTCTAGTGGGCCAGTAAATGAATTTTATTTGATTAAAAGTTACATTAAATATAATTTAAGGAGACCTATATTATTATAATAATTATTATTATTTTGTAAAATACTCTCGCATTTAGGAGAAACTAAATACGTCCACCTAATGAATAAGAAAAGAAGGTATCAAGTGTCAACCAACTCAACCAACTCAACTGATACATTATTAATAAACTTTAATAACTTGGAAATATGATTAAGAATGTCTTCACAACTTACAAATTCGTCTCGTACGTGCCCAATATGTCAAATTAATCGATTAAAATTTCATTTGTTTCTATTTTAGGGCTAGTTTGGTAATGTTATCTCTTTTAAAATAATTGTTGTTAATTGTACTATATAAATAATCAATTATGAAAAGAAACAATTATAGGTTTGGAAATTTTTATTTTTAAAAATACTATGAGTTGTAAAAGTAGTCGTATGTGTTTGTTAAGTCTTACTGTTAAACTGTTGTAAGAATATAAATGATTGGTTTGAACATAATATTAAATAAAATTTATTTACACATTACATGTATATAAAATATAATTTTTTTGTGTAGATATATAATAATTAATAACTAATATAAATATTTTATAATGTTACTTTTATTTTTTTTTATCTCAATGTAATTGGTAATATTAATAATCTCTCTAAAATTATTGATTTCATTTCTTTTTTTTAATTATTGAGATTAATGTTCAGATTACAACTCATATTATATGAGATTTACAATTAATATTTACTATCGGATATTATTAGGACTAATTTATATTAATTCACCTCTCAAATATTCAAGTGATGTCTACTCTACTCATATTTTGAAAGAGAAAAGATTGTCTTCACTTAATTATATACCATAATTAAGAAAGAAAATAAGTCCCTACATGTGTCGTGGGAGCTTGAATTGCTGCCCTTACAATTGTGAGTTCAGGGTCCTGGCCATTGGGCCAAAGGTACATTGATTGATTTTATTTCCTAATTAATAAGAAGAATTTTATATTTTTATAATATATATATATGATGATATATATAGAATTATATTAAAGATAAAAGTGATTCTCAAAATTAGATTTTAAAAAAGTCTTTCCTTTCTTACTTTTCAAAACTTATTGTGGGATGGGTGATGATTTACTAAATATCAAAATTAACTTTTAATTTTTTTTTAAATCACTTTTAAGTTTTCAAAAACAATCTAAAACGGGTCTTTACCTAACCGCCCCATTGTTTGAAAACTCAAGTCCACATGGATGTGCCTAGTTTTGTGGGCTTTACCTGGTTTGATCCAATCTTACTCTATATCTTTGTATTCTTAATATGATTTGATATAATAATATTAGAAATACTAGTATTTAATTCTCAATCTAATCTGAAATTGTAATTATTATATATTATTAATTTATTAGATAAAAATTTTCATAACTTATAAAATTATTAAATCTATCATCTAATAAATAAATATGCATTAAAGAATTACGACCCTTATCATTATTATATGCTAAAAATAGAATTTATATATATTTTTAATAATATTAGGGATCTCAATATTTAAATCATAACTTGAATTTTAATACTATATGTTATTCATTTATTAAATAATAAATTTTATAATTTATAAAATTATTTAACCATTATTTAATAAATAAATATAATTGAAAGTTAAATTATTGGTATAGCGAGTAATATTATTTTTCTTACAACTTAAAAAAGGGGCCCCACTCGTGAAAGCGATGCGTCGTTTCCACTACAAACGGATTGGGTTGGCTCCTCCTCTTTGTCCTTTGTATACCAGAACGTACTAATTAATTAAAGTGTGTCACGTGCATTTGCTTAGTTGACAAGATTTGCTCTTTGACAAAATAAGGCAAATGGCTCTCATCCCCACACGACGCATCATTGATTGAATGTGCAGCTTTGGTGCACTCTTTAATGAATTTATCACAAATGTGTCCTTTGTCATTTGCATGTTATGGCCCCCCCTGTCGAGCCAGAATTCTAATTTCACAATGTTTTAATAGTGACATTAATCCTACCTGAAAATCTAAAAAAATAATTGTGACATTATTAAATATGATTCGATAACAGTTACTCAATGTTTACATGGTAGAAAAAGGAATCATTACTGTATAAGGAATTTAACATACAGAAAAAGAAATGTAAAGGGTACTTAATATTTCCTCCTCCCATTGTATATAGAAAGCATGAACTAATAAAAGTAAAAAAAAAATGAATTCAAAAGAGAGTAAAATTGAGTATTTTACGAAATGTAGAGTAGAAAGAGAGAATATGTAATTGTAAGATAGAGAGAGAAAGACATTAGTGAAGGTAATTTTGACATTTTTAAAATTTTAATAATAAATTTATTTTTTAAATAGTTGTAAAAATGAATTTGGAAGGTTCAATAGCCTCACCCTATTATCGATTATTATTATTACTATTATTCGGAGGAAAAATAACAATTACACTCTCAAAATTTGAGAAAATAATCATGTATATTTCTAAAATCTTCAATAAAGAAAACAAGGAACTCTTTTGACTATAATATCATTTGTAGATAGTAACTAAAATAACTAAACTTTAAAAAATTTTAGTAAATACAAATATAATTTAAATAGTTTAATTTATCTAATAGACTAATAATATTTGAATTTTTTTAATATATAAAATAATTTTAAAAATGTAAATTATTGTATTTACTTTTATAAATGTTTATGTTAATTATAAAAATTTTAAATAAATCTTTATGTTAAATAGATTTTAAATTTTTATATACTTATTTTAATATTATGTTTCTATTTATTATAAAATTTAGTTTAATATAATATAAGATTGTAAAGTATTAAAATTTTTAAATATTAAAATATACATATTGTTACATTTATTTTAATATTACGTTTCAAAAATTAGAGTCAATTGTTTTGAGTTAATAAAGTCATAAGATATCATAATTAAAAAGAAATTTTAATGTCCAATTAAAAAAATTAAAATTTACATAAATATTTATTCAAATCTTAAGGATATAAGTGTTCTTGTTACTTATTATTATTTTGTTTTTGGGGTGAAGGAGGGTTAAATAAGTTATCATGGACAAGTGATCATGAACCCACCTGCAAGCTAATTGATCTTGCAGTCAAAGAAAATTTTGCAGTCACTCAAAAGTTGGTAGGGTAACTTCACTAATAATTAAAATCTCCCGTGGAAGTTGAATAATAATATTAAATCCTCACCTAATTCGGGCAGCCTCGTTTAACTTTCATTATATTCAGTAGTGGGGCATTATAATTTCATGTGGCCAAGGTTTAAAATTTCAACTACTTACTGCGGCCCAGAAATCGGCAGCCTCTTATAGTGTGGCAGCTGCATTTGATTACAGGAATCAATATATCTTTAATTCTGTTTTCTTTATTCACATTATTACGATTCAGATTGTGCATCTTTTTTTCGTAAATAAGGCATAAAGCAAAGCTAGCTGCCATCCAATTGAATGTTCAATGTAGCATGCGTTTGCCTTTATTTGTTCCATTTTCACATGGGCTTCTCTCTGTCCCCAATGATGGACTCTGTTTCTGTACCGTCCATTCCTCATCATCATTGAGTTTGGGAAACATGGGATGTTATTCCCCTGTTTCTATGGGACAGACAATTTTAGAATGTTTTAGGTATTGTATCAATCATACTATAAACAAATGGAGTTATAATGTATGGATAATTTATTTTAAAGAATCATTAGATAATTGGTGGTTATATAAAATTTAATTATACATGTCATACATTGATTAATTAGTTATATTATCTTTTATGTATTCTAAAATTTCTCATTTCTCTATATGCTGTCCTTGGACTTTTTTCAACGTTGGATTTCAAGCATTTAGCCAAATTCAATTTGTATTTGCTACAATGCTACTAGAACACACATATATAATATTTTCTTTTGGAAAAAAGTATTTATATAATTTATATTACAAGTTTCTGGCATTATAATAATTTATATTAAGTGAAGACCACAATAATGGTGAGGGTTAGGAAGGATCCTTAATTATAGATTATCAGACGAAATATAAAAACTAAAAAATAAGAATCAAAAGCAAACTAACAAAAAATAACAAAAAAGTAAAATTAAATCATAACGTTAGGGACCTCTTACACATCTAAAAAAAGGAGAAAAAAAAAATCAATATGCAAACCTCGAGGACTCAAGAAACACTAATGAACCCAATGAAAGCAAGCTCAATTGGCCATAAAAAATCAATTGCACAAGTAGGCTCACTAAAAACATGCCTGACCATGAAAGAGAGAAAATAAGACATGTCTTGGACTCAATCAAGAAAATAGACATAAACCTATTGCATAGAGCCATGAGAAGTAATCCAAGAAACCACAGTAGCTGAGTTAAACTCCATCTTAGGTACATGGTAACCAAGCTGAGTAGCAAGCTCCAAATGCTCACAAAAAAACCATTAGCTCAGCATAAAGAATTGCTTGGTACCTACGAGAAAAAAGCTAAAAGCTGTTAGAACCACACTTTGATGATAACGTAGAATACCACCACCAGCTGACAGCTTAGGATTACTCCAAGAGCATTGATTCACTGAATGCTTCACCACCTTAGACAGTGGCCGCAACTAGGAGACAAACCTCATCGGCCTCCGAACAACTCAATAACTCTCAACCCCTCTGCAAACTTAAGACCCCTGCAATTGGGATGGTTTAAAATTAAAGACAAAACTAGCAAGCCTAAGATCTAAAACCATCTTATGAATAACAACAAACTACAAAAAACAACACCGAATCAAAACTCTAAAGCATTACAAGCCTTCCAAACGTGCCACAAAATAAAACTCATAGTTTAAATTCATATTTTTATTTTATGCATCTAACGCTTGGTTGGAAAATTTTTGTCGATGAAGACAACAAAGACAAAATGTACTTGGACACTGCCCACATTTTCACTCATAGGTGATTAAATTGAACCCCACTCAAGTAGTGGCAGAGTCTAATTGATGATGAGTTTTGTGTTGAAGATTGAATAAGAATCAACTTTCCAAAAGAAACGACATAGTCGGTTACATGAAACAAAATGCATTATGTTGCTATCTGTTCACAAACATTGTGTCGATAAAAAGTCGCGTACGACGAACAGCTCATATCATTTGGCAGCAATAAGCTTTTAAAGATTTTATACACGTGATCTGTATAATTGAGATTTAATTATTATGATTAAAATAATTAATAACTGATCACTAATTACCCAAATAAATTTTGCTCAAAGGAAAAACACAGATAAAAAGAAAAACAATCATGATCCTTTCCTCTAATACTTAAATTGCAAGATTTTTGCCTAAAAGCAAATGCATATATCCTCAACCGACTCTAACTAGTAATGGGCCATTGTAATCCCTTTTAGATCAGAGTCTTATAATATGATCAAATTGATATGAAAATCTATGTTTACACCATGTGATGTAATATAGGTTCAGGTATCCTATTTTTTGGGCGTAATTTTTAAAATATGTGCGAATTATGGGCCTTGATTTCACTAAAATCATGTCGCAATCGAACCCCAATTGCCGGTCTACTAAACTATCCTACTATTAGAAAAGTTTCACTCCCCGGTTGCTTTAAATGAACGCTAAATCCATACCATAGCTTTGAGCCTTCGAGTATATTTTGTTTGTCTGCAATTACAACAGCAACAAATTGTTTGTAAGCTTCCGCTTTCACTGCATGTTTTACTCTAGCCGTGAATCTTTTATCTTCCAGATGCATTTAATCATATCAACTTTCTTTTTTAATCGTAACACTCCTCATGAGCTTTGGATCACGGTACATTTCGTTTATACCCCATACTGTAATTAGAAGTCCTGACAAGATAAAAGTTTAAATATGCATCACATTTTTGGGGCATTTCTTTGTTCTGGTCAGTAAATTAATTATCAACTCACCAACCCATTGGAGTGCAGCGTGAACAATTGATAACGCATTACCATGTGCAAGTCAAAATTTTGTACAGTAAAAGCATAGTGAAATAATATAAAACATAAATAGAAAATGAAAATAGAAGAACCAGAACACACTCTATTACAGACTTTACAGTCACTGAGAGACCACATAAACCCCACCATTGAATGCCTGGAGCCTCAGTTGGCAACATTAAAAGAAATCCCATCAAATAATCATCTCTTTAACTTCGTCAAAGAAATGGGGAAGAGCTGGCTTCTAGCTCTCCCTGCTTTTGTCATCTTTCAGTTAATTATTCCAACAGAAGCTGCTTCATTTGGTGTCGGTGGTGGTGTTGGTATTGGCATTGGCGGTGGAGGAGGAGGAGGTGTTTGGATTGGTGGAGGTATCAACGGTGGCCCTGCTCAAACCCCAAGTGGGTCATCTCCGGGCTCAGGTTCAAGTCGCAAAACAGCTTACACTGCTCTCCAGGCTTGGAAAGCAGCAATAACCTGATGATCCTTTGAGAATTTTGGACACTTGGGTTGGAGACAATGTGTGTTCGTACAAAGGAATCTTTTGTTCAGATCTTGGAGCTCAAGGCCCTGTTGTTGCAGGCATAGATCTCAACCACGCAAATCTTCAGGGCAATCTTGTCAAAGAACTGTCTTTGCTCACTGATGTCAATCTACTTCATCTCAACACCAACAGATTTTCAGGCACAGTTCCAGAAACTTTCAAAGACCTAACCAGCCTCCAAGAATTAGACCTCAGTAACAACCAATTTTCAGGCCCTTTTCCTCTTGTCACTCTCTACATTCCAAATCTTGTTTACTTAGACCTCCGATTCAACAGCTTCTCAGGACCCCTCCCTCAGGATCTCTTCAACAAGAAACTTGACGCAATCTTTGTCAACAACAACCAATTCAGTGGGGAACTCCCACAAAATTTGGGTAACTCCCCAGCTTCCGTCATCAATTTGGCTAATAACAGGTTGAGTGGAAGTATCCCAGCTAGTTTTGGGATCACAAATTCCAAGTTAAAGGAGATTTTGTTCCTGAATAACCAGTTAACCGGTTGCATTCCCGAGGGAGTTGGGCTGTTTTCTGAGATGCAAGTGTTTGATGTGAGTTTCAACTCACTGATGGGTCATTTGCCGGATACAATATCGTGTATGAGTGACATAGAGATTCTGAATTTGGCTCACAACCAGCTATCTGGGGAACTGCCGGGCCTGGTGTGTTCGCTGAGGACGCTAATGAATCTAACTGTGGCTTTCAATTTCTTCTCAGGGTTTAGCCAGGAATGTGCGAGGTTGTTGATCAGGAATGTGGGATTTGATTTCTCAGCAAACTGCATTCCTGGAAGAGATATGCAGAGGCCTCAACCAGACTGCTCTCAGATCCCCGAGGAGGATTGAGTTGTCTCAGAATCCCTGCCATACAGCCTCTTGTATGTGGGTCGTTAGTAGCGAGTTTAGAAGCTAAATCATCTCCATGAAAGTCCATGAAAGGGGGAAATTACTCTCTTTTTTTAATTTTTTTTTTAACCAGTATTGTAAAACAGGAAGGTGGTGGTGGTGGCTGCCTTTCAATTAATATAGCAAATTAGCAATTATGATTCACAGCTCCCAAATTTATTTCTTCATGGCTTCAGTACAATATTTGTGGGTTATATCAATTTTCATTCCCTGTCTTGACTAGATAAGACAGGCCTATCAACTTGAGAGATATTTATGAGAATCATGATTTTAGCAGGCGTCGATTTTTATGTTTTTGTGAGCGGGATTGTTACAGTCAAGTATATCTTAATCAATATGTTATGAATCATTTTCCTTCATGTGATGCCTGTTAAGCAATGAAGTGTTATCTTAAACAGTAGGTTGACAAGCAACCACAAAAATAATTACTTGGGATAATCTAGAAAAGGATTTGCTGTTTGTGTCACATGACTTCTGCGCAAGCAGCGCAACCCCGCAGCTCATTTGTCTTGTTTAGACATTCTATGATGCTAAAATCAAAGATCTCATTTCCCCAGTACTTACTTTACGTTTAATTCATTATTCCTCTTATTAATTCTATATTCTTTTTATTGTTTTTGTTTTCTCAGTCACTTGGGTTACTGTAAAAGAAAAAAGTTTTTCTTGGATTTAATCGATCGTCGATCATTTGTAATCATTTAGGCTTTGTCATCAAAATTACCAAAGTAAAATTTTTTTTACCTAATAATGAGACAGCTCACACTTCAAAATAAATTTAATATTAAAAAGTCAATGGACCTCACAATAAGACATACAGCTCTATTATATAACCAAAAAAATTAGTGAATTATCATCACTTTAATATGCTTGAGATGATAAGACACGCCGATTCAAACTTTTCTCAAACCCTTGGATCCTATAATATAAACAATAGAACAATTAGAATCCCCCATAATGTATGTGAAAACTTTCAAGTTTGCCATTATTATTATTATTATTATTATTATTATTATTATTTTGCGGCCACAACTCATATTATTAGAACAAAATTTAATTTAATTATTTTTCCATTAACTCATACGTCCTAAATCTACAGATTTTACCATCTTAAATTTACTGAAATCTAAATAAATAGAATTAATATTACGGTAAGGGATTTGGCAAGACTAATTTCGAAAATTTACGAGCACAAATATTTTTAAAAAAAATATTTATCACAACTCATATTTGTAGGAGGAAAAATATTTGAGTCTTGATGTGGACTCGAAGTGACAAGCGCACCAACCATTAAGCTTATAAGTTGCATTCATATAGAATGGCTGGACGCGTCACTCCATCCTCCTATACGTAGTGAGCGGGGCAGGAACATTACATACCGCCAGGAAAGCCAATTTAGTGGCTCGAAAAAGCTTTGATCGCGACTGGTTGTAAACAAACAGGAAACAGCTGTCTCGCCTCTGCTTTCTTTCGAGCTTCGCTGCGTTGGCTTTTCTCACTACTGATAGATGCACTTGGTTTTGTACCTGCTACTTGGGATTGGGTAAAAAATGCCTGTTTAATTCCAATATTGAACAGATGCAATGTGCATGACAATTAAGCAGACAAGAAAACCTATCCAAGCATAGCATTTTCTTCTAAATCAGTGAGTACACACATATAATATGTACCTGAAGTTGCCTTTTTTAACATGCTCTCTCCTAATGTGGTGAGTTTATATCTTCAAATCCAGAAGTCAAAATCTATGCAACGCTGTATTAAGACAGGAATGTCTGCAGGCCCCAAATACAGTTTTACATAAAACAGTCTCTCATGGCGATAAATAATGCTTGGCCATGATAAAAATGTTAAAATATTAAGCAAAAGATCATCTTCGACCAGCATGAAGCAGAGAAATTCAACAATGTGAACGGATCAACAATTTCCCGAAGATCAGATATCGGGTTAGGGAATGTAGTACATTGGATTGGGGAGTTTGAAGGACCTCTCAGCTTTTGCAAATCCCAATAAGTCACTCCACTGATCTCCAGAGCTCCCATGAATCCTGTAACCTTCATTCACCAACTCTAATCTCTTCTCCGATTTGTATACTGTGGCTGGTTTTCCTTGATCTGAAGGACCCCTGTTTCATTAAAATGTTCACTCAAAGGCCGGTTATCTAATAAATTAATTATTATTCACCAAATAAAAGCATGTAATAAATGTCAGTTTTGAATATCTCATCATGAATAACGATAGCAAAGAGATCAATCGCATAATTTCATATCGGTTCCAGTACCTCAAGAAAAGCTTTTTCCAATCACTGTATCCAGCAAACAGAAGATTTTTCTCTGTGGTATTTCTCTGAAATTCATTCCTCCCAGTTAGCAGAAATATCTTGAATCCCAGCTGCTTCAGCTCCTTGTAAAAATTCAAGCTTGCTGGTAAAGCAGGTGCCTTGGCTAAATCCACCCACTCGTCAAAAGCATCTTCATTGAAGATTTCTGATCTAAATTCAAAGCAAGGTAGGCCCAGTAACTATGGTTTGAAAAAAAAAAGTTATGAAAAATCATCAACGGAAAGGTTGCAGATGAGTGGCACACAGGATGCAAACAAGACAGCTCCCCAGAAGTGAAAATGACCAAACATGAGTATAACTTATGAACTTTAAAGGAGTAAACATTTGTAGGTCTAATCACGATATGCACCAGTGAAAATTCTCACATGATACAGACTGTTGGCAGGAATATGGGTCATGTCATGGTTATAAATAAGGCGAGATATGCTAATACAAGATTGGTTTTCGTGTTAATGGGGTGCCATGAAAACCTCAAGCAATCAAACTCATAAGTGATTAATATCAATCTTTTCCTAGATGCAACAGTTTAGTCACTGTTTTGTTTGTAAATGCACTCAAATTTCTTAAACATGTGACCTAAAATCACTTTCTAACTTATCATGCTTAGGCCGTTTTAGCTGCATATGTTTTAATTGTGTCCTCAACGGCCATCTAAACAAGTAATCTTCATTCTCTATATGAAATTTTATCATTTTTTTGGGTGGGGGGGGGGGGGGGGGGGATTTTACCATGGCTGTAGATCCTAGGACAAGGATGAAGACTAATCACCCTAATTCAATGGTACATCATAGGCCATTATCTCAATCTATATGGTAGACTAACTTGTAATTTTGATTGTATAATATTAAATTCAATAAAACATAAGCATAGCCCAGCCCCTTCGTGGCTGCATCAGTTAACAAGTCCAATGGACTCATCTATTATGATGCATATTAAAGCAAATATGTCTAGGTTCCAACTTCGCTACTTATATAGTTACATACATGCTCAGACATCCAGGTCCTTAGAATACACTCATGCATCCGTTCAACATAATCCAGAATGATTGTCAATGATAAACAAGTATCAAACACTAACATGTTGGAGCAAATGAAAAGCAAAATCGAGGCTCTGGTTGTTACTGCTATTTAGCAGTTGTACTGTTGAAAGCAATGTTGACAATGCCTTTGACAAACATGTTTGCAAGTTAAGATCCTGAGTTATGTCATGATTTGTCATTTAACATAACTTTGAAATTAAAATTTAGCACATGCATGTCAAGTTTTATTGACACATGGGATGAGGATGCGTGCTCCAACACCTATGCCGGACAGCTCCTGACTGCTGATTTGGAGCTCCGCACAAACTCTGCTGAGAACTGAAGCCCGGCCCTGACGATAGAGCTTCTATTTCACACAGGGCCACGGCACCACATTAGCAAACAAAGAAGGTTGAGTAATACTAGGTGCCCGCTCAAGCTACTTATGCAAACTCATTGAATCACATCGACGAGATGAAATGAAACTATAGGAATTGTCTCCTTATTCCTATTCTGTGGCGTTAGCATAGTCTATTGCCTAACAACATGTACACCTACTAGATCATGACACGTGGCAATATTACAACACCATAGGAACCGACAAACAGTGAAATCCAATCCAAAGCCTCAGAAAAGAAAACGACATACCCGAAACCATGAGCTGCATAGTAGGGCAAGTTGGAAAGAAGGGTCTCATCGATATCAAAAACCCAAGCGTCCTTTCCGTCACCAGCCGAAATGTTGACGCTCTTTGCGTGCTTCAGCGAGTAGCAGGAGACGATTTCGGAGTCGGACAGGAAATGGTCACCGGTCATGTATTTCTGAACGAACTCGACGCACCTTGACGGAACAGAATCCCATTCTCCGGCGTCGTTGGTCTCCACGGAGAAACGCCAGCTGTCGCAGTACAACTCATCGCCCGCGCGGATTTTTCTGTCGCCGGCGAATTCGGTCCTGCCGGGGAAGATTTGGATGACGGATTGTGAAAAAGCGTGAGAAATTAAGAACGAGTGGAGTGAGATGGCGAGGAGGAATTTGCGGCAATCCATTTCCTCCCTCTGGCTCTGCTATTATCGGCTGGTCCCTCCTGATTGTCCCAAATAACAACAAATGGCATCTCATTTTTTCAGCTTAAAACTAGAATAAAACGACATTGACGTGGATTGTTATTAGCTAAAACGACTCTCCGTTTTTTGGCATTTTCCCTTTTGACCTCTTGCTACAGGAATCTAATCTAATAAATTTACGTTTCAACGATCTAATCATTAATCTACAGACGGTAGACGCAATAAACATAGAGGGAACATTTGTAGTTTTGTATACAGTAAACGTAGTAAATGTGCTTTAGAGTTGAAAGTTGAAAAGGAAAAAAATGTGCTTTGTAAAAAATTGTGTGTTTTAATAAAATAAAATTACAAAATATTCATAAAACTTTAAAAATTAATCATTTACTTTCTTATTTGAATCTTGGGTTGAAAAATATCCGCAAAAATAGTATCAAGGCCAAGTTTTAGGTTCAAAATATAAAAATGGAAGAAACAACTGTTTATTTTATAAATTATGGAGGATATAATCTAATGATAGATAGTACTACAATTAAGGATAATATAACTAAACATAGGCAATATTATTATTCAGAACAAAGTAGATTAGATGATAAATAATTAGAACAATTGTATTTATCTTGGGCTCATGAATTTAACTCATAATAATAAAAAATAGAAATTTAAATATAAATCCTATTCTTCTATTCAAAATTAGGAGAGAGGTTTATAGAAATAATTTTTCATGGAAACAATAGAATATTAATTCTATTGAGGAATATACAGACGAACTTGTGATTGATTATAGTAGGGTTTTAACTATTAAGCAAAGAGATGAATAAAATTGGAATGATAAAAGGATCAGAAGTAAATACTATCCTTCTGGCAACCTGCTGATAGGACGCAAAGATTTAATCATGTATAAACTTTGTTATATACATAAAGGATTAGAAGAAAACAATATTCCTAAGGATATAAGAAATATTATATGTCACAAATATTTTTTAGAATATAATGAAATATTATCTAGATAATACTATGAATGAATTACTAGATCCATTGATAATTTCACAAAATATAGAAACCAATAAATTTCCACCTTCTAACTATATGCATTGAGGATTTACTTATGGAAGATTTCGACTAGTTAATTTGGTAAATGATTCTGATATGTGGGGAAATAATCAGTTAAATTGGATTTCTCTATATTTATAAAATAAATTAAGAAATCATAATTTAACCATAAATGATATAGAAAGTGCAAATGAAATACTTGAAATTAAAATCTTTAATGTTGAAGATATAAGACAAGTTAAAATGTTAGGAGATCAAATGAGTAAAGAATTTGATTCAATAAAACAATTGATAAAAGACTTCATTGAAGATCAAGATAGATTGAAATAAGCAATCATTAATGTCATTAACAAAAAATCAATTGAAGATAAATTAAATAAGATAGAAATTCAATTACATAAAATTAAAAAAAAATCGTTGAACAAATTGGTAATAAGTTTGCAAAAGGATTGAAGTACAAAAGATTAGTAACAATATGGAAGAATTACTCATGGTAATTAAAGAAAAAATAAAATTTTACAAGATACCATAGTTTACTACAATGAAAAGAAAAAAAATAAAGAAATGCTAGCAATATCAAGACCAATATTTAACAAAATAAATGAAGATAAAAAATTAATAAGTTTAAGGATGCTAAGTGAAAATATAGACAATGGATTAAAAGAATTATCTAATCCAGAAATATTCATGAAGAATCTGAATGCGAAGAGGAAGAATATGTATTTATTAATTTACAAGACATTGAAAATATAGTAGAATATCTAAAAATGAATGAATCAAAACCAAAGGTCTTTAAACAAGGAGAATTTGGTAATAGAGCTTCCTATACCAGGGGAAATACAAATATACAATTAATATTTAAATATGACATCGAAGATAAAATCAGTAAGATAAAATCCAGTGATAGACCTAAAAATTGGATATGTTCATATTGGAGGAATCCAAGTCATGATAAAAGCTCATTTTTTAGAAGGAATAAATAGTCAGGTAAATTTAGTAGTACTAGATAATAGAATAAAAGGTCGAAAAATGCACTAATTGGAATAATACAAGGAAACTTGAGTTATAAAAAATTGATATTTAAGATATATCCCAAATATTCTATGAGTCTTAGAGACAGAAATATAAATAAAACATTAACCTTATACCATGATTTTAAATACTTTGATATAATGCATGATGAATCTTATCCATATAGCATAACATATGCCATAGAATATGCATTAACAAATTCAACAAATAGTGAAATGTTTGTTGATAAAGATTTTATTGAAATCGATAAATTATTTAATAAAGTTGGAAAGATACAATCTCTTAAAATTTTGAGAGAAATAGATTTATCAGAAGAATGTGAAATAGATCTAAGTAGTCAACCTACTCTAATTAGGGAAAATACAACTAAGCCCATAGAATATACTCCAGAAGGAAGAATCATCATAGGAAATAGAAGATCATTCTCCATACCCAAAGAGAACCAGTAGAACCCGAAGTTTTACTAGATGTAGCCACCTTGTGATACCGCCATCACATAAAATATTGACCACAGTTAGAAAAAATAATCAAAATCTAAAAATTAAGATTAAATATAATAATGAAAAATCATGGCATGAGACTTTTGCTATCCTTGATACAGGAGTAGCAAAATCTTATGTAGATGCCCAAATGATTAAATATTTAGAAAAAAAGATTCTAATTGAACCTCATACATATGTAGGATTTAATGGAGAAAGAAAGACATTAAGTCTGTATTGTGAAATACTATTAAAAATAAAATGAATAGAATTTATCTCTCTTTTTTTTTTCATAGAACCATATTATAAAATAGAAATAAGTCTTTTATTATCAGGGATAAATTTTCTTGAAAATTTCTCTCCTTATTGCATATGAGATAGAGAAATAAGCATAACAATTGAAGGGATTAAGAAAACCATATCAAGATATGTCTAATCCTTTTATAGTTTAATAAAAGTGATTATACCATATTATAAGCATAAGCCAAAATGATTTCATACTTTAATTGATACTGGTTCAGGAGTTAATTTAGCTAATTCCAAGATTTATTCAAAATCATACTGGAAAAATTATAAGCCTTTAACATGACAAGGAATAAACGGTAAACAAATCACCTTAGAGATATGTAGGATTAAGACTTTAATCCAAATAGAAGATTATATCCTAAGTATCCCTATATTATAGTCTTATGATCATATGGCATCAGATATATTTTTTGGAGTTAATTTCCTTCATCAGTTCATTTATATAATGACTAACAAAACAATTACTCTTAAAACACCATGTAATCATTTCATTACTACAACAAGGATTTATAACCCTATTTGGCGAACAACTGGAAAATTATATTTTAGACACAGATAGCGTGACGATTTCACTATAAAAATCAATCAAATCATATTAGATTATGAAAAAAATTTAGAAAAACTTGATAAAATTTTTCGTGAAGACCCAATTCAATAATGGGAAATTGATAAAACATATGTTAAGATCGAATTAAAAGATCCAAATGTTGTTATAAGAGTTAAGCCTATGAGAAATGGGTAAGAAGATAGATAAGAATTTAATAAATAAATTAAAGAGTTACTAGAACTCAAGATTATTCAAGAATCTAAACGTCCATATAGTACTTGAGCCTTTATGGCTAGGAATCATGTAGAGATTAAATAAGGAAAAGCTCGTATGATTATTAACTATAAAGAATTAAATAAATATACCAAATTCGTTGGATACTTTTTACCTAATAAAGATACATTAATTACTTCTGTAATTAATAAAAAGATATTTAGCAAGTTCGATTGCAAATTTAGATGTTCCAAATTAAACTTGAAAAAGAGAGTACACAACTTACTGCCTTTAGTATACCTTAAGGACAATATAAATGGACTGTAATGCATTTTGGATTAAAAAAATACATCACAAATATTTCAAAGAAGGATAGATAATTTTTTTAAAGAATTTCATGAATTTTGCATTTTTTATGTGGATGATATTATAATATTTTCAAATAATGAGGTAGATCATATTAATTATCTCATTTCTTTTGCAGAAAATGCAAGAAACGTGGAATACTACCTTATAAAAGAAAAACTGAGATAATACAACCTAGAATAGAGTTTATAGGGTCAATAATAGATGAAATACGAATTGAGATGCAACCTCATATTCTTGAAAAGATATATTTATTCTATGATAAATTAGAATCTAAAGAACAAATTCAAAGATTTTTAGGATGTCTTAATTATGCTGAAGGTTTCATAGAAAGCTTAACTAAAGAAAGACAACCCTTACAAGGATTATTAAAGAAGAATAATGCAAAATCATGAGAAGATCTCTGTACCAAAGTAGTAAAAAAATTGAAAGAAAAATGTGAAAGTCTACCAAGATTAGGATTTTCTACCACTAATGATAATTTTATTCTTGAAATTGATGCTTGAGATAATCACTGAAGTGCAATTCTAAAAACAAATTAAGAAAAGATTTGCAGATATGCTAGTGGAACATTTAAGCCCACATAAAAGAATTACCATAGTAATGAAAATGAATTGTTAGCTATTAAAAATGGAATAGCTAAATTTACTTTCTTTTTGTTACCAAAGAAATTCAAGGTAAGATCTGATAACACTTAGGTCAAATAATTTATATTTAATAAATTGCATAATCTTCCTCAATATAAAAAGATTATTAGATGGCAATGGTTCCTTTCTGAATATGATTTTGGAATTGAATATATTAAAGGATCTAACAATTGTATTACAAATTTTCTTAGCCAATAATATAATGGAGATAAGTCTTTCCAAAATAATTAAGGGCTAGGAGGGGCAGACCACCTACCTTCGAATGGTGTTGGTCCTACGGACGGTGAACGGATTTCGCCTCTGGCCTCTAGGCACGTCAGAACTGCATGAGTTCACCGAGGTTGAGCACTGTCTGCCAAAATCGGCATAGGTTAGGTACTATTGATGAAACAAACAGCTCGCCCTACTAAAGTACCAAAGGTGCGCATAATGATATGCTCTAAAGGTCAAGAATTGGTAATAGTATGATTTATGATGGATTTGCCATGATAGATGATGACCATGGAGAATTAAGCAATCTTTGTCTAAACAAAGGATTGCAAAATCATTCAGAAGTCTGTTGTGCAAATTTTATTGAACTCGCAAATGCACGAATTTATTGTAGAATAAATCAATGGTGACGAGTGTCGATCCCACGAGAAGGTGAATTTTAATTATGTGTAGAATTAATTTTTCTAAATGGGTTATTGGATTTGTGGTGAAAGTGATTTAGACTATCTTAGAATTTAAATTGAAATGACAGAATTAAATCAAATTGGAAACTATTATAATTGAAGCGCTTGGGTATCTGGATCCGCATCAACATGCATCATGTGCTAAACATTCCTTATTAGTGCCAATTAAATCATGAGGGAGGAATCCACACCTCATTACCATACTCTAATCAATATGGTGCTAAGAGCTTATCGTGCCAAATAATAATAACCTTGTACTAGGGAGCCGGTGAAACCAGGGCAGTATCTAGACATGATTATTATTATTTGTCGACGAAAAGTCAAATCATCTACAAAAATTAGAGGAGAAGAGAAAGTAAATTTACCAAATAAAACCCATGACACATGTTGAAACTTCACATTCAACCCAAGGTTAAACGAAAATTAACTAATCATAATTGAACTAGGGGCAAAATGGAAATTTATTAAAATACGTAGAAAATACAAGATGAAGAACGAATTATAGAAAATGAGCCCAAAAATGGATTCAGAGATGCCAAATTAGGGGGAGGCCCCCTTTTTATAGATATATTAAGTAAATCATGGCCATTGAATTAAAAACAGTTTAGACGCTTAGGATTGTACCACATCATCAGTCAACAATACGCGGTTTGACCACGCAGTTTAAACAGTGACACGATTTTACCTGGCTTGAATAGTAACGCGGTTTGGTTGAAAATAATTCTATGTATATGCATGTATCGTACGCGCAATTTTTGGTCTACTAACATGCTGCCACGTCACCAATCAATAATGTATAAGAATTTTAGTCCAACAGGATCATGACACCTCATCAGTCAATGCCACATCATCGGTCGATACCACGAACAATATCGTGAACAGTAACGTAGACAGTACCGTACATGTGAACATTTTCATTTTTCCTTTTATGCTCCTCCTAAGGTTTTCGACCGTCCTGAGTTCAAAAGTGATGTTCGTTTTGCTGTCTGATCTCTCGTTCATTGTAAAATGATCATAATGCCCCTAAAATATATAAAATACTTAATTAAAATAAAATACACGTAATTAAATCATAAGAAGCTTAAATACATAAAAGTAAGGGTGTTATTAAGACTTGAAATGTAAAATGACGATTTTCTCATTTATAAATATACATTTTCTAATACTCAACACACCCCCAACTAGCTTTTGCTAGTCTCTAGCAAATAAAGCGAAAATAAAATTCAAATCCAAAATAATTTTTTTTAACAATCATGTTTATTCAATTAGATTAATGATAATAATAAAATAAAAGTATAAACATTATTTCCAGTCTAAAAACACATCACACCCACATCAACCATCTACATGAATCATCCCAGTAAACTTTGTGACAGCTACTTTCAAGAATAACATGTTAAATCTCAAAATCTCACTAAAAATACTGACACTCTCACAAAGAAATTAAACCTAATAAAAATAGTCACTCTAATGAATGATAATTGAGAGAAAATAATAAAGAAATGATATCACATGCTCTCACCAAAATAAAAGAAATATGCCCTCAGCTTAGAAATAATACAATCTCAAGTCAAATAAAAATGATAGTCAACCCAATTTATTTTTTTTTATGCACCACTACATATTTTTAGCCCATATAACTATCTTCTACTTCAGATTATAGTTCTCTAAAATCAAGAATGACTTTTATTAGGACGTAACGTAGGTTATGACTAACAAAGGAGGGAAAATAAGGAAAACAAAGTGTATGTTTGAGAAAAATGTAGAGATTTTGTTTTTTAAGTTGCAAGGTGGATTTCATCTATTATTGTTATTTTTATTTTTGAAACAACAATTTTTGTTTTTTTGCTTTTGTTTGGCATAACTTCACTGAACAAAATAATTATTTACATTTTTCTCACATATAAATAGGTGATGAAACTTGTAAGATATCGGGTAATACTCCAAATCCGAGTGGGTCAAGATGATAAGTTTGACAAAGAAATTATTTTTTTTTTAGGCTCAAAATGGTTAACTATGGATATTTCATAAAAAAAATTGCTAGAAAGGCTCAAACGGATCAAAGATGGCATTTCCATCTTCTTTTAGACTCTAAATAATCTTCCATATCTACTAGTTAGATGGGCCTCCAAATATAGCAACACACATTTTTTCTCTTTTTTTTATTTTACAATTTTTTTAAGGATTAACTCAACATAAATCTAGAGATTGTGTATAAAATAATAAACTGCTAAGCTGTATAAAGAATGGGCAAAATGATTACTCTCTAAGAAAAATGATAGACTCACAAACTCACTTGGTACTTATTATGACATGTTCATTCCTTCAAGCAACTCATATTTGTTTCCGACATCAACATGTAGAGTAGCAAACATAGCGTAACATCACTTAAGACAAAAGATAATACAAATACTAAATTTTGAAATTAATCATGTCATCCAATGTTAAAACAAATCACACAATTTTTTTTTTCAAACAACATCCTACCCCTCAACCTATTCTAAACATGAAAGGAAAATATGCATGCAAAAATGTGAAAATGATGCAGAAAAACTAATTAGAAAAGTTACACTTAAAATGATAGAAAAATAAAACTTTTTTTGTTTAACTAAAAAGATGCATTTCTAGAGGCACTACACTATATATTTCGCCATCTTCGACTCAAAAATTTAAAAATGTATATTTATAAAGGATAAATTAAAAAGAGGAAGAAAAATGAATATCAAAGCTTAATAAAGAAAAAGAAAATGTCTGAATTTTTTTTAATTTTTTAATTTTTTTTCAAACGATGAAGATGCGTTTCTAGAACCACTATACTCCATATTCAGTCATCTTCAACACAAAAAGTTAGCAACAGTTAGTTTCTACAAGAAAAAATCAGTAAAAACTTAACCAAAATTCCACAATTGTCGACTATTCCCTCTTCCCAACCAAAATGAAAAATTGTCCTCAATATTTTAAAGGAAAGAAGTATAGTTTAGAAGACATCACCTATGTGGTGCAACACAAAAGAAAATATTTACAAACGGAAAGTTAAATCTAATTTGTACTTCTTACTGCGGCTACTGTTACCATCATTATTTGGACGCTCCAACACAAAGGTCCAGGGGTCTAGCTCCGGTCTATAAGCTTGTAACAGATCAAGTAGATCATTAGTAGTGTGAGCACAAATAAAAAGTTTTTTCGCATTGGAATGAATGAAATAGTTTTTTATTACATGTTTAAGAAATACGATAAAGCCATCATAAAAGTTATTGACATTTAACAAAACGATGGGTTTCTGGTGAATGTGCAGATGAGCCCAAGATACTAGTGTGATAAGTGCCTCTAATGTTGCAAGATCTCTTGGAAGGAAAATGATTAGTATTAAAAATTGTTTAATTATCAAGCGATAATATGTTATTTTATGCTTATGTTATAATTTATATTTGTGTTTATGTAATATATTATGAATTATTAATTATGTTTTAAATATATTTAATTTTGTGTATTTTTATGTGTTTATTAGGAAAAATATTAATTTCACGTACTTCAAGGCTCCAAACAGATAAACGGAGGTCAAATTTGAATTCCGGAGGTCCGAAAACCTTAAGATCAATCAAGATCGACTTAAAATTGGGCTTGTGTAAAAACAATTGACTTTTCCTGTTGACCGAGCACTGATTGGATGCTTGAAATGAGCTTACAATAGATATGAGTGCATGGGATAGCTGTCAATCTTGACCAAATCTCAGCCATTCGTGATTCAATGGCCATGATTGTGCCACGTGGCAATAGTTAGTGAAGCAAGTTAGAGGATCCGAATCTTTGTATTCGGGTCGACCCGATCCACCCATTAACCCGCCAAATCTCAACCGTTTTTTGGGTAAATCGGACGAGTCAAATGATGCCATGTGTGATGATTGACTTTTGAAGTTTGACTAGCCATTGGATCTTGATCTAAGGGTTGTGAGGAGCACATGCAAGAAGCCTATGATGGACCGCAAAACACTAGATTATGAATTTATTTTTCTATAAATAGTGCCTCATTTTTATGTTTTAAGCATCTCTCTTCTTCTCAAATTCTCTCCATCTCCTTGTAATCTTGATTTCCAGGTGTGTTTTTAATATTTTGTATAATTATTTTCATTAATAAAATTAGTTTTATTTCCAATTTTAGTTGTTTTTATTTCTTTTAATTATAAGTAATTCAATTTTACTACTTCTTTTTATTTTAATTATGCTTAACTAAATAATATTAGTTAGGGGAAGGTGAAACTCTTAGGAAATAAATATGATTTAATCAAATTCTATTTTTAATTTTATAAATGAAATTATTTTCTATTTAATTTTATACATGTTTTATATTTTGAAAATTTGATTTATTGTAGACAAACAAATGAATTTGGCACAATAAATTCTTAAGAACTTAATATAAGGTATGGTGAAATGGTATTTTAACTTATTGTAAACAAATTAAATTTTGGCACAATAAATACTTAATCCATCATAAAATTAAAGGGAAAATAATAATAATTTGTATAATTAATTTTTTGGGTAATAAATCTAAAACAAATTGGCAAAAAGAATTTATTAAGTTTTATTTATTTCTAAGAGTGGATCCATAACCCTAACTAGTTCAATTCCATAGTTTCATTTAAATTAAGTTATTTATATTCAAGTTTTAATTTCAATTTTTAGATAAAATAAAATAAACTAATTAAATCTTTTCTCTGTGGATCGACCTCGGACTCACCGAGTTTTAATACAAAAAGACACTCTTATACTTGGGAGTTAAAAATTACTTTTAAGTTG
This sequence comes from Citrus trifoliata, assembly GCA_018350135.1. Classification (NCBI taxonomy): domain Eukaryota; kingdom Viridiplantae; phylum Streptophyta; class Magnoliopsida; order Sapindales; family Rutaceae; genus Citrus; species Citrus trifoliata. Next base: position 7,940,976 of record CM031384.1, on the reverse strand, counting down.
TGTCAAGTTTTTGGCGCCGTTGCCAGGGAAAAGTTTTTTTTTTATTTGGTTTGTTTTTCCGTTTTCATTTTTCTCTAATATGTAAAATTTCGTTTGCCCCCTTTTCCTTTTCTTAAATCCCCTTTTGTCCCCATATCTTTCATATTTCTCATTTCGCCCCAACAATTCCCGTTTCTAGCCCAATCTTCGGGTAATTACATTCTGACCCCAATATCTTTCAGTCGTTTCACTTTCATCCCAAATTGCTATTCTAAACTTCTAAAAATTTCAGTTTGACCATAAAATTAAAAATAATTTGTAATAAAATCCCTAAACGAAATTCCTCAAAATAATCAAGACTTGGACATACTTTGGACATATTTTGGACATACTAACTTTAACTACTAACTCTAATTACTAACTCTTAACTTACTAACTGCTAACTCCTAATTTTTTTAATTTCAGTTATTTAATTTTCTGCATTTATTTAATTTCCTATTTATTTATTTATTTTTGCTTTATTGGTGGGTTTAACCACCAAACTAACCACTAACTCTTAATTTTTTTTTTCAGTTATTTAATTTTCAGTATTTATTTAATTTTGTATTTTTTTAATTGGTGGGTTCAACCACCATTTTTTTTCTTTTTTTTTCGCATTTATTTATTTAATTGGTGGGTTCAACCACCATTTTTTTTAATTTCGCATTTATTTATTTTATTTTTTTTTACTTTAATGGTGGGTTCAACCACCATTTTTTTTTCTTTTTCTTTCTTTTGCATTTATTTTATACTTAATTTATTGTTAATTGGTGGGTTTAACCACCAAAATTGTTACTTAATTTTCTTTTGTACACTAATATGATTGAGACGTTGGTCTCGATCTTCAAGTGGCAGGTTAATTCGTAGATCGCAATCTCCACCACCAATCATGGACGAGAATGAAGGCGAAAACGTTTTGGACGAACTTAATCCTCAAATTGATCAGGGAGACAACCAATCTCAGCATGGGCATGATCAGAATCAACCAAGGACTCTGAGAGACTACATGAATCCAACCAGAACCGGAGCACCGTCGTGTATAGTATTTCCTCCAGAAGCATCTCGATTCAACTTTAAACCAGGTATTATCCAACTTTTACCAACATTTCATGATTTAGAATCTGAGAATCCGTACTTGCATCTAAGAGATTTTGAGGAAGTTTGTAATACATACACGGACTAAAATTGTAGCATGAACATAATTAGATTAAAGCTTTTTCCTTTTTCATTAAAAGATAAAGCTAAAACTTGGCTACAAAACCTTAGATCTGGATCAGTAAGAACTTGGAATAACATGCAAGAACAGTTTTTGAAAAAATTCTTTCCACCTCATAGAACAAATTCTTTTAAAAGGCAAATCACTTCTTTCACTCAAAAAAATGGAGAAACATTATACCAATGTTGGGATAGGTTTAAAGAGTTGCTTAACATATGCCCACATCATGGTTTTGAAACTTGGCGATTGGTCACTTATTTCTACGAGGGCTTAATACCCCAAAGTAGACAGGTTGTTAAAATGATGTGTAATGGTGAATTTAGGGATAAAAATCCTGAAGATGCACTAGATTACCTTAACCGATTAGCTGAAAATGCACAACATTGGGATACTGTTGGAACTTTTGAATTAACAAATAAGCAACAATCATCTCCATCTAGTGGAGGAATCCATAACCTTAGGGAAGATCATGATTTACAAGCAAAATTTGCATCGCTAGTTAGGAAAGTTGAAGCTTTGGAGCATCAAAAGAATGATCAAGTAAAATCTGTTCAAGAAATTGCATGTAACATATGTAATTCGAATGATCATTTCACTCAAGAGTGTCCCACTTTGCCTGCACTTAAAGAATGTCTAAATGATCAAGCTAATGCCATTAACACTTTCAATAAACCAAACCCATATTCACAGACTTATAATCCTGGTTGGAGAAATCATCCGAATTTCAGTTGGATGAATAATAATAATGCACAATCTTCACAAGCACCACCTCCACAAAATTTTCAAAATCCTCAGCCTTATGCACCATATGTTCCACCACCCTGGAAAAATCTGGAAGACACAATGCATTCATTCATTAGAAAGCAAGATGCTATTAACAATCAAAATGCACAAACTTTTTCTGATTTGAAAGATACTCTTGCTAAAATTTCTTCTGCACTCACCATTCAAGAAAAAGGAAAATTTCCAGCCCAACCACAACCAAATCCTAAAATTCAACAAAATCAACCCACAGACCAAGTCAAGTCAGTTATAACTCTTCGTAGTGGTAAGGTTGTTGATAGACCTATGCCTGAACCTTATGAAAATGATGAAAATTCGAAGGATAAGGAAAGACTAAATGAACTTACACCTAGTGAAGAAATAACTAGTGTTCCACCTGAACCACCATTTCCGCATGCATTGAATAAACCAAAGAAATCAAACCACTCTTCTGAAATTTATGAAATCTTTAAGCAAGTGAAAGTTAACATTCCTCTATTAGATGCAATCAAGTAGGTTCCTTCATATGCCAAATTTTTAAAGGACTTGTGCACTGTTAAGAGGAAATTGAAGGTAAGAAAGAGTGCTTTCATGGCCGAACAGGTAAGTACAATTCTGTCTACTAATAATAAGTTGAAATATAAAGATCCTGGTTGTCCTACCATTTCTTGTATTATTGGTAACCATAGAATTGAGCATGCTTTATTAGATCTTGGTGCTAGTGTTAATTTGCTTCCATATTCAGTTTATCTTCAACTTAATCTTGGTGAGTTAAAATCAACTTCAACTACACTTTTGCTTGCCGATAGATCAGTTAAAGTACCAAAAGGAATAGTGGAAGATGTTTTAGTACAAGTTGATAAATTCATTTATCCTGTGGATTTTATTGTCTTGGAAACTGAACCTGTTGTGAATAATTACAAACCAATTCCTGTAATTTTAGGTCGACCATTTTTAGCAACTGCTAATGCTTTGATTAATTGTAGGAATGGTTTAATGAATTTATCCTTTGGAAATATGACTTTGGAATTGAATGTTTTCAACATGTGCAGGCAACCTAATGAAGAAAATGAGAATGAAGATGATACTGATGAACAAAAGGAATTGTTTGAATCTTGTATCAAGGAAAATATTCAAAAAGGGGATTTTTCTGAACTTTCTAATGTTTGTTTAGTTAATTCAATTGAGTCAAATAAGCAACTTGAACTTGATATTTCTAATATAAATTCGTTGCTTGATTCTGTGCAGACTTCACAAAATTATGATGACGAGCCAAAATTTGAGGAGCTTGGAAGTATTGAAAAGATAGAACAACAAGAAGCACCTAAAATGGAATTAAAACCTTTGCCTGAAGAATTGAAATATACTTTTCTTGGAGAAGAACAAACTTATCCTGTTGTGATTTCGTCTACTTTAACAAGCGACCAAGAAGGTAAGTTACTAACTGTTCTTAAAAAGTATAAAAATGCAATTGGATGGACTTTAAATGATATTAAAGGTATTAATCCCTTAATCTGCACACATAGAATTAATTTGGAAGAAAATGGTAAAACATGTCAACAACCTCAAAGAAGATTAAACCCACACATGAAAGAGGTAGTCAAAACAGAAGTCCTTAAATTGCTTGATATGGGAATTATCTACCCTATTTCTGATAGTAAGTGGGTAAGTCCTACACAAGTAGTGCCTAAAAAATCTGGAATCACTGTTGTTAAAAATGAAAAAGGTGAATTAATTCCAACACGAATTACATCTAGTTGGCGCATGTGCATTGATTATAGAAAATTAAATGAAGCCACTTAGAAAAGATCATTTTCTATTACCATTCCTTGACCAAATCTTAGAAAGAGTAGCAGGACATCCCTACTACTGTTTTTTAGATGGATATTCAGGTTATTATCAAATTCCTATATCATTTGATGATCAAGAAAAGACCACATTTACATGTCCATTTGGAACATTTGCATTTAAAAGAATGTCATTCGGGCTTTGTAATGCTCCTGCAACATTTCAAAGATGTATGTTAAGCATTTTTTGTGATATGGTTGAACATTGTTTAGAGGTCTTTATGGATGATTTGACTATGTTTGGGAATTCTTTTGATGATTGCCTTGATAATTTGGAGAAAGTTTTAAAAAGATGTATTGAAAAAGAACTTGTGTTGAATTGGGAAAAATGTCACTACATGGTTACTTCTGGAATTGTTTTGGGTCATGTTGTTTCTATTAAAGGAATTGAAGTTGACAAAGCAAAAATCGAAGTCATATCTAAATTGCCACAACCAAAAACAGTTAGAGATGTGCGATCATTTTTAGGACATGCAGGATTTTATAGGAGGTTTATAAAAAACTTTAGTGCCATATCTAAACCACTTTGTAACCTCTTATTAAAAGATGCACCGTTTGAATGGAATGATGATTGCCAAAAATCATTTGAAAAAATAATTTGTCTTTTAACATCTGCACCTATTATGCAATCTCCTGATTGGTCTTTGCCATTTGAATTAATGTGTGATGCAAGTGATTTGGCTGTTGGTGCTGTTTTAGGACAAAGAAGGGATGGTAAGCCTTTTGTGATTTATTATACAAGTAAGACTTTGGATAGTGCTCAAATGAATTATTCTACAACTGAAAAAGAATTACTTGCTGTGGTATTTGCATTAAACAAATTTCGTTCATATTTGCTTGGCTTTAAATCTATTGTGTTTACTGACCACGCTGCTGTGAGATATTTGATGAGTAAACAGGATGCCAAACCGAGACTAATTAGTTGGATTTTGTTACTACAAGAATTTGACCTTACCATCAAAGATAAAAGGGTGTTGAAAATGTTGTTGCTGATCATCTATCAAGACTCACATCCGAATTCTGCAATGATATAACACCCATAAATGATTCTTTCCTTGATGAATTTTTATTTTCTGTTACTTCAATGCCATGGTATGCTAATATTGTTAATTTTCTTGTTACAGGTAAAATGCCTTTGCAATGGAATGCTCAAGAGAAGAAGAAATTTTTTGTTGAAGTAAAGAAATTTTATTGGGATGACCCTTATTTGTTCAAATATTGCCCAGATCAAATTTTTCGGCGATGTATTCATGATAATGAGGTAAGTAGTGTCATTAATTTTTGTCATTCTGAAGCATGTGGTGGTCACTTTTCTTCAAGAAAAACTACTGCTAAAATTTTGCAGTGTGGATTTTATTGGCCTACTATGTTTAAAGACACATATGAATTCTGCAAAAGTTGTGAAAAATGTCAAAAATTGGGATCAATTACAAAAAGAAACATGATGCCCTTAAATCCCATACTTGAAATTGAAATATTTGACTGTTGGGGAATTGATTTCATGGGTCCATTTCCATCATCTTTTGGATTTGTATATATATTAGTTGCAGTTGATTATGTCTCAAAATGGATTGAAGCAATTTCTTGTCGAAATAATGATAGTAAAACTGTGATTAAATTTTTAAGAGAAAACATTTTAAGTCGATTTGGAATCCCTCGAGCCATTATCAGTGATGGAGGTAAGCATTTTTGTAATAAGTCATTTGAGTCTTTAATGAAGACATATGGAATTACACATAAAATTGCTACCCCTTATCATCCTCAAACAAATGGTCAAGTTGAATTAGCAAATAGGGAGATAAAATAAATTTTGGAAAAAACGGTTAACCCAAACCGAAAAGATTGGTCTCTTAGACTTAATGATGCACTTTGGGCTTACCGTACTGCATTTAAAACATCATTAGAAATGTCACCCTATCGGTTAGTTTATGGTAAACCTTGTCATTTACCTGTTGAACTTGAACATAAATCATTTTGGGCTATTAAAACTTTTAATTCAAATTTGGATGATACTGGTAATGTGCGAAAATTGCAATTGAATGAACTTGAGGAATTAAGGAATGATGCATATGAAAATTCAAGAATTATTAAAGTAAGAACAAAAGCATTTCATGATAAAAGAATTTTTCGAAAAACATTTGAGATTGGTCAAAAAGTGTTGCTTTATAATTCTCGTCTTCATTTATTTCCAGGGAAGTTAAAGTCAAAATGGAGTGGCCCATTTGTTGTAAAAAATGTATATTCACATGGGGCCATAGAAATTGAGAATCCAAATAACGGTGTCACATTTAAAGTTAATGGTCAAAGATTAAAACCATATCTGGAATATCACCCACGTGACGAGGACACCGAAATTAATTTGGGTGACCCACCAGTTCTTGATTAAGTCTTTAATGATTTATTTTATTTTTGTTTGATTGATGCCCTGTACATAGTTTTTTTTAACATTGTTTTTCTTGTGTAAGCGTGTTTGTTTGACAGTTGTACATTCTCTCATCAATTTTCGTTTTACATCATGAGCACCTCAATGAGAAAATACTTGTTCGCACATATTAAAAGATTTCTGCGTATAAAATTTCACTTAAGAGGGTTGATACAAAGCTGTAAATCACATCCACTTTGGGATCTGCAACCACCAGAATTCGTGTCCTATGTTGAAGATCTAGAGGAACAACTCAGAACAGTAGAGAGTGGCATATATGAATTTCAAATGGAGCTTGAGGTTAACTCAATGAGAGGACGAATGTAAGTTCATTTTCCTTTTATATTGTGTGCTTCTTTTTGCTCGCTTTCACTCTTGATTTGATTTTACAGATTTGATTTTGGGGTGTTTTGATTTATTTTCCCGTATAAATGGCGGATAACGGTACTCCGTGACTTCTTAAGTCGGTATCTTCAGTTTCCCACAATAACTGAAACCCCAAAATCAAACATGGAAGAAATACAACATAAACTCCATAAGCATTTTCCCTCTCTCCCTCAGAATGCCCTCAGGAAAATTTACAAAGCTCGTTGTGAACGACTGCGTTTGTTAATGATCAATGGCATTCCTTCTGACATTTGTTGGTTAATTGAAGCAAAGGTCCGATTAGCAGGTGAGTTTTCTGGTCAATTTGTTTCTTACATGCCTGGTTTTGGTAAAAGTACATTTGCTAAGAAAAGGAGAGCTAAACGACTTGGCTCCAAATGTCATAACTGTGTAAGACTTGGTTGCAAACGACCAGATTGTAAATCTTTAGGACTGGTTTCTGATACTCGTGAAGATAAAATTAAATTCGTTAAAGATGGCATGAGTAAAGAATCGTTGGATGATATCTTACGATCTCTTGAGACGCATCGAAGTGGATTTGTGCAACGTGAGATTTATAATTTGTGGATACTATTCCAAAAAGAAAGTGCACAGTTTAGTCTTGGGAATCTGACTCAAAAAGACCCTGTTTGCCAGTTTATAAGAAAACTGAATAGGAAGCCGATCCTCGACCTATAAAGGGCGTTCAAGCCGTTATCGGACGTAAAACCAGAGGAAGATGTGAGCCACAATCACAACTACCAGTAAATATCCTTTCACTTCACTGTTATTTTACTTTACTGTTATTTATCATTTGCATTATTGCATTTAGCGATATGATTTTGTATTTAATAAATATTTGGTTTCTTTTACTGTTTGCTTTTTCTAATCATTACTTTCTTTTTACTGTTTGTTTTTGAATTATTGAGCCACGAGCTTTACTCATCATTTGACAAATATGCCAACCCATGTACAACTGTTTCTCATTATTTATGTTACCAAGATCTTTAAATATGAGCTCGTTTTTTTCAAACACTCACAACTTGTTTTTGAAAAATTAGTCCAATGGCATCATCTTCGAGTAAACAATTCAAAAACATTTGTGTGCTTTCTGGGTTTCACTATGGAAAGTACAAAGAGTTCGTTCAGGCAGCTATAGATCTTGGTCGTGTTATAGCAGAGAGGAAACTGCATCTTGTATATGGAGGAGGTGAATGAGGGTTATCAAGACTTGTCTCAAAAGCCATTTTTATTAGAGGAAGCCAAGTATTAGGCATTATTCCAAAAGCCATGAGACCGCTAGTATGCATGTCTGGCCCACCAATTGGAGAAGAATTAGTGGTATCAAGTATGCAAGAGAGAATATCTGAAATGATGAATCATGCTGATGCTTTTATTTTCTTATCAGGAGATCTTGCAACTTTTGAGGCGCTAATCACATTTGCATCTTGGGCCCACTTGAACATTCATAAAAAACCCATCGGTTTGTTAAATGTTAATAATTTTTATGACGGCTTGCTAACTTTTATTAACCATGCAATAAAGAATCATTTTGTTCCACGTTCTGTAAAAAAACTCTTTATCTCTGCTTCTACTGCTAATGAGTTACTTGATCTTTTACAACCTTATACACCAGAGCCAGATCCAAAGACTGTTGCACTGAATTGGTCGACTGATGATGGTAGCGGTAACAGTAGCAGTAATAAGAAGGGAGATTTAGATTTAACTCTCCGTTTGTAAATATTTTTTGTTGTAGTATTCATGTGCTGTCTTCTAAACTTTTTCTCTTTCCTTTTAAAACATTGAGGACAATGTCTTTTTCAGGTTGGGGGGAGGGAATAATTGATAATTGTGGAATGTCTTAGTCCTGGTTATGTGTTTACAAAAAAAAAAAAATTTTTTCCTGTAAAGACTAACTTAGGACAAATTTGATTCGAAGATGGCAGAATATAGAGAATGTAGTCTCTCTAGAAACGCATCTTCTTAATCTTAAGGGTGTTGTTAAAAAAAAAAAAAACTGACTTTTTCTTCGTCTTTGTTATCTGCTTTTAAGCTTCTGCATCAAGTTCAGGTGAGATCATCTCTTCTTCTTCTTTTATTATTCTCTTTTATTTTTTTCTTTTTGCATATCTGTAAAATTATAAAATGTTAAGATAATGTTTAGATTAGGTTGTGGGGTGGGGATAATTGACGTATGTTTTAAATATGTGTGTTGTTTTTCTCTTTTCTTTTCTTTGTTAAAAAAAACCAAAAAAAAATTTTATTTTTTTTTGTCTAGGATGGCCGTGTAAAGAGTCACGACTTTTGAGACGCATCCTAATAGTCTTGTTGTATTATATTTTGATTTTGATATTCATAGTAAGTTGTTTTTGTTCCCTTTTCTTTGAATTATTCAAATTTGTGAACTCTCCACTTGGTTATTAAGTTATTTAATTGTTTACTCATTTAACAAGTATTATTGAATCATTCTTCACACACACATTATGACACATACTAGTGGGTTGTAAGTTAAAATTTTATAGCATTTAGTTCTTTTGATTTATTAGGAATAGTATCTAAGGTAGTAGAAATTGTATATTTCCAAAAAAAACCAAAAAAAAAGAAAAAAGAAAAAAAATGTTTTTAATTTTGTTATATCTAGAAACCCGAGTAATTAAGTCCGTAGGGGTGTTTCAACACCTAGTGCCCTAAGGTCAACTGGTCTGGGAGTCACTGGCCTAAAACTCGTTACACGGGTAATAGATATATTATTTGTTTATTAGAAACCCGAGTAATTAAGTCCGTAGGGGTGTTTCAACACCTAGTACCCTAAGGTCAACTGATCTGGGAGTCACTGGCCTAAAGCTCGCTACACGGGTTAGAAATGTAATATTTAAAAAAAATAAATAAATAAAAATATGTGTGAATAATCTATTGCCTAAAGATATAATTTCTAATGAATTTTGGAACAAAAATGTTGTTTTTCTTTTAATGAAACCCCATAAGTATTGTGTTAATTTCTTGAGCACAAAAGAAGGTTTGATGATATTCTTGATAATGAGTGAACATCAATGTGGTAAAGAAATTTGGGAGAGTTCATAAATTTGGTGATTTAGAGGATAAATGAACAACTATTAACTTGCATGTGAATTTTATAAATCTTAATTTAATATAACGCTTTAATTGCTAGAGGGGTAGCAATAAGCTGGTTGGAGGGTGTGATTAGTATTAAAAATTGTTTAATTATCAAGCGATAATATGTTATTTTATGCTTATGTTATAATTTATATTTGTGTTTATGTAATATATTATGAATTATTAATTATGTTTTAAATATATTTAATTTTGTGTATTTTTATGTGTTTATTAGGAAAAATATTAATTTCACGTACTTCGAGGCTCCAAACAGATAAACGGAGGTCAAATTTGAATTCCGGAGGTCCGAAAACCTTAAGATCAATCAAGATCGGCTTAAAATTGGGTTTGTGTAAAAAAAATTGACTTTTCCTATTGACCGAGCACTGATTGGATGCTGAAATGAGCTTACAATAGATATGAGTGCATGGAATAGCTGTCAATCTTGACCAAATCTCAGCCGTTCATGATTCAATGGCCATGATTGTGCCATGTGGCAATAGTTGGTGAAGCAAGTTGGAGGATCCGAATCTTTGTATTCAGGTCGACCCGATCCACCCATTAACCCACCAAATCTCAACCGTTCTTTGGGTAAATCGGACGAGTCAAATGATGCCATGTGTGATGATTGACTTTTGAAGTTTGACTAGCCATTGGATCTTGATCTAAGGGTTGTGAGGAGCACATGCATGAAGCCTATGATAGACCGCAAAGCACTAGATTATGAATTTATTTTTCTATAAATAGTGCCTCATTTTTATGTTTTAAGCATCTCTCTACAACTCTCTTCTTCTCAAATTCTCTCCATCTCCTTGTAATCTTGATTTCCAGGTGTGTTTTTAATATTTTGTATAATTATTTTCATTAATAAAATTAGTTTTATTTCCAATTTTAGTTGTTTTTATTTCTTTTAATTATAAGTAATTCAATTTTACTACTTCTTTTTATTTTAATTATGCTTAACTAAATAATATTAGTTAGGGGAAGGTGAAACTCTTAGGAAATAAATATGATTTAATCAAATTCTATTTTTAATTTTATAAATGAAATTATTTTCTATTTAATTTTATACATGTTTTATATTTTGAAAATTTGATTTATTGTAGACAAACAAATGAATTTGGCACAATAAATTCTTAAGAACTTAATATAAGGCATGGTGAAATGGTATTTTGACTTATTGTAGACAAATTAAATTTTGGCACAATAAATACTTAATCCATCATAAAATTAAAGGGAAAATAATAATAATTTGTATAATTAATCTTTTGGGTAATAAATCTAAAACAAATTGGCAAAAAGAATTTATTAAGTTTTATTTATTTCTAAGAGTGGATCCATAACCCTAACTAGTTCAATTCCATAGTTTCATTTAAATTAAGTTATTTATATTCAAGTTTTAATTTCAATTTTTAGATAAAATAAAATAAACTAATTAAATTTTTTCTCTGTGGATCGACCTCGAACTCACCGAGTTTTAATACAACAAGACACTCTTATACTTGGGAGTTAAAAATTACTTTTAAGTTGTGTCAGAAAATAAAAGCATTAGCATGATTAAATATTTCAATTATTCTTTCTTATATACCTGAGACGACTAACTCTTCTCCAGTCGGTGAGTCAGACAAACTGCTCAAATGTTTTAGGGCTCTTGGGATGATGCCTAACACTTGACCAATTTTGATAACCCTCGGTTACCTCCTCTATACACCAAGTGTAATTTTTTCTCTGCCATACTTCGACCAAAATATATGGTTGCCTCAACGAACTCTTTATGTTTGCCATAGTTAAATCCAAAAAGCACATAAATATTCTTGAATTGTCTATTGTGAGTAGCTGCCATTAGGATACTTCTCAAAAATAATTTGTGAGTGCTTGACAAAAAAATCATATTTAAAAATCTTGGTGACAGTGGATCACAATTGTGTATGAGGTAGCATGTCAGTATTAAATAACGTGTAAAGCACATGGCTCGAGAGTAAAAAGGCAAACAGTAAAAAAATGATAAAATAAAATTATTAAAGACAATAATGCAAATGATAAAACAATTGTGAATAAAATAACAGTGAAGTAAAAAAATATTTACAGGTAGTTGCGACTGTGGCTCACATTTTCCTCTGATTTTACGTCTAGAAACGGCTTTAACGCCCTCTATGGGTCGAGGATAGGCTTCCCATCCAGTTTTCTTATAAATTGGCAAACATGGTCGTTTATAGTCAGATTCCTGAGACTATATCATGCATACTCTTTCTGGAATAATGGCCATAACTAGAGAATCGCTCCTTGCACATATCTACTGGTATACGTTTCAAGAGACAAAAAAATATCATCCAATGACTCTTTATTCAAGTCATCCCTAATGAATTGAATCTTATCTTCCATGTTATTAGACACCATTCCTAAAGAACATGGTTTTTATTGCATCTCATTCTAGCACAATTATGACAAGTAATAGAAATTCTTCGAGCTCTTCGTTTCCTTGCATAATTTCTTTTACCATAACCAGGTATGTATACAATAAATTTTGGAGGTAACTCACTTACCAATCATACTTTAGCCTCGATTAACCAATGGATGTCAGCATGTATGTTATTCCTCATGAGCAATCGCATGCGTTCGGACCGAACTTTATAGATTGTAAGGAGGTCATTCTGAGGAAGTGAAGGGAATCAATTGTGAAGTTTTGCTAAGATTTCGTTTCTGTCCATACCTTCGCCTCAGAATATCAGTTATTATGGGAAACTGAAGTAACCGACATAATTGTCACGGAGTACCGTTATCCACTATTTTACCGGGGTAACAAACTAAAACACACAAACAAAGAAAAACAAAATAAAACACATAAAGAAAATTACAATCATCCTCTTATTGAATTTACCTCAAGCTCCAACTGCATGTTGTAGACACTTCTTTCAATATCTTTGAGTTGGCTTTCTAAATCCTTAACATAGGATACTAACTCTGGTGGTTGCAGAGCCCAAATACGATGTATTTTACAAAATCAAATTTGCCTTTTGAGATGAGATTTTACACGCTGAAGTGGTTTAAGAATGTTAAGGAGAAATTGTTTAGCTATGGCACTCATGATTAACAATGATAAGAGAAAACTTAATGGTTAAACAAACACACTTATGTAAAAATAATTTCAATTAGCAAAAGAATAATAAAATAAAGAAAAAAATCAAATCACCGAAAAAAAAGAAAAAAAACTCAATTCAAATCTAGTGGGTCACTCAAATTTATTTCGGCGTCCTCTCCATGTAGTTGGTAATCTAGATATGACTTTAATCTTTAACCATTAACTTTAAACGTGACATCATTCTTTGGGTCCTTAATTTCAATTGCCCTATTTGGAAAAACAGTATGAACAATAAAGGGGTCAGACCAATAAGAGCGTAACTTACCTAGGAATAGGTGCAAGCGAGAATTGAATAAAAGCACTTTCTGACATGGAATGAAAGATTTTCTCATAATTTGCTTGTCATGAAAGACTTTCATTTGCTGCTTGTAAATTTTGGCATTTTCGTATGCGTCATTGCGAATTTCTTTAAGTTCTACCAGTTGTAATATTCTTTCTGAGCTACCTTGCTGCATGTCAAAGTTGAATTTCTTGATGGCCCAATATGCACGATGCTCGAGTTCCAGGGGTAGGTGGCAAACTTTTTCATACACTAGCATGTAAGGTGACATCTCAATCGGGGTCTTGAAAGCCATTCCATATGCCCATAATGCATTATCAGGTCTTAATGACCAATCTTTTCTGTCTAGCATTACCGTCTTTTCTAATATGTGATTTATTTCTCAATTACAGATCTCAACTTGGCCACTGGTTTGCGGATAATATGGGGTCGCCACTTTATGAGTGATTGAATACTTTGTCAAAAGAGATTTGAATGCTTTGTTACAAAGTAGGCACCACCATCACTGATTATTATTCGAGAGAATCCAAAGCGTGAAACAATGTTACTTTTCAAAAATCCTATCACTACCTTGTGATCATTGGTTCTACACGGAATTGCTTCTACCCATTTTGATACGTAGTCAACAGCAACTAATATGTATTGATGGCCAAAAGAATGGGAAAAGGGTCTCATGAAGTCGATACCTCATACGTAAAAAATCTCAACCACCAAAATTGAATTTAGTGGCATCATGTTCCTTCGTGTAATGCTCCTCATTCGTTGACACCTATCACATGAAGAATAGAAAATGTAAGTGTCTCGAAATATAGTTAGCCAATGGAAACCACATTGTAAAACTTTAGTCGCTGTTTTCTTAGCGTTGAAATGGCCTCCACAAGCTTATTCATGGCAGAATGAAAGGATATTTTGAATTTCACTTTCTGGGACGCATCGTCTAACAATCTGATCTTCACAATACTTGAACAAATACGGGTTATCCCAAAAGAAATTCTTTATTTCTGCAAAAAAATTAGTCTTGTCTTTCTTGGTCCAATGCTCTAGAAGTTGACATGTAACAAGATAATTCACGATGACAGCACACCATGGTAATACTTCCACACTCATCAATTGTTCATCTGGGAATGACTCATTCAATGTTAATGGTTTTGTAATTGTGTCAAATTGGACACGAGATAGATGATCTGCCACAACATTTTCTGTGCCTTTCTTATTTTTAAATTTCAAGTCGAATTCCTACAAAAGTAACGCCTAACGAATTAGTTTAACTTTTGCATCTTTATTTGTGAGAAGATATTTAAGAGCAGCATGATCTGTGAACACAATTATTTTACAACCAATGAGATAAGATCGAAATTTTTCCAATGCAAACACTACTGCTAGCATTTCTTTTTCAGTAGTTGAATAGTTCAACCGTGCATCATTCAATGTCATACTAGCATTGTAAATAACATAGGAAATTCGATCAACTCTTTATCCTAATACTGAACCAACTGCATAATCAGATGTATCACACATGTGTTCAAATGGTAACCTCCAGTTTGGGGGCTGATGATGGGCGATATTGTCAACAACTGCTTTAATTTTTTAAATGCTATAAGACATGAATCATCAAAGATAAAAAAATACATCATTAGGAAGTAGATTGCATAAGGGTATAGAAACTTTGCTAAAATATTTAATGAAATGTCTATAAAAATCAGCATGCTCAAGGAAAGATCTTACTTTTTTTACTGTTTTAGGTGGAGGAAGATTGGAAATAAGATCCACATTTGCTTTGTCAACCTCAATACATTTACTCGAAATGATGTGACTGAGAACAATACCTTATTTTACCATAAAATGACACTTCTCCCAATTTAACACTAAGTTCTCCTTAATACATCTCTATAGATCTAGTGTTAGATTATGTAAACATTGATCAAACGAGTCACCAAAGACAGAAAAGCATCCATAAAGACTTCAAAGAATCTTTCAACCATATAAAAAAAAATGTTCAACATGCATTATTAAAATGTAGCAGGTGCATTACATAATCCAAATGTCATCCTCCTCTATGCAAAAGTGCCAAAAGGACAAGTGAAATTGGTTTTCTCTTGATCTTTTGGTGTTATGGGAATCTGATTATATCCTAAGTAACCATATAGAAGCAATAAAATTCATGGCCTGCTAATCTTTCAAGCATTTGATCGATAAATGGTAAAGAAAAATGGTCTTTACGTGTGACAGAATTAAACTTTATAATCAATGCATACACGTCATCCTGTAGTCACTCTAGTAGGTATCAATTCATTATCGGCATTTGTAACTACTGTGACTCCTGACTTTTGGGGGACAACTTGTACAGGACTGAGCCATGAACTATCAGAAATATGGTAAATGATATTTGCGTCTAATAGCTTAAGGACTTCAGTTCTAACAACTTATTTCATATTAGGATTTAACCGACATTACATTTCCCTAGTAGGTTTATTATTTTCATCAAAGTGAATGTAATGCATGCAGTCTACTAGATTTATACATTTTATGTCTGTTATGGTCTATCCTAATACTCATTTGTGTTCTTTTAAAACATCCAACAACTTATCTTTTTATTCGTCATTTTGGGATGATGAGATGATTACCGGCAGAATATTTTCTTCTCCCAAAAATGCATATTCCAAAGTGTTGGGTAATGGTTTGAGCTCGAGTTTCGGTGGTGATTATGATGATGTGATGATTTTCTTTTCTGATGGTGCTGTTTGTTCAACTCTTAATTTCCATTTATTAGTGTCCATGGATGGTGCTGAGTTAGGTAGGGCGTTAACCTCATCGACCGATATGTCAATATCAAAATTCAAATCAAAGTGAGTT
The DNA here is from genome assembly GCA_018350135.1 of Citrus trifoliata. NCBI lineage: Eukaryota > Viridiplantae > Streptophyta > Magnoliopsida > Sapindales > Rutaceae > Citrus > Citrus trifoliata. Next base: position 7,924,959 of record CM031384.1, on the reverse strand, counting down.
AAACATGTTTGTAAAGGATCATCACTAAGGTTTGAAACAAAAGTATTATCAACTAATACTTCTATTAAATCCACATTAACAATTCCATCATCTGAATTATGAGGTTATTTGACAATGTTGAAGATGTTCAGCTCTATAGTCATGTTACCGAAGGACAACTGCATATTTCCAGTCCTGCATTAAATATGAGCATCCGCAGTTACCAAGAAAGGTCGGCCTAGAATAATGGGAATGTGCTTCCTTAAATCCTGTATTGGTTGAGTGTCAATTACAATGAAATCAACAAAAAAATAAACTTGTCTACCTAAATAAACACGTCATCCACAATACCACAAGATATTTTCGTGGACCGATCTGCAAGCTTGTAACACCACAGGAGTTGGGTGTAATTCTCCAAGTTCAAGTTTCACAAATACAGAGTAAGATAACAGATTTACACTAGCTCCTAAATCTAACAAAGCATTCTCAATTGTGTGGTTCCCTATGCTACATGAGATAATGGAGGAGCCTGAGTCTTTGCATTTTAGGAAATTTTATGTTGGAGTATAGAACTAATATTTTCTATTAAAAATATGTTCTTTTGAACATGAATATTTTTCTTTTTAGTACAAAGGTCTTTAAGAAACTTGGCATTGGATGAAACTTGTTTTATAACATCAAGTAAAGGGATGGATGTTAACACTTATCTGTTTGAAGATTTCAAGAATCTCATCTGTGGATTTTCCTTTCTTTCCTTTAGCTAACCTCTAAGGAAATGGAGCTTTGGGAATGTATTCTCGTGGGTTAGTTTATTCTTCTCTTCCGATGGTGAGTCATCAACACTCATTGGTATAATTTGATTTTTTTTTGTTACCGACATCTCCACTTTATTGTCGACTTCTTTTCCTTTTCACAAGTTCATAACTGCTTTGACCTCTCCATGCTGCTTCGGTGAACTGGTACTTGCATCATGTACTTCTTTAGGATTAAACCCTAGTTGACTTGGAAACTTGTCTTTCTCAACAGTCATTGCCAAGGTCTGAATTGAAGAAGTAAGTTGTCCCACCATCTTTTCGAGGCTTGAAATTGATTGGCCTTGTGAGTTGAAGCCTACTCTCATCTTATTTTGTAGTCCATTAATGGTGCGGTTCTGTTGCTTAATTGTAGAGTGAGTAACATTCTTGAAATTCTAGAATGCATCCTCCCATGGTCTAGGTTGAGAGTAGTTCTGCTTCTGATTGTATGGTCTAAATGGTGACTGAGAGGATTGAGGAATTGGTTGCATTGGTGGAGTTAGAGCTACTTGTCCATTCTGTTGGAATCCTTGAGACCATGAAAAATTGGGGTGGTCTCTCCATCCAGGGTTATATGTATTGGAGTATAGATTATAATTTGATGGTTTTCTCATTACACCTATGGTATTAGCTTGATTTGAGTATGAGTCATGGTCATGTAGTTTTGTTGATTTAGCAGTCGTTAACGATGCTATTTGTTGAGAGAGATCTTCATCCATCTCTTTGACTTTTTTTATTCCCGAAGTTGACTCGCCAATGTGAACCTCATTCACTCCTTTAATTCTTTTAGTATTCCTGAGTGATCGACTCTGCTGTTGGGAATTATCCGCTTGTCGCTAGAAGAATTCCAAATCTCTTATACACTTTTTGACAATAGCTCTCCTCCACTTGTTTCCATTAGCCATTCTTGCACATTTCCCGTACACATGATGTAGACACTTTAAGAGTAGCTCACTGAATCACTCTCATGTTTCGAAAAACTGCTCGTCTTCTCTCTGGGTAAACTCTAAAATTTCCCTACAAATAGCATTGGTTTTATGCACTGGGAAATATTTATTGAAAAATTTCGTTATCATTTGTTCCCATGATGTAATGCTATTATCAGACAATGTATTAAGCCATGAACGAGCTCTATCCTTTAGAAAAAATGGAATAATCTGAGTTTAACATCATCGTCTAAAACATTCTTATATTTAAATGTTTGACAAACAACATGAAAATCATTCAAATGATTATATGGGTCCTCATTTTCTAGGTCATAGATAGTTGGGAGACAATTTAGCACACTAGGTTTTAGTTCAAAACTCTTAGCAACTACATTTGAGTATCTTATACATGATGTGCTCAAATTAGGTAAGGGATTAAAATAGTCCTTAAATGGCCTCTCCTATGATGCTTGTTGTTGTTGCAAATCCATTTCAAATTTATTTTTAATGTGCTTGTGTGTGCGAAGTGTATTTTCTAGTTCAAGGTTTATAGGTTCAAGATTAGGTAATAATGACCTACTACCATGCATGCAAAGAACAAAAATAAATGGGAACAAAACAAATAAAATAAAGAAGAAGGAGAAATTACGGTACTAACTTTATCACGTTGTTACAATCTTTCTATAAAAACACACTAAAACAAATATGTGAAATAAATTAACTGAAAATAAATTAATAAAATAAACAAAAAATTCAAAGAAAATAACTTAAAAATTAAATTACAGAATTGTAAAGAATAGAGAAAGAAAAGAAATTATTACCTCTAAATGTAGATTCACTTTTTTTTCTCTTTTTTTCTTTTTTTAAGAAAAAAATACAAGAAAATAATTAAAAAAATATTCACAAAAATTAATTTTATAAATTAAAATTACTTACCTCCGCGGCAACAGCGCCAAAAACTTGTTATGCAAATTTTATTGAACTCGCAAGTACACGAATCTATTGTAGAATAGATCAATGGTGACGAGTGTCGATCCCATGAGAATGTGAATTTTAATTATGTATAGAATTAATTTTTCTAAATGAATTATTGGATTTGTGGTTAAAGTGATTTAGACTATCTTAAAATTTAAATTGAAATGGCGAAATTAAATTAAATTGGAAACTATTATAATTGAAGTGCTTGGGTATCTAGATCCGCATGAACATGCATCATGGGATAAATATTCCTTATTAGTGTCAATTAAATCATGAGGGGGGAATCCACACCTCATGAACCACACTCTAATCAATATGGTGCTAAGGGCTTATCATGCCAAATAATAATAACTTTGTATTAGGGAGTTGGTGAAACCAATGCGGTATTTAGACAAGATTATTATTATTTATCGACGAAAAGTCAAATCATCCACAAAAATTAGAGGGGAAGAAAAAGTAAATTTACCAAATAAAACCCATGACACATGTTGAGACTTCACCTTCAACTCAAACTTGAAAGAAATTAACTATTAATAATTGAAAGAAAATTAACTATTCATAATTGGAATAGGGGGAAAATGAAAATTTATTAAAATACGTAGAAAATACAAGATGGTGAAAGAATTACAGAAAATAGAGCCCAAAAATGGATTCAAAGATGCCAAATTAAGGGGAGGCCCCCTTTTTATAGATATATTCAGTAAATAGTGGCCATCGGATTAAAAACAATTTGGGCGCTCAGGATTGCATCACGTCATCAGTCAACAGTATGCAGTTTGAACAGTGATACGGTTTGACCCGGCTTGAACAGTAACGCGGTTTGGTTGAAAATAATTCTGTGTATATGCATGTACCGTACGCACAATTTTTGATCCACTAACATGCTACCACGTTACCAATCAACAGTGTATAAGAATTTTAGTCTAATAGGATCGTGACACCTCATCAGTTAATGCCACATCATCGGTTAATGCCACGTCATCGGTCAATGCCACGTCATCAATCTGTCTATGTGAACAGTGTCGTGAACAGTAACATAGAGAGTACCGTACATGTGAATATTTTCATTTTTCCTTTTATGCTCTTCCTAAGGTTTTCGACTGTCCTGAATTTAAAAGTGATATCCGTTTTGCCGTCTGATCTCTCGTTCATTGTGAAATGACCATAATACCCCTAAAATATATAAAATACTTAATAAAATAAAACACACGTAATTAAATCACAAGACACTTAAATACATAAAAATAAGGGTGTTAATAAGACTTGAAATGTAAAATGACGATTGTCTCCTTTATAAATATATATTTTCTAACACTCAACAAAGTCAAGATTTCAAAACAATATATTAGCAATATGCTAACAAATGTATATTTCAAGAATCAAACTTATGGGTAGACTACCCAGAGTTCTTTATAAAACTCACAAGTCACATATCTAGAGAAATTTCTCTCAATCAATGATTTTAAAGAACAATATATGAAAAAAAAAAGATCTTAAAGCTCTTCATTAAGCTTAAGACCTCAATATGATAAAAGTAGACAGTCTATTCCGATGATTAAAATTCCATTAGGAAGCGACTACACTTATGATTATAAAAGAATTGGTAAAATAGCCTATGAGATTCCTCTTAGTCAGGCTATAATACCAGATCATTCAGGGTTATATCCAAGGATTAACTTTGTTCCAAGAGCTGATCCAAAATTGATAAAAGAAATATTTGAATATGGTTTTCTTAACCTTATTTATGTAAGTGATGATTGCAGGGAATTAAAAGAGCTCTCAGAAAAAAATTACAGAGACTATCAATGATCTCAAAAGAATATCCAAAACAAAAGAAATGATTTTTATCAAGACCCTCATTGCTTGCCCTAAATACTGTGATAACAAGTCGTACACATGATTCAAGTTGGGATTAACATGACAAAAGTTAGTCCAACTGTTGATTTAGATCAGGTCTACAATGATTATGATCCAGAATTATTCGAGCCTAAAGCTCTCACTAGTAAAAGGGCTATTGTAATGAAAATCCTTTACAAATCTCTTGAGAGGATAAGTAAGGAAAAAATATGGCTCCATGAAGCCACAAATGAGCATATAATCTTTTCTATGAGTAGAAAAGAAAGCATCTTAGCCAAACATGCAATACTAAAAAAGAAAAAGGCAATATATGAAAATCTCGTGGAATCCAGCTTGCCAACACACTATGTGGTATGCAAGGTGTTAAAGCATCAGTCATTATATGGTTATTTCTACGAAGGATTAAAAGGGGAGTCTAGCAGGAAAGACATGTCATTAGATGAGGAAATGATAATTGGCATGTGACAGAGTCCACTGGAAAAGATAAAAGATGCTAGTATAAACCATCGATAATTCAAAAAGAAAAGATTCTAAAAAGATTAAGCTTATCAAAACCATGTAAATGTAGTTAACCAACAGGAAAAAGAGGACAATAAATGTCTTCAATGATATAAGAAGAGGGGGCCACCTTATCACATGGGATCCACAATCCACAAGAAAATTTTAACAAGTGTCATGTAAAAAGACATCACATCTTATAAATGGAAATATGTAAGAAGGGAAGGACATCACATGTCTAACCCTTCAACAATATATGTATTCTTTGTAGCCATCTTTTGTTAAATTCTAGCTATGAAATAAATAAAACTCTTTTGAGTGAAATTATCATCTTCTAGATATCTTATATAATCTTAGAAATTAGTCAAGAACCTTATATACTAATACTTGTGCTTGATGAAGAAGATTTCTTATTACTAAGCATTCTTTCAGAGGCAATCGTAAGAAATTTACTTAGACATATCTTATTAGGCCAATATGTTGTGTGTTGCGTTAGGCCGTGTGGAATAGTCACTAAAGTAATCTTGTATGATGTGTGGAGCTATGGCGGTGCAGACCATAGACCTCTCTATGGAGGCAATTAGTGAATCTATCTTAGAATTCCGAGAGATAGTATATTGGTTAGTAATCTTGAACTATCTTCTTTTGTTTTAGCAACAAACGAAAGAATGTTGGGCCTTGTTCGTTTTCTGAGAATTTTATAAGATAAAAAGTGATATGAGTAACTCAAATTCGTAAAAATGAAAAGATTTGTTAGCAAATTTTTAGATTTAATTGATAATTTAGATTTCAATCAAGAATATTAAGTTATTTATACAATTTCTATTGTTAAAAATACATTGAATGCAAGCAAGCGCTTATACGAAGAAATGAAAAGGATTAACATCAATAAAACCAAAAAGTATTTGATTCCTTTGAAGAGGAAAATAAGATAGCATTAATGGAATCAATTTTATATAGCATTAATGGAATCAATTTTATATAGTCTTGAAATAATACAAGATTGGTGCAAAACTAATAATAGAACTCAAAACCGACCATAAATAATGAATAATAATAATAATGATGATACGAATATGTTGATTCAAGAAGCTGAATTTAGATTACAACCTCTCTATGAAAGTCTTGATGATATGATCCTTAGTTGGGAAAATAGATTCAATGTATATATAGAGATGTTAGAAGAAAAAAAAATTGGTCAATATCTCAAAGGAGGCAAATAATCATAAATAGCATATCCCATTTAGAATTTATAGATTTATATGAATTTGATAATCATTTAGAAATTTTTAAAGTAATAGTTAAAACTTTAAAAGGTTTTAAGGATAGATGTAAGAGAAATGGAAGAAGAGATGATTTCTTAAGATTATAAGTCCCTAAGATTACTATAAAAATCTTGGGTAGTCAAAGGAATTAATAAAATTTAGCATATTTTGCAAAAAGATCCTTGTTATACTAGATGTTGTAGACATTGTTGTAAGCATTTAATTGTTGAAGTTAAAAATACTTTCCACGATACATGAAAATTTAAATTTATAATAGTAACTTAAAATGCATAAAATATTTAGTTTTAGATTTCATCAATGTAAATGAGAGACTAAAATTTTACTATTAAAACAAGTATACAAATTTATCAAACTAATTCAGAATATTTCTGTTGCAAGCAAATCATCATTACTAAAATAAATACCTAAACTCCTTACTGCACTCTTTTTTAACTAAAACTTTTATTATGATTAATTACTTATTTAATCTTACTCTCTCTCTCTCTCTCTCCATCTCCTTCTCTTATCAAAATCTATTATGATATATGAAGTAAATATTACATTTAACAAATGAATATTATTAAAAAATTAACAAATTTAGCCCTACCGTAATCCATACAAAATGAAATGATCGATACCCATCATGTAAAAATCAACAACTAAAGTTTCTATACCTTTTGAATCTATTAGAATTTTTTTGTCAAATCTCAAAAGTACAAACTCTAAATGATAATAATAAGTATTATAGTGAAACCAAAGAAAAACTTGATTTAGTAAGAAAGAATTAAAAAAAAATGAAAGAGAGAGAACTAGTTGAAGTTTTGACCATTGTTACAATAGAGAGATAAATTAGTAAATCAAAGGTAATTTTGTGATTTTTAAAATTAATAAATTCAAATAAGAAGTTATAATTTGATAATTATTTTAATTAAAAGAGTATATGTTGAAGGAATTTATTAGGTTCGAATAGCTCCACCTTTATAAAAGTTAGGGGTTCGTTTAAAGTGGTGACAATGTCCAACTCCTAGGCATACAGTATTTTCATTAAAACAATGTCGAAGTAATCGTAGTGATGGCCTCTACAAGTTGCAATACTTCATTGTGCACTATTAAGGATCATATCAAAATTGACCAATATGCCTTTGGTCGAGTGGGACAGCACTCGCTCTCACTCATAATAGTGTTTGAACTCTCATAAAAGTATTACGATGGTTTCATTTCCTTCCTCTATTATTAAATAATTAAGTAAAGACAATTTTCTTTCTTACGAAATATGAGTGAAATAGATGTTATTAGGTAGAGATATTCTTATCTTTTATGTTGAGTAGAGACAATTATTAAGTAAAGACAGTTTTCTCTCTTACGAAATGTGAGTGAAGTAGACGTTGTTCGAATATTAGTGAAGACAGTAATGTAAACTAGCCCCTGTATCAAAGAGGGAAAAAAAGAAGGAAAAAAATAGAAAAAAGAATGCAAAAAAAAGACAATTATTTTTTGAATGAGGCTATTTGAATCTACTAAATTCCTTTCTACGCTAATTTTTAAAAATAATTTTATTTTTAAAAATTAAAAATTTAAAAATTATCTTTCATTAATCTTTCTCTACTTATTAGTGGGGAAAACTGATTCACTAACATACACTAAAACTTCTTCCAAAATATCTTTTGGATAAACATTAAATCTATTATTAAGTTGAATAACAATACCAGTTGCTTTAAGTATCCTGTGTTTTAGGAAGTATAAACAGAATAAGGCATGACATTAATAGATGAAGTTAAATGTAGTATAGCTCGTTCAAACTTAGTGTTACTAATTGTGCATGGAATGGTGAAACTTCCTGAATCTTTGCATTTCATAGTGTAAGTGTAAATGTCAATAGTAGTGTGATGTGATATCAATTATTGTGTTATTGTAATGCCCATGATATTCCCCCCCACCTCCCCCCGCCCAAAAAAAAAAAAAGAAAGGGACCATATTAAAATTGTTGATTCAAGTGTCTACATGCAGTATCATTCGTTAATTATGGAAAGGAAAATGAAGCTCCACTTCATTGATGTGAAGAGATACATGTTGAACATTTAATAAATCAATCAAACTTTGTAAATATACAGCTAAATTTTAATCAAAAGAGGTGAGAAAAGAAACCAGAAAAAGAATAAATGGATATGAACAAGCAATTGTTCTTTCTTTGTCTGTACAGTTTCAATCAATCTGTAAGCAGGAAACCCAGAGAACAAGTGAACAATTATGTAATAAGAGGAAAAATCCCTCTTCTTGCGTATAAACTGTTGACAAAACCCAAAAGTTAAAACCAGCAATCACAGGAATCATAATAGCCACGCAGCACACTCCCAAAAGATGGGAAAATATATTTCAGATTTTGTGTTGGCAAAATTCAGGACGCACGGAAGAATTAGGGTTGCAAAAATGCAAAATATCTTCTTTTGCTCAAACCATCATTGTGCTTGCTTTGCTTGGTTATCACTGCACTAAAAGCTGTGCCCAAAAAAAAATGATTAATTAATTAATTTAAGAGAATGAATAATCTTGTTCATCATGGCAAAGCTCTTTCCTCAGTTTGTGGGAAAATAATCTGCAAGCATCCATGCTTAGATCAATGGCCGCTGAAAGAGCTATAAACAATGCAGCATCGGCCATGCAAGTCACGTGCTGCACCCCAACTTCTACCATAGGCTTGCTTACTTTTCCTTCACCTTCAACCGTTGAGCCCATCACAAACCCTTTAACCGGTGACCTTGAATTCAACAAGGATTCTCTCGTAATTCTACCATCAATGCAAAATTTGCCACCCTTTTTGACGCTCAATGTGGCTTCGGCAATTGAGATTCTGCTGTTGGGGCCGGTGCTGTCCGTAACAAGCTCAAACTTGTAGCCTAAGCCATCAACGGCGCCTCTCTCTCGCCATGCCTCGAGACGGCCCCACGGTTTCCAGCTGCTTACAGAGAAACCATTAGGCCGGAGGATCAGCCACGCACCGGGGTTCGATCGGGAGACCCGGTCTGACCCGGGCGAGGGAACAAACGGAGTGATCATGGAGGCGGCCGCAACGGGTGAGCCCGAGAGATCGTATATCATTATCATCCATCCTTTACGTTCTCTTCCGCTTCGTTCTTTATCACCTGAGAATGTTCTCATCCAGCCTCTAGTGCTGCCGTTATTGTTGTTGGTAAAATCTGATGGCAGGGATCTGTTTAATTAACACATGGCAAAATCAATTGATCAATATACTGAATAGTAAGCAGAAGCTAGAGTAAGCTGAATTATAAAAGAGCAACCAAATATCTCTGCACATGGATGGAACCAGAGGTAGGTAACCAGTTGACGTACGGTTAAGGAGATTCAGATTCTAATTATCTGTTTGACCAAATTATAAGTATGCAATGAAAGTGAGTTGATAATTATTTGCCTTTATGTTTTGTTCACTAGGAAACCCATTTTTGAATTTTTTTTCCCTCTATGTAACCACTGAATATTGTGATCAGTCATGGTTTGTAATAATGCAGATTATTCGCATGCAATGCCAAGTTGATATTCTCCTCTGGGTACTAGGGAATAATAATAATAATTACAACTTGCAAATTAAAGATATAAACAAGAAATTCAATTTTGCTGACTCTGTAAATAAGAACAATTCTGAAACATAGTTTAAAACGAAAATACCAAAGACAAGACTACAGTATCAATTAAGGATTCAATATGTACGTATGTAATCTTGATGTTTTAGTCAATGTGCCAAATATGGGACGCCAGCCGACTGATTAACACATGCGAAATTGTTGTTTGATGGGGCCAAGATTATTAGATGACCAATCAATTAAAATACGGCATTACCAGCTGTAATTAAGATATTGTTACCTACTACATATAAGATCCCAAATTTTTCACGTTAGTTACTATGGAAGAAACAGGGGCTTGCATCATGAGGATGAGGTGAACAAAAATGGGAACTAGATAGTGGTGAGCCCAACTTTGGTTATTATGGCATGTGTGGGGTTAGTTAACAGCTAAGAAAGAAGTTGACAACCCACATGCCTTACTTTGTCAGGGAAAAAAAAAATTCGGAATACTCCCCGAATTATTCAATGCGACAAATAATAATAATAATAATAATAATAATTTCTTTTGAAAAAGTGTTTACCAAACAATCATGAGTAGCAAAAATTAAGTTTACAAGAAAATAAAAATAAAATGAAAAATGTAAAATTACCTTGATCTTGAGTTTCGGTCAGCGCTGAACTTGCAACTGAAAACGGGTTGTCTGATATTCCCCTGAATTTGGAAAACCACGGGACTACACTCCGGCTCACCGCCGAACTGGAATACGAACCGGGGATCCGGTTCAGAACGGACCGTCAAGTGAATCCGAGCGGAGGGTTTATCCGGCTCGCTTCCGAGTTTCAGCCACCCATTACGGAAGACAATGGACTTAGAGTCAGCCCCAGCGAGGTCGATGATGACATTGAGCCGGCCAAGCAACTTGCCCGAGCTGACCCCGCACGTGCTGCCCATGCGGCCCGCGTAGACGGACACCCGGAGGGTGATGGGTTTGCTCGAAAGGCGGCGGAGAGAGGCGGCGTCGAGGTGGAAGCCCAACGCAGACGTGGAGGACTCCGGTGGGGCGTCGTTTTGAGACGTGCAGAGAGGCATGAGGGCTGTTTGCGAGGGGAAGTTCTTGATCTTGAGCTTGCAGAAGCACGGGGTTGACGAAGGGTGGACGCCCGGACCAGCAGGTCGGGTGGCGGCGTGAGGGAGTTTGAGAGCCAAAGATTCGACGATCAAGCGAACAAATGGGCATGGATCCATGCTTGTGAATGAATGTTAAACTTAATTTTCTTGCTGGCAAGAAGACGAAGAAGAAGGAGAGAAGTGAGTAGTGAAGCTCGTAATGTACGTCAGTTTGAAGAGATGGGAAGATAGAGAGAGCGCTTGGGGAACATCTATATCTTCATGGACTGTATTGAATGTCGGCTCATCTCATCTCACCTGTCTTAACCTTTTTTTTTTCTTTCCCTTCTCTCTCTCTCTCTCTCTATATTAACTGTTGATTTCTTGTGCCAAAATTTCTCTTTCATTGTCGCTTTTTCTTCTCGCGGGAAAATGGTGCTAAAACTATGACTGTGCTGTTTAAAATATTATTTCTAAAAAATTATCAATTCAAAAAAGATACGATGTTTCTAGGGCTAATGTTACAAAAGTTTTGAAAAAAGAAAAATTATTTATTTATTTAATTAAGGCCGAGTTTGGAAGTGCTGTGCTGTACTAGCCAAACTGTAGGATAAGAATTTCTTGTTTTTTATAGATGTAATCTTCGTTAATTTGAAGCTTGCCTGCCATAATGCACCACTCTCAAACACAATCTAAATCATTATTAGTTTTTTTTTTTTATTTGCACACAATGTTTAAAAACGGTATCATAAATTTGTATCTCGTAATGGAGTATTACTACTATAATAAGAATGTATAGCATATATTCATGTGTGAAGCAACATAAATACAACAATATTAAAATATAGTGGGTAACTATTCGATTATTAATTCATATTTTTGACTTACTTATCGTTTAATCTTTATGTTTTAAAAAGTATTTATAATACTCTTATTATTAAATATGTAACTTTTTTTACTCCTACTTTTCGTTTTCTTTTATAATAATACCTTGCAAAAATATTTTTGTCATTAATTAATTTATCTATAAAAAATTATTAGTAAATTATTATTAGTAAATTAACTAATAAGTATCAGTGTGAAAGAATTAGTATTTTTTTTTACACATATGCAATAATTTTCTAATAACTATTTATAAATAAAATAATATTAGAGAACTTAAAGCAATTTTTAATATCCTTACAACAATTTTACTAATAATTATTTTATAAAAAATTAATTTACCAAATGAATTCCTAAAATTAAAATAATATTTTTTTTATAAATGTTTATATTACTTTTAAGGTTAATTTAATAAATTATTATTTTTCCTTTTCATTAATATCCCCAAGAATAATGTTGCAAGAATGTTATTGTAAAAGGAAAGAGAAAGTAAAGATTAGAGTGTAACATATTTTATAACAGAGGTGTTTTGAGATTTTTTTTGAAAATATAATAATTAAATAAGTACTTAACTCAAAATATAGGAATTAAACATGCATTTCCCCAAATATCCTAAATTTTAAAACTATAGATAGACATGCTTTCAATGTTTTGATTGTCAAATTAGTACATTTGTCATCATGTAGGCTGCCTATAACTCTTCAGTTAAGTTCATGTTTTAGTAATTCTTCGTATAAATATATAGTTACTAAAATATATAAAATTAAATAATTCTCATCGTGTCAAAAAAAAAGAACAAAATTTATATCTTTATGTTCATCTATATTTTTTATATCAATAGTATTACACATCCTAAATTTTTTATCCCAAAAAGTTATCCCAAATGATGTGTCATTAATTGAGTAGTTGATAATTCTTTACAAGATCCAAGTGAATTAATTGTATTATCTCACCAACTAATTGATAAATGACACATCATTTGGGATAACTTTTTAGAATAAAAAATTTAGGATGTGTAGTATTACTCTTTTTATATAAACAGTCGCATAAAATAATTATCAATCTTTTATAAATATTAGACTCATAAAAAAATATAGGTGGAACATACACACTACATGCATCATTGTGTGTTTGTGTAATACAATTTTGACATATAAAATGACTCTGAAAATTAAACCAACTATTCCTAACCGTGACAAAGCAAACGTTGAAAACTCTTGGCATGAATTCACATACTTTCGGTACATTTTATGTAAGTCTTGCTGCTCACCTAATTGATTTGGTTGTAGTCAAAATTCAAGGAGAGCAAAAAAAAATGAAAGAAATTAGCAAACGATAAATTGGCGATAAAATGGGGGAGTTTTTCTCGGCAACATACATTTGGACCCACAATGGGGTCGTGACAGCTGGGTTAAGGTTGTCACCACGTTGTTAATTTGCTAGGGGAAGCTTTGGCCAAGCTGAAGTTTGATTGGGCAAGAATTTTTCCCGAATCCAAATCAGCATCAAATATGAGAGGAAGAGAAACTATTGACGTGTCATTCATTGGCACCTTTTCAACTCTAATCGCTGTTTTGGACGGCTTTTCTTGACGGCGCTTACGGGATTTATGCTTTTCTTTTTAAAAAAAATTATTATTTTTTAATTAAGAGCTCAATAAATCGGATACAAGCATTTATCCATATTCCATAATCATAAATCATAATCTTATGTTGTAGTTCCGACTTCTTAATTTCTTAAACAATTATTCGAATATTATAACATATTCTCCACAAAAGTTTTAGAATATTTGTTGTAAATTATCTAATTAAGAGTGTTTGATAAATAATAACTCGAAATGGAATTTTGAACTTTTAATATGAAAAATTACATTACAGGAAAAGAAAATTAAACTCAATACATTTTAAGAGTTTTCAGAAAATAATACGCTACAATTAGCAAATAAATCATCAATTTTCTTAGAATATGCGAAATTATCAAAAGTATGGTGAGCAAAAATGGTTCGGTTTGATTGCTAGAATTATTTCAAAAACTGATCGATTCTTAGTAAAAAAATTAATCAAAAAATTTTATAAAAAAATGCATAGAAAACTAATTCAAATTATTCTTTAATTCATAAATTTGAGTCATTTCCAGTTTCAGGTTCTAGTTCAATTTCTAGCAACCTCAAATTCAAAATACCTGCCATTTGAATATATCACAAAAAATAAAAAGAAGAAAGTTTATAGTTGAATTACACAGCTGCAAAATCAACTAGAGTACACTTAGATAACGTTCTTTTTTTATTTTTTGAAATTTGAATGAATCTAATTTTCTTTTAAGTCTAAATATATTTGAATATGAAAATCTAAATGACACATTTATTTTTTTTTCTAAATGTCTGAATATAAGTGGCATTTAATTTGTTTTTATAAATAAAAAAATTAGACATAGTTATTTGACATTAATATCCGTACAAAAAGAAAGGGATTAGATTTTATAGTTGAAGAAATAATTATATTTTATAGAGATTTTTATAATTATAATATTTATTTATTGTTAGGATATTTTTCTATTAAGATAAAAGGAACAAAATTTTATTTTTACTATTTAAATGTAAATGTCTAAAAATTAAACATAAGATTAAAAATAAAAACCAAATTTCAAACTTAAAATGTTTAACGAACAATCCCTTGTTTATACCCAGCTAAGATAAGAAGCATCTAGAATTGAAAGAAGACGCTTAACAAACGGTTGACAAAAGGAGGGAAAATTTGTTTTAGTCGTTGTGCTATCCAGCTGGAGATGAGCTGTGCACTTGATGCTAATTGGTCCATGTCATCAATCTTGAAGCCAAGTCATCGGGAGACGCTTAATTAGCTCGTTCCTTTTCGGTTGTATTGTCAAACCTTATCCTAATTTGATAATATTTCCACCATTATTTTATGTATACTTTATTTTGAGAGCGACCAGAGCAGGGCAAAATCTTCGTTGGGTGGGGGGACCCTTTTTTAATTCAAAGATACAATATTGATTTGATCGGAGCGTGGGGCGGGTGGGGGGAGGGGGGCAAGCTTGTTGGCACGCCATCCCGTTTGCTTGGCAAATCCCATTCAAAAACATGATGTTTGTTTCGTTTCTACGCTACCAAACCAAAACAGTGCTGACTGCGAGTGCTTGCCACAGCACATGCACTGTTCCTGTGGCCAGTGGGATGCTCACAACCGGACATTCATTAATTCCCAGTTCACTAAAGAATAAAGTTCACCAGGTCAAGTCAAGTTCAAGCCTCGCCGTGAATCAATTAGTGGCTTAATGATTGCTTTTAACAACTGGGTTACATTTTTCCCTTTTACTGTTACGTCGCGATTGCATGGTCCATGTGTGGGATCCTCATGTCATGCATGCACCAAACGTGAGGTGGCCGAATTTAATTGGCTGTCCCCTGCCTTTATTGTGGGGTTATTGCTGGTCGTTGCCGGCACTGGTTTAGTAAGAATAATGAAAGAGATACGCTAATTAAGACCGTGTACACTGTATTATTTATGATATGCCGATTGCTTTTACTTTATACAAAACAATTATTCAATATTCAAACTTTGAGTGTGCGCTCAGCTGAATTGTTATTCGGAAGACTGCTGGCGGAAACGTATAGGTTAGCTTGTAAGTCTACTAGCTTCCCTCCTTAAAAGTGAAAAAGTGTTCATATGCCCTTGGCTAGGAAGACAAATTTTGATTGGACCCCGTGATACAATAAAATCATAATGAAGATATAAATTCTTATACAAATTAATGTGTCGATATATTAATGGTTAGATTAAATATAAGATTTAACAATTCAATTTATTCACTGAAGTGAACCTATATAAAAAAAAACAGTTGATAATAATTGCTTATGATCAAAGCATATTTGAACTTTGAAGGAATATTTGACACGTGTATATTTTTATATCTCTATCACTTATTACTTTGAAAAAAGAGTAAAAAATTGTAATTATCTGTTTATTTTATTTTATTGATCAAAATAATTGGTCAAATAATCACCGAATGAACCTTTTTACTTGCCATCCATTTCATTGTTGATCTTGATTCTTGACCTTGACATCATTAACTAATTTGACCTAAAATACGTTAAGATGAAGTAAGCATGGCTTCATCAAGAGCAAGTGACAGCGATCACCCCACTGGCCCACTATTTTTGTTGGGCCCTCAGCGTTTGGAAATCAGGCACGTATGTACCATCAATGTCCGTTAACGTTATCAACAGTTCGATACCGAGTACTGATCGGAATTTTGAATTTTTTTTTATCTAAATTCTATTCTAAATAATATGTGGTTGATTAATTAACTAATAATTTTTATAATATTTAAGTAAATTAATTATATTATCTTTATTAATTAATTAAAAATTTAGGATATGTAGTAGCATTATTCATTTAACACTACAAATCACGACACTTTAAATTTCTTGTTTTAATTTATAAGAACAATGCTCCCATGAACCCCATAAGACCGAGAGTATTTCTCTTGATACTTCATCATATTTGTACATATGAATATCACTATATGTGTAGAATTTTTTTTTTCTTTTTTACCTTATCAAGTTACCTAATGTTGTACTTTATAACAACTTCAAATTTGTATCTAATAATCTAAAAATATTTAGTAATTTTAAACCACACTTTACTTAATTAGAATAATTCTTTTATTGTAAGTTACAATGTTGTGTAATTTAACTACACCCTTTTTTTAATTACAATTACAATACTACTAATATTTTATAATCAATAAATTATTAAGACTAATCGATATTATTTCTATTGTAATCAGTAAATTATTGAGACTATTCAGTAAATTAAAATTGGGGTAAGCTAAATTTCAAAAAAACAATTTAACTTTTGAAATTTAGTTAGCTTGGGCAAACAAGCATCACTACAATCAATAGTGTATTCATCCATAATTTTATATTAAACAATTTGTACAAGAGGTTCGAAATTACAAAAAAAAATGGTTTGTTTCTATATAACTTATTATTTTGAAAAAGGGGAAAATTTGTAATTAGTTGTTTATTTGATTTTATTTATCAAAATAATTGATCAAATAATTACCGGAAGAACCTTTTCACTTGCCGTTCATTTACACGGTGGATCTTGATTCTTGACCTTGAGATCATAGATCAATTTGACCTGAAAGACGTTAAGATGAAGTAAGCATGGCTTCATCAAGAGCCAATGGCAGCGATCCCCACACTGGCCCACTCTGTCCTTTGGGCCCACAGCGTTTTGCAAATCAGGCATGTATGTAACATCAATGTCCGTTAACCACACCAAATCTTTAGTTCAAAATTGTATGAAGTATGAACAATGCTCCCGTGGACCCCACAAGGCCGAGAGAGTCCTCACGTGCTTCCTCGCATCTGTATATATGAATATCACGACATGTGCACCTTTGTTTTTCCTTTTTTGACCTCGATGAGCTAAATGATATTATAACACCTCTAAGTTTATCAAATAAATTAAAAATATTTACTAATTAAATTATATTTAATTTAATTGATGCAACTCTTAAGTTATTATAAGTTAAAAATAATTTTTTAATCGTAGCCTTTATTTTATTTTATTTTTACATACATATGTTTATAACATAATTTTAGAAATTTATTGATATTTTACTTCAAAATTTATTTTCACTAATAATACTGGATAGAAATCTACACTTACAATTCTAAATTTTTTTAGCTTAAAAAAGAAAGAGCCTCTGTAGTCCTCAACCCAACGATGAAGTCAAAAATTCATTAAGTGTATGTAATTTTAAACGACAATAGATTTAAGATTTTTAAAAATATTAATCTTAAGGATGTGAGTTTTTTACCATATAATTCTTAAATTGTTTAAGAGGTTAGAGGGTAAATGTTTGACTTATGAGAGCGGTAATTATGGTTATAAGGATTAAAATTTAATAAATTCATTGGAATCAAGAAAGTTTTTAACCCATTTGTTATTAATTATTTTCATGCTTGACTCGAACTACTGCTTTCAACATTGTTGAAAAAACGGTCCATCATGAGACTACAAGGCCAATGACATTGTTATACAAATGTCAAATCTGCATATTTGATATGTTCATTGTTGCAAAGATTTTCTTGTGTCCACATTCTGCTCAAGTGGGGCCTTAGTTTGTAAGAGATACAGCCATAGGTACATATAAGCAAATGAAAAATAAGTAGCAATGTATCACAATTTAGAGGTGGTAAAATGGGTTACAATAAGTGATCAGGATCCTCTCCTGATTTGATATTGTTCAGAGTAAATTCTATTAATGTAATTGATGGTTAATAAATTAAAAAAAAAACAGTTAAATCCTAATCATAAATTAACACTAAAAGACAGATGACATAAGATCTATAAAAAATCAGGAGTGTTCAGATTAGCAGAGGATTTTAATCCTACAATAAAATTATATGACGTGTATACGACACGATTTTTTCATATTCGTGTTAATAGATATTAATATAATTAATAAAATAAGTTGACCCGATAAGATACAATAATTTGACACGACAGGACACGATAAATAATCGTGTCGTATCCATACTGGCCACCTCAATATAATTACACATTTATGACATGAATATCAATTAATATGTGGTAATATTATTTAAAAAATTAAAACTAATATATACATACCAAACAAAAAATTAATTATTCATGTCATATCCACATTATTTATAAAATTATTAATTTTATATTTATGTGATATTAATTTATTTAGAACCTATTCTTAAGAATAATATTAACATATTTATTAATTTTTAAATTAATTTTTTATTTTTATTAAATATATCGGGCGAATACGATTAATAAATAAGTCATATTTATATTTAGGGGGTTGTCACCTTTCTCCTTACAGTAATTAACATATACCATTTACCCCCTGCAGTTTTTATAATGGCCAAAAATCCCCTGACAACATAAGTTTATAATATTATCTTTATTTTTAATTACTCTTTTATTTACATTTATTATAAATTAAATAAATTACATGAATAGACACTAAATAAAAAAATTAAGTATTAAAAACAAGAAATATATGTTTTGATATAAGCAAAAAAATTAATAATAAATTTTTTTTAATTATTTATTTTGTGAACATTTTCTTATAATAAACATTTTTTAATATTTTAAAATTAAATGTAAAACGTATAGGCAAAATATTTTATAATAAATTTTTATTTGTCATTCAAATTTTCTTATAATAATTGTTTTATCATTTTATAATAACTTTCTTATATATTTATTATAAGAAAATTTTCACAAAATAAATAAATACAAGAAAAAAATTTATTATTAATTTTTTTACTCATATCAAAACATATATTTCTTGTTTATAATGCTTAATTTTTTATTTAGTTTCTATTCATGTGATTTATTTAATTTATAATAAATATAAATAAAAAAGTAATTAAAAATAAGAGTAATATTATAAACTTATGCTATCATGAAATTTTTTTACTATTATAAAAATATCAGAAGGAATAATACTATAGATTGATTACTATAGAAAAAAATTGACATATTTTGATATTTCAGCACAATTAATTAATGAATAAGATGTATCCATGTGTATATCAATTGGAAACGACACAAAATTACACCAATTGACACCCCCCTCCATGACATCACGAAACTGGCAGACAGGAACAGGCAGGCCACTTTGGTGTAATCCGTTGATTTGATTCGATCGATTTGGGTAAGGTGGATTGGGACCAGCCTATTCTAATCATGCCACTTATTATGATCATGATTAACCGGCGCATATTCCAATGCCAGATAACCATAAATTTATGTTTCTTAATATGATTTATAATCGAAGTTTAGGACCACCAAGACCGCGCCGTATATGGTCATCAACTAGGTCCAGTAGATGTGATTAATGGTTATTAATTGATTTAATTTAAACAATATTTGCATCTTATAATATCAACGTATCTGAATGTTACAATAAAATATTTTATATTATTATGAGTTACTTATAAAATATTATAAAAAATCAAAATATCCTCGATTAGGGGGAAAAATAAAAGATGCTTCTAATTCACTTCCTTTGGTAAATCATTAAGGACTATGATTTCTAATATAATATCTATGTATTGCTTAAAAATAAATTAATAAGATTTTTTTTATTTAACTCTTCTCTTGTTGGTGTTAAATTCGCTATGCACTTGCCAGGCGCGAATGACTTAACTCCATCTATTCATTGGTTAATCTTTTATTGAGAAATATCTCATTAAATTTCTTTGTTTGATTTCATGTAACTTGTTCCATAACAATGATTTTTAATTTTTTTTTCATAGTTGACCACCCATTAGAATCTCATGAAAAACCCTTTTTTATCTCCTCCCAAAAAAAAAAAAAACTCTCTTTTACTCCTCCAATTTAATGTCTGATTATAAGTATTAAAAAATAGTGTGTTCTATACTTCTTTATAAAGTTTGCAGTGAAATTTTTAAGATAAAATTTAGGATGTTTATCACTGCTCTAAATCTCTAATCACAAATATCAAATAATATTAAAAAAAATCGTAGAAATAAAATGGGAGATGATTATCAATTAAAAATTCATTAATTGAGGTATCAGGCATGGTTGTACAGATTAGGGGCTTCAAGAGAATATTAGCGGGGGTGATATAGCAAAATTTCACCCCAAACTAAGTGCTGTGAACAATGCTCAGGTGGGGTGTACTTAAACTTTTAAAGCCCAAGAAATTCATGCCGGACCGAGCCGGCGGCCCAAAACTTCATTAACACGCACTCTGGCCACACGTCTCACATGCGTTAAAAGACGAACCTTCTGGGTCGCACTCGCGAGTTGTTTGTTTCGTAATGAAGTTATCGACAACGGGTCTTCGAGTTAAAATAAAATTGACGAAGCAATAACAAGCTCTAAAGACCAAAAGTTTTTAAATTTTCTGCTGCTTAATTGCTTATTGTCTCTTCGGAGCATACTATCGACACGGGGAAAGCGAAGATCTAAAAGCTGCGCGTTTCGCTTGAATTAGCCATCTGAGTCTGCAATGTCTTCACCTGCTGAGTAAGCTCGTAATCTGTTGTATTATTTTTATTCAGTGCCGTGGCTAGAAACTTGGTTATAGATTTTGACGCCGTGATTTGTTTAGTTGAGGGATTTGAAGAATTAGAGTCCTTAAACTTGTATTATGTAGTAAATGATTGGTCTTTTTTAATCCTAGACTTGGAACTCATGTTGAGTTAATGTTATTGAGTTTCTTGATCTCTCAAACTCAAAAGTTGATTGAGGATATTTTTAGGATTAATCCACGGCTTCACTGGAATGGAATCACTAGCTGTCAAGTACGTATAGGTAGGTAGTTTGGGAAACGTTAGCCGCCATTTAAAATTTGGTGTTTATCGAATACTTTCTCGTCGTCTTTCAAATTTAAGTAGAGACATAAAGCATGTTGTGAGATGTAGCAAGGTATTGATCGCGCACCAAATTTTAGCGTTTCCTGAATCATAACTTGTTCCATTCTTAAAAGTCAGCTTCACTTTGCAATCTTTCTTTTGATCTTAACAACTGTGGATTGGCAGAGAGTTAATCTCTTTACTTAGAAAGAAAAAGTGCTGAATGATAGGAAAACCCCACTTAAGTGCATATTATTGATTACAGACACATTAGTATAGTATTAGGTAATTTCACACCGAGCAGAATGCATACAACGGGGTCCCATTTATGTATATTTTTTCAGTATCTAAACCAACCATCAAGGCTGTACTATGTCTATGTTCTCAGAGCAAATTTTGCGGGGTGACAAGGCTGTGTGGCTGTATATTGCAATGAGTTAGCAGTGGCTTTGTGTTATTTAAATTATTATGAAAAATTGTTTATCATTATGCTTACTAGAAAAGATAATACGTTCTGATGTAGAATGTTCAAAATTATGGCTGAATTGATCTTATGATGTTTTTTAACCATACAATTTGACGCCTTACCAGCCGGACGGTAGAACGATAGATAGCTTTGGTGGCAATACAAATATTTTTGGCTGCTTGGTCCCAGTCTTTGCTTTCTTCTCTGGTTTTCTCTTTTATTTATTTATTATTTAATATAAAAAATGAAAATAATTTCTGTAACATAATGCTGATCATTGAAAGCCTTATCCTCCTTCCTATTTCAGATACTATCACTCTCTTCCACCCATATGCAAGGCTTATGGGACCTTGTGTGTTGCGGTCACTACAGTTTGTTCGTTAGGATTATTGGATCTTTCTATTCTTGCATTAGAATACAAGCTCGTGTTTTCAAAATTTCAGGTATGGGTTCAGCTTATGTGATTACAAGAAAATGACTCCAGATTATGTGCTGATGACTGTAGAAAAATGCTGCATTCGTTCCTAAATATTTATTTGACATTTTTTCAACTGATTATGCTTGTACTTCTCAAATGGTGACATTAACTTATTTGGCTTTAATGTCATGGAAAGCCAATATATATGCGTATAAATATGCTGCCAATAAGTAGAATGCTTGATTGTGCTTGGTATTCTTTTGTACAAATTTAACAGATGTTAACTGTTGCAAAACTTTTTAAAGATCTTCTTTCCTTCACATGTGATGCTACAGCATTTGTGTGCAGGATACGTAGGTTGAAATTAACATGTGCCAATCTGACAGCTCTAACAAAATTTTAACCACTCCAAAATTGTTTTGAAGACACAGGTCTGTAAAACCCTTAATTCCTTTATAGAAGGCTGTTCTAATAACTTCTAAAAGTTTATATTTGGACTTTGAAACAGCACAATTGTGTTTGTTTTTCAATTTGTTAGTTAGTCCCAAACTTTATGGTTGGGTTAAAGATTTGGTTTCCTTGGTGTTATTGCAACTTCATAAGCTGATAGGTTGGTTACAAGTTGTGCTAGATAGAGTTTGTCAGAGATGAAAACCTTATGGATGGATGTTCGAAATTTTCAATTTGAATATTGTCTGATGCTAACAAGAAGTGCTTGCAACGGTGCTAGCAAGAAGACTGTAAATACCAAGCTGACCTCGTTTTCTGATTTTTCAAACAAGCTGAATGTATTCCATCTCAATCTCTCTCATTCACTTAACATATACAAACAATAATATATACATTCCTTTGTGAACCCCCATATACCTGTGAAATTATATTTTTATGGGAAATTGATTTGGTTAATATTCCCTTTTTAAGTGTGGTAGAAATTCCTTATCCAAAAAAAAAAAAAAAAAAAAACAGGTGTCTTACAAAATCTCATTTTATTCTCGGATTCGTGGGTTTCATTTCCAAGTACTCAATTAAACTTTTTAGTAACTTGAATTGCATTGCAGGTATGGAGGTTGATAACAAATTTCTTTTTCCTTGGAACTTTTTCAATCAATTTTGGGATTCGCCTTTTGATGATGTAAGTATTACACCATGGAGACTTTCAATCGAAGGCATCATATGAGTTGATTTCATTTAATGACTCCCATTCTTGTTCAATGTTAAAACCATGTGGCCATTGCCAAAATGCTTGAAGGAGACAATTTTATTTTTAATAGTATCCCGGCAGTAACACTTGTGTAATAACTCTGTATGAATGTACAGAGCGAGATATGGAGTTAACCTGGAGAAGGGACCATTTGAAAGGCGTACAGCAGATTTTTTATGGATGATGATTTTTGGAGCCTTATCTCTGTTGGTGGGTGATAATGTCTTCATATTTATTTATTTGAACATTCAGATTTCTTTCAAGATGATTTGTTATGCTGTAGAAATGATTGATTAGGCTGGCAGAAATTGTCATTCATACTGTGTTAGAAACCTTGGAAAGGAAAAATCTTGTCACCTTTTCTGACCTTTCCTGCTGGATGCTGACAATTTTGAAATTTAGAGGAGCACATTGTTAGACCAATGAAAACTTATGTTTAAAAATCAGCCCTAGTTTAGCCCCAAGTCCTAGCACATATGGTAAGCTGCATCAGTGACGAGCAGCTCCCTTCTTTCAGAAATTTGAACATCTTTTATTGTTTTGCATTGCTAACATGATTTCATTTTGTTATGATTTTTTCTTCTGTGGATTCTATAGGTGTTGTCAGCCATCCCCATATTTCGATCTTATTTCCTAGGGATATCACTTGTTTTTATGCTTGTCTATGTCTGGAGTAGAGAATTCCCAAATTCTCAGATCAATATATATGGCCTCGTGACACTTAAGGTACACACAAATATTTATGGTGAATTTAACTAGACAGTTTCATGTTTTTGTTTCTTTGAGCTATCTTAGGCAGGGTCCTAAAATATCCGAAGCAATATATTATGTAATTATTTTTTTCTTTCGGTTTGTAGGCATTTTATCTACCATGGGCTATGCTTGCTTTGGACGTCATTTTTGGTTCACCCCTTGTACCAGACCTGCTGGGAATCATAGCAGGACATCTGTATTACTTTTTGACCGTCTTACATCCACTTGCAACTGGAAAGAACTTGTTGAAGACTCCAAAATGGGTGTATCCTTACTTTTATTGGTTCCTTAGGGTGAAAAATTATGCAGCCCCCAGTAATCCTCCAGGGCATTCTGCTGGATGCGTGAAACCTAATATTATTAGAGACATATTCTCCCTCTCAACACAGGAACACACACACACACACACACACGCACGTACACAAGACACATGTCCACACTGACTTGTCTGTTTCTTGCTCTTCTTTTCCACAGCACTAGGAAATCATTCAGTCAAGAGTGGATTAGTTCACCACTGGCATTTGTTATCCAGCAATCATGAAGATGAGAGAGTGAACCCTGTAGTTTTTTAACCTTCCGTTGGCCTCTTTTACCTTTTAAACATGGTTATTAACTGATTATCTGCTACTAGTAATTTGAAAAAGAAAAGATCATCTCTTTAGTTTTGTTTTTCATTTCATATGTATTGCTGCAATGTTTCTTAACTTTCAATAGACAAAAACTGGTGGCGAGGTGGAGAATTGGAGCTCCAGCTATCAATCGTGCCCAGCCTGAAAGGACAACTGGTGTGGCTTTCAGAGGAAGATCATATCGTTTAAGCGATTGATTATAATATGGCAACTTTCTTGTAATTTTTCCAGGTGATGCACCTGACAAAGGCAGCAAAGCCTTCAACCCAGAAGAGCTGACAGTTCAAGAAGTTTCATTTTCACATTTTACAGATTGTTGGATACTATTGCTTCACCAAAAAATTGATTTGTAGAGGGAAAAAAAAAAAAACTTTTAACATCAAGATTGTCGATGCAAATATTTTGTGTTAATCAAGAGTAATTTAGTGGTTATATGTGTGTGATAATCAATTTTTCAGCAGCATGGTAGTAATAATGATATTTTGTTTTGAAGATTTATTAAGGCTGATGTTAATAAATAGTAAATTGACAGTGGCCTAGTGAAATTTGGACAGAAAATGGACGAAAGAACAACAATGGTGGGGAAGATGGACACGTGCAGGGCGTAAGAAAAAAGAGAAAAGAAAATCGGTCCGAAAATAACGGCCGGGCTTGAATGGTGGGAGCGGAAACTGACGGGCGAGAAAGCATGATGATGAATTGACGATGATCAAAGTAAGAATCACAGAAATCACACATTTTAAAGCTTAAGCTGCCCGTCTCTCCGTAACTCTCGCGCTCTGTTTATTTATTAACCAAATTCAAGCAGCATATGCCATAAGCTACGTAGTCGTTAGCGTAACCAAAACAAAACTAATTGACTCAAATCAAAATATTTTTCAGAAAAAAGAGCAAAAGAAACAAAGCATCGATCAAGTGAAAGAAAAAGAAAAAGGAATAAACAGAATGTCGTGGCAAACGTACGTAGACGATCATTTGATGTGCGACATCGACGGGCAAGGCCAGCATCTCAGTGCTTCTGCGATCGTCGGTCACGACGGCAGCGTTTGGGCCCAAAGCGCTAATTTCCCCAAGGTCTCGTCCCTTTTCTCTGCTTTCATGGATCGCATTGTTTGTTGCGTTAATGTGGCATGATTGATTTATGTATCTCATTGGGAATTTTATTTCATTGATTTTGGTAATTGATGAAAGCAGGATCGACGATGATCGCGTCCAATGTGATTGCAATCCTTATTTATTTATTTTTTTTAAGATCAATTTACTAGTCAATTTCCACTTGGTTTGATTGCTTGGTTGGGATCAATTGTCGATCCATTGTGTGAACAAAAAAAATTATGTTTTTTTTTTTTTTGTTTTACTTACATGATTCTGAAGATCTGTATGTTCGTACATTTGCAAAATCTTTGGAATCCCTTTCAACATTTACTGATAAATGTAAATCATGGCTGTATTTCAGTTACCATTTGATGATTGATAATACCACGAATTGGGCTTAAATTTCTGTTTGAATTGTACTTCCTGTAACGTGGAACTCAAATAATGTATGTTGCCCCCGAGACTGTGATTTGAGTTATATATGTTTTAATGGTATTATTAGTTCTAATAATAGTGCTCAAGTGCAACATGTTGTAGGCTACTCCTTTTTATTCTTCTGTATTCTTTAGTTTATAGTGTGGTCTGTACGAAATAGAAACTGCATGGTGGTATTTGGCCTTCTGCATACGTGCTGGTCTTGTTGTTTTTTGGCTTTAAAGGATTTAAGACGTTTTCTGGTTCTCTTGCTGGGTGTTTCCAGTTCAAGCCTGAAGAGATTGTTGGTATTATGAAAGATTTCGACCAGCCTGGTCATCTTGCTCCCACCGGCTTGCACCTTGGAGGCACAAAATACATGGTAATTCAGGGAGAGGCTGGAGCTGTCATCCGTGGAAAGAAGGTGATCTTTATACTCAATATGTATTCAGCCCTAACTTGGAATGAAATTTTACCATTGTCGAACCAGTAATTCACTGTTATATCCCCTCATTTTCATAATCAATGTTTTCTTTGTTTCCCAAAAAGAAGATTGTGCATTTCTGAAGGTTTATCTGCGGCACGGCACTTTTTGTAAATGTTTTATCTTTTTCTATTTTACGAAAAATCATGCTCATAGTACGGCGGAATGACCTTATTGACAGCATGCAACTTACTCAGTTGCACATGTATTTGGAATGACAGGGATCCGGAGGAGTCACCATAAAGAAGACCGGTCAGGCTCTTGTATTCGGTATCTATGAAGAACCTGTGACTCCAGGGCAGTGCAACATGATTGTTGAGAGGTTGGGTGATTACCTCATTGATCAGGGCCTGTAGACCTAGGTCTATCAGGATCCTAATATTTCTTTTTCAGGTTTACTTATTTTTTTCCTCTTTCATATTTCTTTGTGGATTCTGGTTCCAAGTTTGCCATCTTCTTCCACTAGAGCCTTGAATTGGCAGTGAAGATGAGGCAGACAATAACCACGTGAGAAACTAAATGGTTGTTTGGTGTTCGATCCTTTTGTTTCGACCTGAATTACATTTTATATATCTTGTTTTGATCTTATCCTACCTTTGAGAAATATCAGCTTTTACAATTTCTGAAAAATCCAAGAACACATATCCACAATTAGAAAAAAAAAAAATCATTATTTGGATGTAACTTAAAGCACTTAATTATTCATAATTTGGGACAAATTTGATATTTGACATAGGGCTCGAAAAGTTTTGTGGCAAGTGGCACGGACCCAAAAAGAATTTTAAAAAGAAAGGAAAGAAAGCATGTAGAGAGATGGAGATTTGTGGACACACAGCATTTCAATTTGAGATTGGACCATATTTTTATAAAGAAAAGAATATCCGTCAAATCTCATATCTATCTTTTATTAAAGTTTAAAGGGTTTTAATTTACGCATTTGGAAAAAAGAAGGCAATGACTAAAGATAAAGGTGATGTTTACCCATTTTGTTTTAATAAAAGAAAATGACAATGGAGTTAGCGAACGTTATCGTCACCTACCACTAAGAATGGCAAAAATCTCTATGGACGGGTGTTTTTGGGGATTTTCCCATTCAGAGAGGGTATAAAGATAATTTCATACCTAATTTCTTATTCGGAGAAGAAACGAGAAATTTTTTTTACCCAAATTCTTATTCGGGGAGGGGACGGGGATGAGGTGGAATCCTCAACCCTCACCCATTTCCTCATTTTAATTTTTAATTTAATTTTTATTTTTTAAAATTACTAGTAAATAAATTATAAAATTTGAATTATAAAATTATAAGTATTGGTAAAAATAAAAAAAATCAAAATATTTATATTATTAAACTTTTAGGCCTAATTAACTAATTAAAGTCCTAAATTTTTATTTAGGACATTAAAAAGACCGGACAGATTCTATTAGTCCAAAACTTTTGTTTTAATTTTAATATTCATTAAATATTTTAAACTTAAATCTATTTTTTATTTATTTTTAGATGTTATAATTGCCCATAGCAAATTACAATTTTAATATCTAATCTAATCTAATGTTTGCTCTTAATTTGCTTCGACTTAACTATTGTGCTGTAAAGGGAATAGTCCATATTTGTAAAGTGCCCACGCCACCATTGAAAAGTTAATTTTGAATCTAAATTTGAATTTATTTGTAACAATTTTATATTAGCCTATTAATTTGTTCATGATAGTTTGTATCCCTTGCATGCTGCGTTACTTACTAATTTAGTATATGTAACTTTTATAATAGATATTAATGTAAGATATATTTCGAACTTTATTTTTATTTGAATTTTTTATTTTAATATGATTAATTCAAAATCGAAAATAGAAAAAATGTATTAGTTATTCAGAGATCGGAGACCCTCGGGGATCTCCTGTTATTATTCGGGGAGGGGATGAAGATTCTCTTAAATAATTTTGATGGGGATGATGAGGGGACGGTGACATACGCAAAATATCGGGGATGGGTACGGGGAGATTGGTCCCCTCCCCTCCCCTCCTCATTGCCATCCCTACCGACCACTAAATAAAAATAACATTAATGCCAATGAATATTTACTTATAACACCGTTTCATTCGGTTAAAAAAAAAAAAAAACCGACGGAGGAAACAACAAATAATGATAACAACTGGATCCCTCAATTATACCATTACATTCGAATTTTGAATACTATCCAACACTAAATATTATTTTATCATCTCAATAAAATCAGGGAGTCAATCATTCAAATTATCATTAAAAAAATTCTTTAAATAAAATTATATTTAGTATTTGAGGAGGTACATCAACATTTTAAACTCTAAAAGATATTTTAATTAAGATTGTTTAAATAAAAAATATTTCTCTTTCTTTAATTTTATAGGGTGTTTTCTCCCTCTTCAATTTTTATTTTTATCACTTTTTATTGGAGAGAGAGATAGAGAGAGAGAAATGCTTTAATTACAATTTATCTTTATTTAAAAATAATTATTGATTAAAATAATATTAACTTTTTCATATTTAAAGAGTCTTTTGGAGGATGATATATAATTTTACTCTCTAATTTGTCATATAGATAAGATATTTAAAGAATAAAATTAATAGAGTCTTTTAATTATGCGCTTAGCTTGTTACCGAACTAGCTATTTCGTTTTAGCATAAAATGTAAAATAATGATATATTCTTCTTAAATGTTTTAGTGGGAGTAGGGGTGGTAAAACAAATAATCAAATGGAATCCTAAACGAATTAAGTCAAAATTCTCTGGATTCGGATTCCATTTATGTATTAAACGAATTGAAATCTTATGATTCGGATTCGATTTGTTTATTGAACGAATATTCAATTTGATTCGTTTAATTCATTTAATAAGATTAATAAACTAATTGAATCAAATCCAAATTTGTTTATCATAATAATAAACGAATTCATAACAAATCGAATTGAATATGAATTCATTTACAAAATTAAATAAATAATCCAAATCATAAAATTTTTCATCTCATTTATATATTGTCTTATTATTATTATTTATAATTACTAGATTAACCTTCAAATTTTAAAATTTGTCATAAATATTTAAGAATAAATAAGTAATTTAATTAAACGAATAAATTATTTTCAGTTCATTTATAACTCATTTATTAAACGAATTCTAAACAAATCAATGTCTTTAAACTCGAATTCGATTCATTTAATTAACGAATCTAATTGAATTTGCTCATTTATTAAATAAATCAATTTTTTTTCAAATTAAAACCCATTTAATTTGCTTTGAATCTAATCAAATAAATGAATCCTGACTCAAATTGTCACCCCTAAGTGGGAGTGAATTTCTAATTTATACTCTGGGTTATACTGTATATATTTTCAGTAGACTTCAAGTTTTAATATAAGTATATAGTAATATCTCAAAAAAAGAAAAAAAAATGGATTAAAGGGGTCTATTTAATACCAAGTGCTTACTTGAGCAAACATAAAAAAATTAGGGATTCATATATTATTACAATAAGAAGATAAAGAAAAGGAATATATTAAATATATTAATTAATTATTAAAATAATTGTGTAGCAGATCTCGTTGTTTCAACGCTATATCTCCGTGTCCAGTGTCTCCTTTTGCCTAGCTCTTAACAAAATCTCTTCTCGACAAAAATTAAGTCTAAAACACACTCATTTGTAAAAAGGCTTCAGGAAAAAAAAAAAAATCACAGAGAAATCAGAGGAATCTTCAAAGCAGAAAAAGATGTCGTGGCAAGCTTACGTCGATGATCATCTGTTGTGCGAAATTGAGGGTAACCATCTCTCAGCTGCCGCTATCATCGGCCACGACGGCAGCGTTTGGGCCCAGAGTGAAAACTTCCCTCAGGTTTTTTTAAATTTTTTTTTAAATTTTTTGACTTCTTTCATTTCTAAATCTATTTGAAAAGATGGCTTCTTTGATGGGTTTGGTTTTATTTTATCTTATTTTTGTTTGGGATTGGTGATAGTTGATCTGTTTTTTCTTGGTTACTTTGCTCCAGTAGGGTTTTCTGAGATATGATCTGCTTGGATTATTATTGATTTATTAGCTGTACTAGGGTTAGTAAAGTTGATTTAAGATTTGGGTTCTTGCATGATTTGATTTGTAACATTTTTTCCTTGAGATCAACTTGGAATGATTTTTTTTTTGTTGAATCTGTTAGCATGGTTCTTGTATGATGGCAGTGAAGTGAGTTCTGCATCTTTGTTTATGTATGAATTGGCGGCTAGCTTGATTTGTGCTTAAAATGGTGCTGCGGATAGATTTGATCGTGGATAATGAATATGGAATTCCAAAACATTATGCATGGCCTAAAAAGTAAATTAATGGATCTGTCAACAATGATGTTATATATTGATATTGCACATAAGAGAAATGAGAATCGAGAGAGAACTTTTTTTAATTTTGAAACTATTGAGGGCAAAGCCCTTTCATCTTTTAGATTTGTAAAAGCGATTCATGGTCATTGAATTTCTGCTTTTTCCTTGGATATCTTATTTTAAAGTTTTTATAACTTTGTTTTTGTCAGTAGACGGGCATATACACATTGTTGGAATGTTGGTTCTTTTTATATCAGATACTTATTGCTTTTGCGTTTATATTGTTTTAGTTAAAACCTGAGGAAATAACTGGTATCATGAATGACTTTAATGAACCTGGAACACTAGCACCAACTGGACTGTATCTTGGTGGCACAAAATATATGGTGATCCAGGGCGAGCCAGGTGCTGTCATCCGAGGGAAGAAGGTGGGAACTAATATCTGATCTTGTTTAGACTTTGTTCATTATGCTACTAAAAGCATGTTTGAGCATTTCCTATGATATACGAAACTTTCATGAATTAGCACGTTTAAGCTGCCTTCATGTTCAAAGCTTCATCATAAGGAGCAATCATCTGGGGAACATTCCTTCCCTTCGTCTCTCCTTTTTTTCCGAATTTTGCAGTTCTTAATTGAAACATTAAGCAGTTGCCTCATCCATTTGGCATCACTTTTAATTTCAGGGCCCTGGTGGTGTTACCATCAAGAAGACCAGTGCGGCCTTAATCATTGGAATCTATGATGAGCCGATGACCCCTGGGCAGTGCAACATGATTGTTGAAAGGCTTGGTGATTATCTCATTGATCAGGGTCTTTAGGTGGTTTGCATGTCCCTCTAATTTGTTTCATTTCTTGGCTTCCCTAAAAAGCTCGCACTGTTGAACTTCAGTGTAATAATATTGCAGTATTCAAAGTTATGGGAACTATGTGTGGAAAGGAAAGGTTTGGTGCATGTGGAAGATCTTGATATCATCTATTTGTCGTATTGTTATGGTTGTCGAGGTACTTTACCTATCACTATTACAGTGGATCGTATCTAATGGATGTGTCAATTTGAGTTGTAAAACTTGTGAGATTCTTGTTTCTCAATGTATTTTGCGTTGGTTGTTGAATTAATTTTCCCTTGGAAGGGTCTAAGGGATGCTCAATTCTTGGTAAAAGATTATTTGACTTGTATCAAAGCTTGAGACGGTGGCCTGGGTGGATATCATCGCAAACAAAATTAATTACAAATTGGTATTACTAAATAAACCTGGTGGTGTTATCATAAACAGAGAAATCAGAACTCTTGGTTTCTCAGAATCATAAACGAGAACAGTAGACGCTGGAAGATATGTGCAAATCATATATAATCTGATTTCAACTACGAAAATAGAGTAGTCTTTACCATCAATATCATACAAAACTTGGGAGGCCGAATTGCTGCACATCAGCTACATACATCCGTTGGGATATATTTTTCAAGAATAATATTTCAGAAGAGTACTTTCTCCCCCATTTCACAGGTTCTTCAGTGTCAAAAGCGTTGGAAGCAAAGTCATTAAAAGGAAACTTGGCACCCAAGCAATGGCTTCATTTCGTGTTGAAGACGAAGGAGTTGATGAGATTGCTGTTGTATTGGTTGCTGCAGTTTTGTTTGCACTGCATGATTAATGAAAAAACAAGAGTTACATGTAGAATATGGATATTGGGAGATGAGAAAAATCAATACATAAAATTAGAGATGTTGGGTGTATTGTACTTACCCAGCGGTCATGTACACACAATTATCATAGCCTGCAAAAATAGATACAAATTAGTTGCATGAAAGGCTTCAAAACAGAGTTTAAGCAACAAATACCAGAACTTCTGACACTAAAGTAAAACTCATGAGGTTGGATAAGCTGAAGCTGTTCATTGCCACAAGCAAAATATAATAACATAAGGTTGGACACAATGGAGCAATTAATTTTGTGGTCTGCTTACTATCACACAATAGATTTGAATATATCCATCAAAAAAGAAGCTAGCCAAACTCAAGATAAAGGAAACAAATACTGACTAAATGAAAAGGCTGGATGCTAGTTACTACTTGACACAATAGATTTGAATATATCCATAAAAAAGAAGCTAGCCAAACTCAAGATAAAGGAAACAAATACTGACTAAATGAAAAGGCTGGATGCTAATTTACATACTTGGATTTTTGTCAACTTTGACCCCATTTCCGCCAAAACTGCAAGCTATGTCAGTAGCTCCATTCTGCTGGTAATAACTGTTAATTGCAAACGATGCATGAGAGAGTAGAGTGTCTGGTTCATAACAAGGCTGGCTAGGCTGAATAGCAGAACAGTCCACATTCCCAGGACCGCATGCCCAATCTAAGGCATTCTGCAAATCGGCTTCAGAAGCCTTGGTGGAAGCTATGCACCATGTTGTAGTTGTTCCATTCAGGCTGGTGACATTTGAATCTGTCATATCAACAACACCCTTTCCACTGAAATCGAGGTTATAGACACTTGTCTGATCTGGATAAAACAATCCCCAATTCCTCTCTGACTCCAGCCCGGGTTTCCGGTTCTCGTTAAATAATGAGAAAATATACACATCTAGCTCTTCTCCTCGCTTTGCAGGGGTACCAGAGTCATTGATGACGTGTCGGATCAGATTAGTATTATAAATCTGGGCGTTATCAGGGGTTGCAGCCTTCTCTTTTGCTGAACCTTTCGAGGGCCAGCCCGTCTCAGTTACCATAATCTTGATTGTTCTGAAATTTAGTGCCATGAGTGCGAAGTAAATCGAATCAATCTGGGCATCAAACATGTTTGTGTAAAGCAAACCAGTGTTTGGATCTATAACTTCCGAGGATGACTGAAAGAGAGCATAGTCCAGAGACACATTGTTGGGAGAATCTCTATATGCATAGTACGGATATATATCTATCATAAAAGGTGACTGGTTATCAGCAAGGAACTCCAACAAGGGTTTCAGAAAATGTGCATGGCTGCTATTAAAGGCCCCTGCAGACGGCGGGAACGATCGAGACAGAACCCCAAGGGAATGGGTACTAGAGACCTTAATCCTTTTATGCAGGCCAGCTTTCTTTAATGCCGTAAAGACATTTTGCATAGCAGGTACAACTAGTGAAGAGGAATTATCGGTGCTTTCGGTGACTTCAGCACCAACAGTTATATATGTGATTTTTGCAGCTGGGTAGTAAGGAAGGATGCTGTTTTTCAGCCAGCTTTCTGCATTGGATTGGAACTGTGCAAATGGCAACAAATCTGAATTCGGAATTCCAATCATGAGTTCAACTCCAATATTTGCAAATGCCTTGAGGACCTGGATGTTAGAATCATAGATCCTCAGATATTTGATGTTATGTTGTTTAACCAACTGTGCAACTTTATCCGGCGTTGGGAGGTCATCAGCATTTCTTCCGTAGCAGACACCAATAGTACTTCCTTTGCACAAACCTACGACAAATATGAAAAGATTTGGAATCTCTCAGTTAAGGAGCTGATGCATTTAAACAGCACAAGACATACTAAGAGAGTGGATAGAGCACAGCACAAGTCCTCGTGCATGCAGCTAAAAGTAATGATTTGAACTTTTAATCATATAACACGGACATAACCTTCTCCCGCATTTCCCATAAACTATTACAAGTTCATATGTAAAGTAACTAAAATGTTAACTTGCACAAACAAAACTGACATTTTTAAATGTAACATTTTAAAGAGATTGCTTCAGAAAGATTTTCAATATAAATAATCTTATGCATTGGTTTTGTCTACATAAATAATTGGCAGAGATGGTTTTCCTTTTTAGTAATCACATGAGAACCCTGTTAAATAACCTTTTCCATCAACTATTTTAGAGCTCAATGAAAAATTCCAGAGATAGAATCTGTGCCAGACAACACATACACTCTTTAAAAACTTGACGACAATGTTTGCACAATGTACAGCTCTCAGAGTTTCATAAAAGTAACTGGGGTCAATAGCAATCAAATTTAACAATTCTTCTTCAATATGCATTAATCTTAGCTATTTCACCAATTTGGTAAAATGAACAAATACATTTATATAAACTAGAGGACAATGTTTACAAAATGCACCATTGTCAGACTTTCATAAAATTAATTGCAAGCTTGGGTCAGAGAGCCATCAAATTTTACAATTCCCGTTCAAGAAAGGCAGAATCTTAAAAATTTTCGATTTCATGAATAAATACTTCTCTCGATGGCCAAAACAACTCAAATAATAGACAGTACCTCCAATAGACTACTAAACCGTTTTTTTATAAAAAAGATGGAGGCAAAGTAAAGGCATTCTACAAACATGGCCTATCCAACAAAATCACAATGGCTTCACAAGTTCCATCATTCACCCAGTACCTTTTAGAGATATGAGAGGACTCAATACACATAAATGTGAAGTTCGTGACATTGTTGTTAAATAAAACAGATGTATCAAACAAAATCACAATGGGTCCACAAGCTTTAATATTGCAATCTAGCTGTCCAGTTAATTGAAAGCCTACCCACCCATTGTAAAGTTACAAATCCAAGTAGACTACTAGTTAGAAAGCGGTGAACAACTCAATGAATGCAATTCCAAGATGGCAATATTTCTTTCCATTTTCTACCCTTTTTGCAGAAAAATACTAGTAGCATTACCGGCAAGTTGAAGATTTAAAAAACTAAAAATGGAATAGATAACCAGCAGCAGACAGCAGTCCACCACAATCACAAAAAAATTATATATATAATAGAGAAGTACCAACCACTATTAGTTTTATGTTTCATCGTCAAAATAGCTTAAACAACAGTAGAAGGTAAGTAGGAAAATGAAAACAAGAAAATATGGAAGAACCAATTTGCAAAGAGTGAGATGTAAACACACAGTCCAAGCACAACAAAGAATGTAAAAAATGAGCAAAGATATTTGAAGCTGACTTAGCAGGTTACAAGAGTCATTATATTTTTGCTTTTGGAAAAAAATAAAAAACAAAATCCCCAAATGCACCTTCCTCAAAGATAACAAAGATCTAACAAGACAGAGAAACTGAAAACCAAAACACCATTGAAGACACCTCAAAGAAAGAAAGAAAAAATAAAAAAATTCACAGAACTACAGAAGCAAGAAAAAAGAAGACATACCCAGAAGCGCAAGCAACAGTGAAATGGCAAAAAAGAGCTCGAATCCTCTCGCCATTGCTCAAAAAACTGAACTTTATCTCCCCTCCCAGTCTCTCTCTCTCAAGTAAGCCCACTTCAACTTTACACTTGTTTTTATTGAACTCCGTTAAGCTTAATTTGTAACGTTACACTCTGCCCTGCTCACACGGACAGTAACGTCTCTCTTTCGACACCTTTTTAACTTAAATTGTTTTGAGGAGCTCGGGATAGAGTGAGAGAGCTTGCTCAATAGATAGTTAATGAGCTAGCTTTGGCTTGGGTGTACGGTTCTGTTTAGTGTCAGAGTGGACAGAGTGGAGTGAGTGAGAGACTGAGACCGGATTTCAGAGTGGTTTAATTAAATCTAGCTAAGAGAAGCGTCTCGATTCCGCTGAACTTATTTAGCAATAGCATGTCTGTTCTCCCTGTCCTGGTCTCCACTATTTAGCGATCTACTGTGTTGCTGAATCATCAAAATATCTATTTGTTTTTTTTTTCTCTTTCTAATGCTCCCCTATTTGTCAGTCAACGAGAACACGTTTTAGTATATTATCTAAAAGATAAAGCAAAAATTTAACCTTTTAATGCAAAATTACAATCCAGGTTTCGAGAAAATTAGACTGTTAAAAATAGAACAAAATATATGACCGCCATTAATATATGCTTTACTAATATTGTTGTTTCAATTGATATAAAATAATAGATAGTGTAAGGATGTAAGATACTTTATTTGTCATTTACTTGTAAGTAATGTTAAAATTACATTCTTATGAAAAAAAAAAAAAGAAGAAGAAGAAGTTAAAATTACATTAAAATGGGAGATAAGAATCAGCTCACACTTAATAATTGATGTCGCGGTGATATGGTAAAATCATTTTATGGGCCCAACCGACCAACAAATCATTCCAAGGAGGCTCTTTGAATGGAGTCGTGAGCACTATTTAATTTAGTTCGATTCAAGTTCAAAATTAAATCAGGTAATTTTTTGAACTAAATATAAACTAAATTTTCAGTTCACTTTAATTTTATAACTTAGTTTTGGTTTGATTTGTTTTAGTTTAGTTTGATTTAATTTAAGTAATTTTATCTTGTATATTAAATAAATATGACATAATAGTAATATACTATTATGACAACAACAATCTTGAATCCACAAACAATAAACTATATAATAAAATCCAACAATAGTGAATTAACATAATAATTAATATTGATAACCACATAAATTTTACCGTTATTGTTCTTGGAAAAAGAATTTATTATGCTTAAAATATTGCTATCTTTTGTTTGGCATTTAAAAATTTAAAAGTTGCTTAAATATAATTTTCAATAACTAAATTTATTATTGAAAAGAACATCTATACCCTCAAAATCTAAGGAAATGGTCACAAAAACCCTCAAGTTTTTAATAAGGGACACCATATCCCACTTTTTTACCATTATGTCCTTTGACTCTATAAATCCCCAAAAAAATAACTCCAAAATTTTATAATAAGTGGACATATGACATTAAAATAAATGTAATAATATATAAATTTCAAAATAGTTTTACTATTTAAAATAATTTTATTTGTTCAATCTATTAGACTTATTTTATTATATTAAAGTATTTTTTAATAATAGATAGAAACATAATATTAAAATAAATAAATTAAAATTAAAATTACTTTGAATACTATGTAAAAGTTAATTTTAATATTGTTAATATGGAGATTTTTTAATTGTAAAATCTATTTAACCTAAAGATTTATTTAAAATCTTTATAATATTACAAATATATTATTAAAATAAATATAATAATTTAAAATTTTAATATTATTTAAAATATCAAAAATAATTTAATATTATTAGTTCACTAAATAGATTATATTACTTATATTAAATTTGTGTTAATTAAAAATCTTTAAAATTAATTTTTTAATTAATCGGTAAAAAAAAAAGTTTTGATGTCCCTTTTAAAAAAATTTAAAAAAATTTAAGGTCCTTGTAACCATTTCTCTGAATAGGTATACATATCCTTTTTTTGCAAACCGGGCTGAAAAGGAGCTCAGCTCGACCAACAAGAGCTAAATTTCCCCACATTGGATAATTGGGCGAGCAAGTGACAAGCAGCTCACATCTTATGAACCTAATTTACGTGAGATATAAATGAGCATGGCATTGGCAAGTAATGTTCCATTTGAGCAAAAAAGTCCACGTGAGATATAACATATTGTACCTAAATCTATTATTCTTAGGCAATTCTAACTAAAGATAGGCCGTGTATCATTGTGGACAAAAAACTTTAGGCAATGGCAAAGCCAGATATTCAATATAGAAGCGGTTAAGTTCAAATAATTATATAATTTAAAATTTTTTAAAATAAATAATAAGTACTAAAATCTTAAATTAACTTCATTGAAATTATATAATTCAATAATTGTAATCAATTAGTTTTTTATAATTGTACTTAGTTAGCTATATACTTATGCCAAAATACAGTTTGATTTAGTAAGTTTTCGGCTAAGCCTGGATGTGTGTGTGTGTGTATCAAACTTGAAATAAAAGTTTAAGTAATTCGTAAAATAACAAACAATTGGAAGCCTCATTTTTTGGAAAAAAAAAAGAAAAAGAAAAATCTTTAGCAACGAACGGAACCCATGCACTGCCAATGACAATGTGACATGTGTTCCGTATGCAGTGGGGGTGTTCAAGATCCAATTTAATCAAATCAAACCAATTGATTCAATCCAAACCAATCTAATTTTTGTCGGATTGATCTTTTGACTGGATTGAATTGGGTTGCAAAATGGAAAATCTAATGTTGTTAGATTAGTTTATGGATTTATGTGTTTAAATCCAATATAAATCAATCCAAGCAATTAATTTTTATTTTGTTTATTTTTTAGAAAAAGCTACATGTCACTTTCGTATTTAACTTGCTAAAAGAAATAAAGCCTAATTTCGTATAACTATAAATTTACAAATAATAATAATAATACTACTACATAGTACAAACTGTAAGTCTCAACCAATGTCAATAATTTTTCAATCACGTGATAATAAAATATGTATCATGAAATATTAAAGGAGTTGAATTTTTGTTTTTAGTTGTTAGTAATTTGAACTTTGAGAGCAATTGATGATTTTTATTTGTAATTTTTTTTATCCAATTGGATTAATCGAATTGATCATTCAAATTAAATTGGATTTTAGTTTTTACTACTTTGGATTATATTATATTTCAATTAATGATTAGATCAGATGTGATCCAAAATAGAATATCTAATATATGATGGATTGGACTTAGGTTTGACAAAATTCAGTAAATCTAAATCATTAAACACCCCTAATATGCATGGGGGATTACGTGCACGATTTGCAAGCAAGAGTGGAAGATTTGGTCAGCGTTATCAATTGATCAAACCTTAGTCAAGCTAGTTAGAATTCTGTTAGTTGGGGACCTTTGTCACGTTCTAAATTATTCTGCTATTGTTGTTCTATTTCTTAGCTTAGTGTATGTAAAGTTCAAAGGCTATGATGTGCTAGTAATATATATATTATTTTTATATTTTCATTAACTTAATTTTAGGTTAAGTTATTGTTATTATGTTAATTTTACCTTCATTTTTATATTTTGTTATTTTAGGTGCATTTTGGGAATAAAGAAGAATTAAATCAGAATATTTAAGTAAGGAGAACTTAAAGAAGAAATTAATTAGAAATTTAAGGAAAGTAATAGGAGTTAAAATGGAAGAAAATTGAAGCAACCAACGTCTAATTGAAGTTCACGTTGAAGATGAGAAGACTTAGCATTGGAAATAAGTTAATTAATAAGGCAAATCATATGAAGAATGAATTAAAAGAAGAAAACATTCTTGTGATGGGCTTTGACCAAATCTTTATTAGCTTATTAATTGAACAGTCACGTGCATGCATGAAAGAATAAGGCAGCTTGGCTTTTGTTTTTAATTCTTTCCATATAAAGATTTGAGTCAATCCCTATCTTACTTACATGCATGTAAGATAGAGGGATCTAAAATTTGAAGGCCACAATTGAAGCAATATAAAAGGGCCAAGCGGAAGCAATGGAGGATCGAATGAAGAGAAGAGGGCAGCCGCGAATATTAGAGAGAAAAACCGAGAGCAAGAAAAAAAAA
The DNA here is from genome assembly GCA_018350135.1 of Citrus trifoliata. Taxonomy (NCBI): domain Eukaryota; kingdom Viridiplantae; phylum Streptophyta; class Magnoliopsida; order Sapindales; family Rutaceae; genus Citrus; species Citrus trifoliata. The sequence continues at coordinate 7,884,597 of CM031384.1, read as the reverse complement.
GAAGGAGAAGCCGCGGCTGCGAATTTGGGAGCAACAATTTGGAGAAGTTGATTGTAGAGATTGGAGGGAGACAACTTTTTGTGTTTACTCTTTCTCTTCTCTTTTTTTATTATTTTGTTTGAATGTTCCCAACTAAATTTATTGATTCTTTTTATATTCCCATGAATTAATTTATTTTACTGGGGCTATGATGTAGCCTAATTATGAAAATTTAATTTTATAAATTTGTGTTATTTTTAGTTTATTATTTTATGGTTTTTTTTAAATGAAAGTATTACTTTCAATCATTCAACTCTGTGAATAGATACAAAAGATGGGGTGGAATATTATCCTCCCAAATTACATAATCTGTGTAGTCTAAAGCTAGCTTAGCAAGAGTGTGAGCAAAACCATTACAAGTTCTTGGTGAGTGCTGTACTTTAACATGTTTTAGCCTTTTCATTGTATTTTGGACCTAAGAAATAATCCAAAAAATCTCAGCTTTTGTGCTTTTTCTAGCTGAAACTAAATCTGTTACTTCATTTGAATCTGTCTCTACAATTAAGGGTAGACACCCTGCACTTTCAGCTACTTCCAGTCCGAATCTTGTTGCTTCAGCTTCTGCATAATCCACTCTATCAAGCCATTTTGTTGGCTTTATTGCTGCTGTAATGAACTTGCCCTCTGAATTTCTAATTACAATGCCCAACCCCACTCTCTGATTGTCTATCTTTATAGCTTGCATCAACATTCACCTTGAACCAACCTGCAGGGGGGCACTTCCAGTGCTTGTGGGATGCCAAATTTTGATCTGAAAATGCTTGTAATTGTGGCATTTGGATTCTTTTGTAGGACTGAGCTATTGCTTCAGCTCCAGCTACTGATAGTTGAAAATTTTCCTTTTTGTTCTTGAAAATAAAGAGATTTCTTGGGTGCCATATCCTCCAACACAAAGCAACTATCAGCTCCATTTCAGTCTTGCTTCTGCGATCAGCCAAAGCCAACAACAAGCTTAGGACATCCTTACACTTCAGGGCTTTCACTTCCTCTTCAATGGTTGTGAGCTTCCAAATTTTTCGCGAGGCTTTACAGTCAAACAACGTGTGGAAGATTGTCTCTCCATGACTCCTGCATCTCTGACACCAGGGGGTTTGTAAAATCCTTCTCTTCCATAAATTCTCCGATGTGGACAGCAAGTCATTTGTTGCCCTCCACATAAAAATCTTCACTTTCTCCGGAATTTGCAGATACCAAATTGAGCTCCATGAACTTTTGCCTTCCATTGAGCTGCAAGGCCTGTTTGGGAATTTCATTTGTAAAGCTAGTTGATAACCACTCTTGACTGAGTAATTACCCTTCTTGTCATAATGCCACAAAACTTGGTCTGGACTTGGTCGTCTTGGCAGAGGGATTCTAAAAATTTGTGTAGCATCTTCTTGATGGAAATGTTGTTTTATTACCTCATCTCTCCAGCAATGATCTTCATCAATCAAAACTGACACGGTTGTGTCTAGGGGAAGGCTTGGAGGCGATATTGGTTTGAACGTTTCTGGTCTTGGTAACCAGCCACTTTGGTACACTTTCACCAGTTTTCCATCTCCAATTCTCCATCTAAGGCCCTTTTGAATAACCTCTCTTCCCCACAATATGCTCCTCCATATATAGGAAGGGTTTGAACCAATTTGTGCTTCCATAAAACCTGAATGCCTGAAATATTTTTCCTTCATCACCCTAGCTACAAGCGATTCTGGTGCTTGGATGATCCTCTAGCTCTGTTTTGCTACTAGCGCTTGGTTGAAATTGGACAAATCTCGAAAACCCAAACCCCTCTCTTTTTAGCTTGACACAATCTTTCCCACTTGGACCAGTGAATAGATCTTTTCTCTCTTTGTTTTCCCCACCAAAAACCAGCAATGGCCTTCTGCATATTCTCACATAGCCCTTGGGGGAGCTTAAAAACGCTCATGGCATAGGCAGGCACTGCTTGAGCTATTGCTTTTATAAGAATCTCCTTCCCTCAACTGGAGAAAAAATTTGCTTGCCAATTGGAGATTTTGTTTATAATTCTGAGCTTGATCTCGTTGAAGAAGCTGGTTTTTTTCCTCCCCGTCATTGAGGGAAGTCCTAGATACTTTTCATGTCTTGAGACCACCTGAAGTTGAAAAATATCCTTAATTGTCGCGATCTGCCCTTACTTGGCATTGTCACTGAAGAACATGGAAGACTTTTCAAAATTGAAGATTTGCCCTGAGGCAGCAGCATAGCAATAAAAAAGCTGCTTTAGATTCATACAATCTTCTTTAGTGGCTCTTGTGAAAACCAAGCTATCATCTGCAAATAGAAGGTGAGTAATAGACAAGTTCCTGCTGAAATTTAAGCCATGGATCAGCTGATTTGATTTAGCTTGGTGCAAAAGATTTGTGAAAACTTCAGCACAGATGATGAACAAATATGGCGAGAGTGGGCAGCCTTGTCTTAAGCCTCGCTGAGACTGGATAAGGCCTTTAGCAACCCCATTGATTAGCACAGAGAACGATGTTGTAGAAATACATCTCATGACCAGCTCTACCCATTTGTGAGAAAAGCCCAACCTTACTAAAGTGCATCTTAAGAAAGCCCACTCAACCCTATCATATTCTTTTCTAATGTCTAATTTCAAAGCCATTAAACCATGCTTTTTATTCTTGTTATGCTTAATCTTATGAAGACACTCATACCCAACAATAATATTATCGGTTATGAGCCTATTTGGTACAAAGGCACTCTGAGTTGGTGAAATTACAGAATTTAGGATTAACTTCAGTCTATTTGCTATAGATTTTGCAATGATCCTATAAATATCATTACAAAGACTGATCGGTCTATACTCCATCACTGTCCTAGGCTTTGCAATTTTGGGGATTAAGCAAATGAAAGTATGGTTCAAAGGGGCTATATTACCTCCATCATTGAGGATGTGCAGACATGTGGCTATCACTCCTTCGCTGACTGATGCCCAGTGCTTCTGGAAAAAAACCGCTGGGAGACCATATGGGCCAGGGGCTTTTGTTGGATGCATCTGACTCAGAGCTTCCAGAATCTCTGTTTCTGTGAAAGGCTGGTCTAGATGGGAATTCATTTCTGCTGTAACTTTGCAAGGCATGTTCCTGAGAGCAAGCTCCAGGTGCTGTTGGGATGAATTTGTTGATGTGAAGAGGTTGTGGTAATATTGGCAAAATATTCTCTCGATATCCTCTGCTTCCTCAGACCATTTGTTATTTTCATTAACAATTCCACTAATCCAATTTTTCCTTTTCCGAACTGAGGCTTTGGAATGGAAAAATTTGGTGTTTTTATCCCCTTCTTGTAGCCATACTGCTCTAGACCTCTGTCTCCAATAAATTTCTTCATCCATGAGCAAATCATCTATTTGTCTTTCCAAAAGCTTTACTTGATCGCCCTTGCCATAATGATTGTTGCTGTCCTTATAGGTTTTCAGTTCATCCAACAACTGTTTTAGCTTCTTCTCTCTCCCGCCAAAAGCTTGTTTACTCCAGAGTTTCAATTCAGCCAAAAACTCCTTATCTGCCTTTTTAAAAACAGTAACCGGGTCTGTATCTTTCCACATGCTCTTGTACTGCCATTCAGAAAGCACAATTTCTTTACATTTCTCATAGGGGCTCTACATGTCTTCATAGTGAATTCTTGAGAAAACTCGTTTACTGAACTGTGTGTTTTTTCCTTTTTCTTCTACCGAAAACAAAATTGGGTTATGATCAGAAGTCCAAGTCTCTAAAGTCTCAGCTGTTGGTTCTTGAAAAAAACTTCCCCAGCTCTTACAGTAAAAGAACCTATCTAATCTTTCCTCTACTAAGTGAGTTCAAAATCTCCTGTTTGACCAGGTAAAAGGTCGGCCTTTGCACCCTAAATCTATCAACTCACAGAACTTTACAGCCTCTCTAAACTCATTTACAGCCAGCACACTCCTTTCTTGCTTTCCAGTCTTCTCCTTCGGGTGTAATATCTCATTAAAATCTCCAAAACAAAGCCACGACAGGGAGGATAGACCAGCTAATCTTTTCATCAACGTCCAAGTATGTTGTTTTTTATCTGATTCAGGATGCCCATATATTCCTGTACATCTCCAGTAGCTACCATTATCAACATGAACCACTGCATCTATATGGTGTCTACTGTAAGATTTAATATCCACCACAACCTCCGAATTCCATAATAAAGCCAGCCCACCACTCAAACCATTTCTACTAACAGCTAAACAATTCTCAAACTTTAAAGTTTTACCTTTATCTTGCATTTGCCCAGACAGCAGCTTGGTTTCACAGAGAAACATAATCTGTGGCCAGTGCAACTGGAGAATTTTTTTAGCTTCACGGAATGCTCGGTCATTCCCAATCCCCCGAGCATTACAGGATACAATCCTCATGGCTGTCGGCGGGGTTGGCACCCAGCCTCTGACGTTAATTCCTCCGTGTTTGTGACTATCATCTCCACTTCTCTTGTGTGCTGCGTTTCCACTTCCCACTTACCCTTTGCTCCTGGCACGCAGCTTTCAGTTTGAAGCTCACTGCTTTGTTTGTTTTTTTTTGCATCTGGGCAGTCCCCGTTAAATTCTCCATTTAACCTTTTAAGGCTCTTTACTCTTTCAACATCCACTGGAGTGCGCTCGATAGCTCTTGCTTGCAGGTTTCATTTACGTTTTTTAATTTTTTGTGTTGCATAGGTTCTAGCAGTTTCTCCTAAGCCTGATTCAGCATGAAGTTCATTTGGCCATTCCGTAACTTGGGCCTGGCTTCCTTGAGAGTACTGAAACTCTTTTTCTTTTTCTTTTTCTTTTTCTTTTTTATCTTTATTCGACGCATTTCCGCCTCTGAATTCCCGTTCATGTGCACGTTTGATTCCTACTACACTACCCCATGCTTCTGTCTCAGGTTCAGCTGCAGCTGGGCCCACCAGTTGTTGGCCACTTTTATCTGATAATTTTGAGAAGTCCGCCTCAACCCCTTTTGGACTGCCTGCATCTAAATTGGGTTGGTGTCGGGTTGACCCGCCGTTGCTGTCTTCTTCACTGGTTTTGTTCACCAGTTGCAGCTTCCTCACTGAGTTTTCCTGAGCTTTTGGCTGGGACTGCACATTTCGCCGTTGATTATCATCATCCATCTTCCATCGTTCTTTCCCTTTATTCAGCTTTAATTTTTCTGCATTTGTAAGTGCTTTCAACCAGGGTCCATAAGCCATATCATCTCTAGTTTGGCTTTTAACTGGTTACACTCCCTAAATTGATGCCCAACACAGCCACATACATAGCAAAAATCTGGCAGCTTTTCGTATAGGATCGGCATAAAGATTTATTTCTTTTTTCCATCCCCTTGTTCGGCCTCACAACTTTCTTTTTCCATGTCTCCAATCTCCACTACTTTTTCATCCTCCTCTGGTTCCAAGCTTAAAATCTTTACTAAGGGTTTTGTTACATCAACCGAGACTCTTAGCCTTGCATACTTGCCTATGCACTCTCCTTCGGCATTGGTACCCACTTCTTCCACCTTTCCAATTTCTTTCCCAAATTCTCTAATTGTTTCCTCATTCATACACATAATGAGAACATTATGTATTTGAACCCAAAAAGATGCTTGGGAAAAGGACTGCTTTGTTACCTCTCCTAGACCAGTTGGTTCAGTCAAAACCATTAGAGCTCTATTGAAGTGCCATGGACCCCCTGTTAAGATCATTTTCTTGTCCACTTCAGTTGCAAACTTGAACATGAAAATATTTTCTCCCAGCTCCTCGATCCTTACTTCTCTCACTGTTCTCCACACCTGAGACATGGTTGACCTTAGCCCTTCTAAGTTTACTTCTCTATTCTGTAGCACCTTCCCCATTAAGCATCCAGCAACAATCTTTTCTCCTTTTAGCTTCATATTTCCTCTAAAGGTCACTTTTCCCCTTGTTTCTCCATTCAAAGAGATTCTTTACATCTTCGGATCAACTCTTCTGTATCCATATTTTGGCTTCAGCAATTAGGAGGAGAAAAGGCCTTTCACCCAGGCTAAAGAAAAACTCGTATGTCGTGGTTGACTGAAAAACCTTACTATTTCAGGGACTTTTGAAGAAAACCCAGAGAGCAGAAGAAACAGTTCCCCGAGCTTAACTTAAGAAGAAGACAACAAAATAAAGATAAATGATAATAAGACAGCAAAATAAAGATAAATGATAATAAGACAAGAAATTTTGAAGATAAAACACCCAACTTCATGCGGGTGACAACAAGAGCCACGAGGGCTCACTTTTTAACTCCCATTCTGTTCTTCAGAGAAGAAATAGAGAGAAACATACCGATATCTAAGAATACCAGTTACTACGACTTTTTAGTTAAGATCAACAATAACAGAAAATTTTATTATTTTATGGTTGAGTGTCCATTATTGTGCTTAATGCTTTTAAATATCTGACCAATATTTGAATGATTTGAGGGTGCATAATGAGACCGAGAGGAGATTTGTGTATTTTTATGAATGCCATGAATTGAACGAAAGAGAGAGATGTACCAACGTGATTCATTTAGTTTTTCTAAGAATTTCCATAGAACTTAAAGAATCTTTGCATATTTAAATTCACATAGAGATATAGTGGGTTAATATATGAGGATATTTTTTATATTGTTCGAGAGAAAATATTGAATAGATTAGGGAAATTCACTGTCAACATGGGTAATAAATTTTAATAGCATAGATGGATGATTAAATTGTATTGTTTATGGTGAAATCAAATGTCCTAATGTTTTAATCTCTTAGTGATTTCTATTACTGCCTGCATCTTTATTTAATTTTTAACTATTTATTTTATTTTTATTTTTAATCTAAATTCACTTATTCGATTGTTCAAATAAATTAGGGTTAGAATAATTTCGATAACTAATAGAATATATAATCTCTGTGGGACGATACTCTATTATTCATTATATTACTTGTGCCGACTAGTACACTTACTAATTTATGCATCATGCTATATAAATTTAATAGGGAACTACTGGAAGGGTAATGAGAAGAAAAGCCATTTTTTCTTTACTACTTCTATCGCAGTTTAACTTCTTGCTAAAAATTCTACATACCACAACGAGCCGTTGTTTCGGCAGTAGCCTGATAATGTCCAGAGCGACTGGAGAAGCACCATACATAGAATTTACTCTGAATTGAATGTGGCTGGCTAATCACGAATTACTCTAGTGAGAGTGGAACTTCTTTTAAATGAATTTGCTACCAAAAATCAGCCTGACAATTGTTTAGATTGGAGATCTTCGTGTTCTTCATGAATGGTTGGGTGTATGAAAAGGATAAAATTTCTAGAAAAGTTGAAGTGGAGATTAAATGAGGTCTATTGACAAATAAAGATTGCTTAAAATTTTAGTGCAGTTAATTAAGAAGTGGGGGTAAGTAAGATAAAATAAATCTAGTTATTTATTTTTTTGTATATACAGTAAAACATTTCTATATTGATACTTTATATAAGAACAATATTTATGTAATCATAAAAAAATTTAGTTCAATCTGAACTAGTTATAAATAAGAATAAACTTCACATTGTAATAAATTATAATTTTTCTAGATCCATCAATTAGACTTCACATAGTAATAGTTATTTGTACATTGTTAAAAATATATGCTATATAGTTTAAAATATAATAAATATTTTTCAAAAGTTGTTTGAGATAATAATTTATCATTTAGAGTTATTACCAAATTATTACGTAATATTTATCAAACTTACATTAAGAGAAAAACATTAAGGTGAATGCAAATATTTAGACTTTTTAAAGATGACTTAATTTGCATATTTGCAATACTGCATATGTAGAGATGACCAATGGGCTGGGCTGGTAAAACAAGGACCCATGTGTGCTTGTGCCCGTGCCGTACTATACCCGCTATGTATCGTGCCGTGCCGTGCTATGCCTAATTTTTTTTGTTTAGTCCTGGCTCGACACACATGTCGTGTCCACTCATGTCGTGACATGCTGTGCCTAAGAAAAAAACCCAATAAGATTTTTTTTAAAATTTTAAGAGTGCAGGTCAAGCTGTTGGCATACTTTTTTCAAGTTTATATACTTTTTTAGGTTTGTGCCTTATTCAAATTTAATAGAATTGAAAATTCAAAACTCAAAATTCATATTCAATAATAATAAACTAATAATAGTAAGAGAATATAATATTAATTATTAAGTTTGACCTTATAATTTTAGTATTTTTTTAATACTTAACAACAACAATAATAATAAATTTTTCTTAAGGGTTAACTTAATTGTTAACTTGAACTTATATAGAGTCATAAATTATAGTTCATAATAATATTAATGCATATTTATAAAATCATGATATTTATAATTTTATTCATTAAAATCATGATGTCAATTATTTATTTATAGTATTTTTTAAACTAAGAATTAAATGAATTTAAAAAATTCAATTTCAAGTTATTTGTAAAATCATAGAATTTTAAATTGACTTTCATTAAAAAATAAAACGTGCTTATTGCAGGCTTTTTCATTGTGTTCTGCTTAACCCATCTCTAATCGTACCATGCATTTAAGGCCCGTGTGCCTAAAATTCTAAGCCTGGCCCGACCTACGTGCGTGCCATGCCATGCCGCGTGCTCCACCGAAACGTGCTCGTGTCGTGCTGTGCTGTACGAACACGTGCTGTGCCATGTGCTATCCGGCCCATTGGCCATCTCTATGCATATGTACCAATTCCTAAAATAGTGTCTTTTTTTTATATCAATATTTATACAATGGATTTGACATGCTCCATTACTTAATTATTAGTATAGACCATACTTTACCTCTCACTTGTAAGAATAATTAGATCAAACTTTACCTCTCACATGCAGTAAGAATAATTAGATCAAAACAATAATTTTCTGACTACACCTGTATTAAATTATAATCTCCTCAAAGTAATAAAATTAATTTGATTCCAACATTGTGACTATAAATATATTTTACTGCCTATGATTAATATATAATAGTAAATTATATAATAATATTAACACCTTATAAGAGTACACAAATATTTTCATATAAAATGCCAACATTACCCTTGTATAATGATAAAATTATAAGCACCTAAAATAAGGTCCCGACCATTTTAAGCAAATGTTTTTAACACAGTGGCCCCGTCCCTGAGTCAGTATACATAGCTTTAAAATTATGTTATAAATAACATAATTTTAAAAATAGTTTCAATGGGCTTTTAAAACTTAAAGTTGTCTCTAACGAGGACATAAGAAGAGTAGTGGGGATTTATGTGGGCCATCATTGGGTCTAGGGATGGTAAAATTCGGGTCCGGGTCCGGATTCGGTCTTTTCGGTTCCGGACCTGGATGACAATTTTGTTATACTGGATCCGGATATTTTAATTCGGATCCGGACCGGGTTGAACCTGGAAAAATCCGGGTTTCCGGATTGCGGGTTCTAAACCCGGATATCTATTACAATTTTTTTTTCTCTCAATGTTACTTCCTCAAATCTCCAAATCTCAAATCACCAAAATCCCGAAACCTATAGCTAAATGAATGTTGAGGGAGGATTGCTGAGTTTTCAGATTTTTGGTGGCATTGGTGTTGTCGTCGGCGTCGAGGAGAGCATCGTCAAAAAGTTGCTGTGGAGATTCGGCAGTTTCTGGTGACAAAAAACCAGCAAGAGTGGCGGAAAGCAGCCGTAAAAAACCAGCAAGAGTGACAAAAAATGAGGATAAGCATTCATGGGCGCATTCCTCTTTGTCTTTCTTTCAATACAAAGATTTTTCCAAGTCATTTGAGTGAATGAAAGAGAAATTGGAGAGCAGCTGCAGTGGGTTTTAATGAAAAGAGAAGATGAAGAAGAAAGAAAGAGAAATTGGAGAAGAAAGAAGCGGCTGCAGTAGGTTAAGACTTAAGGCATTAGGGTTTTTTTTTCTTTTATACTTAAAATATCCGGGTTCGGATTTCAGACATCCGGGTTGAGATAAAACCGGATCCGGACGAGAATGTATCCAGGTTCAAAATATCCTTTTCGGATCCGCATTGTATTACCTTTCGGTACGGGTTAAACTCAGACCGAATTATCCGAATTTATCCAGATCCAATCCGGATCCAGGTTAATTTGCCATCCCTAATTGGGTCCTATATTGGATTCTACGACCTTTGCTACGCCTACAATACCTGCATGTATGTGATACAGGCGTAAAAGATGACCATGGGATTCAATATAATAGAATCCAACGGTTGAGATGAGTTTAATTAATAAATAATTAAAAAAATTTCACAAAACCTGAAACCTATAGAAACGGTAGCAAGCACACATCCCAATCGGCCATATATATTTGTGGAAAAATAACAAAGAAAAAAGCACACATCCCAAATTTGAAGACAACATTTTCGTTCTTCTCTTCTCTTCTTCTTCGACAATGGTGAACGGCACGATGAACGGCGGCACAACTTCCACAACGGTCAACAGCGGCACATGCACAACCCCCCAGCCCCGCTCACTCAGTCTCACTTTCTCACCTGACGCGAGCTCATGGCAAAAAAATTCAAAATTCAAAATACCTAATTACTAATTCCTCTCCTCTTCTGCTTCCAGAACAGTCAACGGCGGCACAACTTTCACAATGGTCAACAGCGGATGTGATTTTCAAGTATTTTGCTTAACTTTAAACTGATTTCATGGCCTTTCAATTTGTGTTTTTTGCTAATTGTTTTTTTTTTTGCGCACACTGCCCCAATCCTTGCCATTAAACAAACCCTCATAGCCACCGGCCACCACTGACATGCATGAACGTCCAATCTCTTAGCCACAATCGCTAGTCTTTGTTGACGTCGTAAAGAAATTGGGTATGATGTTAATCAATCACACATGCTTAAAAAAAATGCTGAGAACTAATTTTTGAAATTTTCTTAATATGATTATGAAATTGGGCTTGCTTTTGTGTGAATTTTTAGGATTTGTTTGCTTTTGGATGAAAATTAAAAATCTGATTTTGAAATTGTTTGTTCCTCATTTTGTTGAGATATATCTTGTCTTCGTTTATTTAGTTGTGCATGTTTGGATAGATATGCCGACTTAATCGAATGCTTATTAAATTCAATGCAATGTGATGCATGGCTTTAAGCTTGAGGTGAATAGCTTTATTTAACATATATATTTTGGAAATTAGTTTGATTTTGTTTGATTGAGAGATTTTTTTGCTTAGTTTTGCTTATAAAGAAAGCCTAGTCAAAGTAAGTTTATTTAAAAGTGGATGGCATTTTATTAAAAGAAGAGGTGAGATTTAAAGCCCTCCAAGTGTTTGACAAAATATCTTAATGAAACTTCATGTTCATATTTTCCTTTCGCAACTGACATAGGTTCTTCATAATCAAGGTGAAGGTGCTCCAGTGTTAGTATTGGCACATACTAGAGACATAGCTGATCAAATTCAGGAAGAGGCTTTTAAATTTTGGTCGTGCGCAAGTGTTATAAATACTTGAGTTTATGGTGCTGCTCCTAAAGGACCTCAAATATTCGAAGAGGCGTTTTCAATTCTTTTTTTGGAGAACTTACTTGTTTTTAGATTAAAATTACAACTCAAGTATTTTTATTTGTTGCTCAAGTATTTTTATTTTTATTTTTATTTGATAGAAGTTTAATAATTTGTCTATACTTTACTATTACTTAATTGTATCATTAGAGTGAGTTAATTTGCTCTGTAATTCTTTCAAAATTCTTGAGCTATAGTCTTTATATTTTTAATTTGTTTTGATAAATTTCTCTTGGTTCTTTAATTTTGATCCAGTCTCCACTTTAAAGATATTTTGTTTTAAACATAGGATGCATTAATTATATTGATTTAATCTTATCGGGTGATGAGCTAAATTAATTAATTATATTATATGTAGAGTTTAGTTTCCTCAATAAAGGTGTGTTAGGAATGCGGTTTTATTTTAAGCATAATATGCAATTTGTTTCGCTACTGTTTATGCATAAAAACAGCACCTGAAAGTTTCCAGGTGCTGCTTAGCTGCTGTTATGTAATAAACATAAACACAACACATGAAAATTTTCGGGTGTTGTTTTGCTGTTGTTTATGCAAAAAAAATAGCATGTAGAAGTCTTGAGGCGTTGCTTAGCTGCTGTTATGCAACAAAAACACCAGGTGGAAGTTTCTAGGTGTTGTTTTGCCACTGTTTGTGTAGAAAAACTGCATTTGCAAATTTGCAAGTGTTGTTTAGCTTCTGTTATGCTGCAAAAATGACACCAGGAAATTTACAGGTACTGTTTTACTAATGTTTGTGTAGAAAGACTTTAGATGTTGTTTTATATACCTATAATTTGTTTTTCAATATGATCTACATTTTGCTTTTTTTTTTTTAACTCTTTAAAATGGGAAGATTCCCTTATGTTTTTTCTGAATTGCAATTTTGTCTATAGTATTAGTTCTTGGGATTATATTATCTTTTACTTGTTTTTAGGGTGCAGCTCTCGGTTTCAAATACTACCAACATTGTTTCTCTTCCATGAAAGAATCTGTAGTTTTACACAGCAATAAACTGAGTTAGCCATGGGTTATTAGCAGTTTCTGCACAAGGAGCAAGAAGATACCAATGAGGAGCTGAATTTCAGAAGCAATTCTCTTAATTTAATCATCAAAATTTGTTGAGTCTTATTTTTCTTTTATTTTGTATCATTAGCATTTTCTTTTCTCGTTTGGTTTCAAATATTGGTGGCATTAGATAGTGGGCTTGTTTCTCGAATCATGATGATACCAAATGCAATTGCAAACAGCAGGGTCTAAAGTTTATATGACCTTATGATTTGTCCTGTATTTTCTTACTGATGTTTGCTTCGTTATCTTTTCCTTTTTGTTCTTTTTTAAGTGATCTCCATAATTAATCAAGAACTAAATATCAAGTTTGTTAATCTTTTAATTTAATAGTAATTTGAGAATTATTGGCTTCCATTTTACATTAAAATAATCCCTCAATGAAAAATCATTTTTTAACATTAAATTTAACTTGCAATATGTAATTTACTAGAATAAATTTCTCAAAATAAAAAATTTTCTTAGAAGAATTATAATATTATATTCTATATATCTAAAAATTAACAAAAAAAGTTCTACGTAAATTTTAAAATTATAATAAATGTACCATTAAAATATACATACATACATATATAAATGATTCAAGCATTAACGGACGTTGTGATCAGAGTTATAGTGAAACTGCTTAGATTGAACTTCAAACTACAATGGTATTAAAAACAGGAAGGACCTTTGCTACAAAGAGTCACAACGTGAGTAATTTATCAGAAAAGTACACACAAGATTATAAAAAACCGTTAATGGACTAGACTTCGAAAAAACTAAGACACAATCACCGCCTCAAAGACCAAGACCCTATAAAAAAATTAAGTTAAAGAGAAAAGGAATAATAAAAAAAAAGTCTCAATAGAATTAAATTCAACAATTAAAAACATGATTCACCATGACAGGCTACTGGGGGATTTTCTCGTATCATTAATTACCTCAAGTCCTTAAACTAAAATAATGAGTGGCGGAAATTAATTAAGAAAATCAAAAACAAGAAAATAAACAAACCTTTAAAGCTTTAAAGCTCAAGTCTGCAAAACCAAAAAAGAGAGGAGCTGGCTAAGTTACAGATTCTGTAACAAACAGATCCAACTTAACCAGCTCCTGATTGGTTAGCTAGCTACCAAACAAAAACAATTGCATGCTTTTTCTCCATGTGCAGGACAGGTGGGGTGCATGCATTGGGTGCGTATGTTACAGAAAGAGATTGCGTCTTCAATTGGTAATCCAGAAAATGTTAAAATGATTGGATTTTTCAGATGAACAATTAAGTGATTGTCCAAAGTTTTTCCACAAAGATTCTTCTCTCTCTTTATATTTTTCAAAAGAGCTTAATTAGTTTCGCGACCAATATTAATGGGCAAATTGACCTCTGCATTTTGCTATCAAGTAAAAGTAGGGCTTCACCGGTAGGGGCAAAAAAAAAGTTAATTAAAATTCATAAGCTGAAGTTAAAATTTTGAAACAACAAGATAGGGACAAGATAGAGATTTCGCCTCTACAATTTTGACAGTTTTTACTTTGGCTTCGAAATTTTACTCCTATGAGTTTTGTGGCCTTCGCAGAATTATAGTTTTGTGTCTATCCCTGGTTTCAATTAGGGTAAATGGGAATGTAATTCCTGTTAAAAAATTTATTATTTTATGATTCAAGCATTAACCCACGTTGTGATCAGAGTTATAGTGAAACTAATTAGATTGAACTTCAAACTACAATGGTATTAAAAACACGAAGGCCCTTGCTACAAAGAGTCGCAACGTGAATAATTTATCAGAAAAGTACAAACAAGATTATAAAAGACCGTTAATGGACTAGACTTCGAAATTTTTTCACATAATAATTGGCTAACTCTCTTCATCGTTGGTCTAGACTCTGGATTCTGATCTAAGCATGAAAAGGCAACCTGCATGATTGACATCAATTTGTTCTGGACATGGAGTGATGGATATGGAAGCCGAGAGTCCAACATTTCTATGTTCATATTGGAAGATGAAGATGACATTTCAAAAAGGAAATCCCTTGGATGCTTCCCTTTGATAACTTCTAATGCTAACACTCCAAAACTGTACACATCGCATTTTTCAGTAACCTTCAATGTGTAGGCTAGCTCTGCAAATTGAAAGATGAAATTAGATCATCTATGTCACACAAATTTTTTTGCTGATTGTAACATAAGAAAAAATAAATAAATAAAGATCATGATGATGTGAAGATATAAGAGTTAGTAGAGAATTATTAATTCAAAGTTGTGATACCTGGTGCAACATATCCGTGTGTACCGGCAAGTTCAGACCAGTTAGAGGAGTCCGGATTGAGAAACTTGGCAATTCCAAAATCCGAAACATGGGCTTCATACCCCAAATCCAACAGCACGTTCTTGCTCGATATGTCTCGATGAACAATTGGCGGGAAGCAATTATTGTGCAAGTAAAATAATGCATCAGCTACACCTTTTATCACATTCAATCTCTGAGTCCAACCCAATTCTTTTGCCGATGCATCATTGCAGAGGATCTTGTCCAAGCTACCGCTTTCCAGATACTCATAAATTATAAATGAGTGTTTGGGATGTGAACAGAAGCCATAAAATTTCACAATATTTCGATGTCGTATCTCTGTCAATGCTTGAATTTCATTAAGGAATTCTTCTTGCTGAAATGACATCTCACCTGGAAGTGGGGAATGAAATTTCTTAACTGCAAAGATTTCTCCAGATGGCACCTTAGCTCTGTAAACACTTCCATGTCCACCTTTTCCAATGCAATGCTCAGCATTAAAATCATTTGTCGCACTGATGATTTCTTCGTAAACGATTTTCCCTTCAAAGGTTAACACTGAAAGCAACCCTAGAGTATTTCCAAAGCTACTCTGTTGTGTTTGTGAATCATTTTTCCTTTGACGGAAAATGAAGAAAAATCCGGTCAAAGCAATAAAAAGGGCAACCATACCTAAAAGAGGGAACACAATAACAATCCAAATCTTCCGGGAAGCTTTTTTGTATGACATGCATGATGGAAATCCTCTAATATCTCCGCACAATCCTTTGTTTCCTTGTAATGCCGCCAACTGAGCATCTCTGAACATTGCACTATTTGGAATCCGTCCCTCTAACCTATTATAGGATATGTCAATGTGCAAAAGGCCATGCATCTCCTCGAAGCATCTTGGAATGAGACCTGATAGGTTGTTGTAGGACAGATTGAGCTTCTCCAGGCTTTCCATTCTGCAGATTCGAGATGATATCTTTTCTCCCAAAAAGTTATGACTCAAATCTAACTCTGAAAGGTGAATCAAATTATCTAATTCAACTGGAATTTGTTGACTCAATTGTTGTGGCTCAAATTCAAGTAATACAATTTAACCAAGTTGCCAAGACTTTCTGGCACAAAGTTGCTCAGATTATTTGCAGACAAGTCAAGGTACTCGAGATTAATGAGTGACCCAAGCTCTCCAGGTATACATCCAGAGAGTTTATTCCCACTCAAACTAAGCCTGTTGAGATAAATTATATTTCCAAGTTGTGTTGGAATGTCACCAACAATATGATTTGAAGAAAGATCAAGATAGTGTAATTGAGGTGATTCTCCAATCTCAAGCGGTATGCTTCCACTAATATTATTTATTGAAACATCTAAAAGACTTAATTGTGGGCATCTTCCCCAGTCTGATAAGATTTCACCAAAAAAATTATTATTGCTAAGATCAATGAAAGTGAGGTTTGGATAAATGCCAAAAGTGTCAGATACATTTCCTGTTAAATAGTTTTGGTTAAGACGTAGTCTGACTAGGTCAGTCAAATTTCTGAAGCTTTTGGGAACTAGACCTCGAAAATGATTATTAGTCAGCACTAAAATACTCAACTTCTTAAGATTTCCAATTTCTTGAGGAATGATACCAGAAAGCTCATTATGATAGAGGAATAAGAATCTCAAATTGGTCAAATTACCAATTGAAAGAGGTATAGCACCGCTAAGTTGATTTATGCATAGCTCTAAATCAAAAAGTGACTTTAAGTTTCCTATTTCTTGAGGAATGGAACCAGAAAACGAATTATTATAAAGATACAACATGACCACATGGGTCAAATTGCCAAGAGAACGAGGGATTGAACCATTCAAAAAATTAGAATCTAAAGTAAGGTGATTAAGAAATGTTAACTGGCCCACTTCATGTGGAATTGAGCCACTCAACCAATTTCTCGAAATGTGAAGGATCGTCAGATGGGTCAGAAGGCCAATTTCTGATGGTATCTGACCAAACAACTTATTAGCTGAAAAATCAAGGTACTCCAGGTTGGAAAGGTTGCTGATTTGAGGAGGGATGATACCAAAGAGCTCGTTATTATATAAATCAAGATACACAAGATGAGGAAATGATGAGAATGAGAATTCAAGAAGAGTACCCTTTAGACTTATGCTTGTCAGATTAATTCCGACGACTCTTTCGGCATGGTTGCAATAAATTCCTGACCAAGCACAGGGGCTTATTTTGGTGGCATTTACAGAAGAAAGAGACCATGAATGTAAGAGAGAACGGCTATGGACTTCAAGGCTGGCTTTCCATTTCATAAGAGCATGGGCTTCTTCTGCAGAATTAGAAGAAATAGCAAGTGAAAAATCTAAAACAACAAACAAGATGAGGGGAAAAACGAGTGATATAATTACTTTATTATTTTTCAAGGTTGGTGAATCCATTGATTATGTTGTTGTGTAGCAATAGAAAACAAAGATGAAAACAGAAGATGAATTACAAAAGCCAAACGGTGATGGAGAAGAGAAGCACTCTAAGAGCAAATATATAGAATACTAAGTCAATTGACCTCTAAACTAGATTTGCTTTCACGGGAAATAGTCTCTGGAGATATAATATTAGGGGGAAAAAAGTCCTCGTACTACGTATGACTATCTTGAATTCAACTATATAATACACAAGGATATGATGCGAATTCTCTCCAAACTTTAGTTTTCCGAAAATTGGAAGAAAATTAAGATACATGCCATCTAAGAGCTAGGATTAAGTTCACTCTTTTTATTTTATACCATATATTTTAGTAATTGTATTTAATTTTCTCAATTTTATATTCTTAAAAAATATCCCCTACTTAGGCTCTTTTTTATCACTTACCCTCCTAATATTTCATAATTTATCATTCACCTGTTACCCACACTGTAATGAAATAGATTGGAAAATATATTATGTAAGGCCTATACAGCTGGCTGTTGAAGGCCATGTTATGGTTATTAAATACTAATAAGACATGTACTACAAAAATTGAAAATATATTTTATGTGACAATTTTTGTACCAAATAGTTTTCAATAAAACCCTGCCTTCATCCTCTACAATTGTGGTCGAGCGATGCTTTCAATTTTTTAAGTTAGCCACTGCCCACTTGAATTTCAACCTTAAAAATAGTAGAAAGTTATATTTTAACATCAAAGTTTCTTAACAATTACTTTTTCCCACTTAATAATTGATAATAGTATAATTACAAAAAATGAAAATATCTACATATTTTAAAAAGAAAAATTAGTAATCACAATTCTTAGTTAGTGCTAATATCCTTTATTTAAAAAAAAAATCAACGGCTTTGGTTTAACATTTGCTTTAAAAATGAATGATGACAATCCTTAGTGACAATTGACAAGAGTATTTCATAGTCCCGTTAAGAGAAAAAAAGGGGGGGCTACATAGACAAATAGAAAGAGTGAAGCTTTTCACACCTACTTAAATATGGAAATTAAAATGTAAAACAAAGACATGTTTGTTGCAAGTCATTGCTTACTTGTCGCTATACAAGGATGACTTCTAGTTTTGTTTCGAATCAAAGGTCATAATAAGAAAAAAATACAATAAATACAATTGTCCATCATTTCATGTTAACAAATAATAATACTTATATTGAACTTGAAATTTTATCTATCAAAATAACTAAAATTAACTGTTTTCTTTTAATTAAAGTCAAACTAAATTTGGGAGGTGGCCTCATCGTCCATCAATTGCTGTTGGGAGATGGGCCATTACCCATCAATTAAAATAAAAGAATTTTTGGTCAAGTATGGAAATTAAAATGTAAAACAAAGACATGTTTGCCGTAATAGTCATCGCTTACTTATTGCCATGAAGGAATCCAAAGTCATATAGAGAAAAAAATACAATAAAAACAATTGTCCATCTTTTCATGTGAACAAATAGCAATACTGATATGAACCTGAAATTTTATCGATCGAAATAACTAAAATTAACATTTTCTTTTAATTAAAGTCAAACTAAATTTGGGAGGTGGCCTCATTGCCCATCAATTGCTATTGAGAGATTGGCCATTACCCATTAATTATCTGTCAAACTAGCAGAATTTCCAGTCAAGTATGGAAATTAAAATGTAAAATACAGACATGTTTGCCACAATAGTCATCGCTTACTTGTCGTTATATATAGATGACTTCCAGTCTTCTTTGGAATTAAAAATCATATGAAGAAAAAAAATACAATAAATACAAATGTCCATCCTTTCATGTGAACAAATAACAATACTGATATTAAACCCAAAATTTTATCTATCAAAATAACTAAAATTAACGTTTTCTTTTAACTAAAATCAAACAAAAATTGGGAGATGGCCTCATCGCCCATCAATTGCTGTTGGGAGATGGACCATTACCCATCAATTATCTATTGAAATAATATAATTTCCGATCAAGTATGGAAATTAGAACGTAAAACAAAGGCAAGTTTGCTACAATAGTCATCGCTTACTTGTTGCTATACAAGGAATCCAAAGTCATATAAAGAAAAAAAATACAATAACTACTATTGTCCATCCTTTCGTGTGAAGTGTGAAAAAATAGCAATACTGATATTGAATATGAAATTTCATCTATCGAAATAATTAAAATTGTGTACAGTTGGATAAAATTTTATTTAATTTATTTTTTGTTTGTGTTGTATCTTAATTTAGTTCTAATTTTTGTTACAATAATTTTGTTTTGGATTAAAGATGACTTTTTAAATTCAAATTGTTTGAATGATAATAAAAAAATTATATTATACAAGTAAAATAAATTAAAGGGAGAAAAAAATATAAATGGAGTTAATTCTATTTGTATTTGTCCTTAAATATAATTATAATCTAATATAAATTTTATAAAATTAAAAAAAAAATTCAACTTGGTCTCCGTGAACAAAGAAAATTCTTAGCTAGTGCAAGAGGCATTGGAGGGCCCCGCAAAAAAATATAAACGGGCTGCATGGACCACTGGCTGCCAGAATTCTATGAATATTAATAATAGATACAAAAGAATACAAATTTATCTTTTTTTCCTTCTTCAATGAATACTAATTTCCTCTTCTTCTTTTTTTTTGGAGAAGTAGATTAACTTATTATCCAAGGAAGAGAGCTGGTTGTATTAAATTTAATATGGTAGAATAACTAGTAGAGAGTTTATAGCAAAAATCAAGAAAATATGGAGAAACATATTTTCAAGGCAATTGTAGAATAATTAACAAAAGAGAGATTGTAAGATTCTCCCTGCTGAAGTCAATATATATCACTTACTTCCTACTATGTTCATAATAGTCAATAATTTCTTTGGCAACATATTTATTATAAATAGAATAAATCATATCAATGTAAATTAAAATAAAAAATTGAAGTACTAAAAATAAGAAATATATATTTTGGCGTGTATAAAAAATTAATAATAAGATATATTTTTTTTATTTTTATTTTTAAATATTTGCTTATAATAAATATTTATTTTATATTTCGGTGATAAATTGTTAAGTGAATGACCCATTTACCTTTATTTTTTTTAAATTTTTTAATATTCATTGGTTTTTTATATTATAAAAAAATAAGGAAATAAGTGGTAAATATTAATTAAAAACAAAAGAAATTATTTGCAGAGCAGTGAAGGACCCGGCAAAGAAATAAAAATGTGCTTGCTGCTTGTAGAAAATTCTTAGTCTCAGACGAGCATTAACTTCTCAGTGCCTTCCTCGGACCGCTGGCTCTCAAATCCCAACTACTATAAATAATATACATTCAAGAGAACACTAATTTATCATCCATTCATCCTTTCCCTCTTCAATTAATACTCGTTTATTGATATTAATTTCCTCTTACTTCCTTTATTTTTGGCATAACGAAAATGGGATTGGGCTCTAAGATTTTCCTTCTTTTAGGTCTTGTAATTACTATTGTTGTTCTTCTTACTTCTACAAAGGTGGCAGCTGCTAGAAACCTAGATGAGGCTTCCACTGCAACGCGAAAAGGTGAGCGTCTTGGTTTCTGCATTAATTTGGGTCATCTTATATATAACGTAACAATCAGATTAATTTCTTCCAGCAAAGCCAATTTATAAGCTGTGTTGGTTGTTATATGGTGGTGACCGATCACTTACAAAAATGTCGTACTACGTAATATTTATCGTGAATAATATTGAAGAAGTGAATTAATTTAAAAAATTTTAAACAAATAATGAAAATTTTTGGGTAGTATATTTATTTTTTTAATTTTTTAGCTCATTAATTATTATTCAATATAATGTATTTTATCCTGTAATATATTAATTTTTTATTTTACCTATTAAATTATTAAAATAAGAGATTCATTTATTGTAAAATTATATGCCACTTGACATCATTATTCATCATAATGTCAACAATATCGCCAATTATATATATATATATATATCATTGTATGGTAATTATAGGAAAACTTATTTCCCTAGAAATTAAAATCGGAAGAAGACAAGAGTATACATGAACATAAAGTTCTTGAACTAATATGATTATTTTTTAATTTTTTTCCCCTAAACTAGGGATATATATCATTACCCATAGCATCTTATGTTTTATTTTTTCCTTTAGTAGAATTTTCTCATTGCATTGAGGTTGATTTTTTTTTTTTTCCATTTCGGCCAAGACACAATCACCGCCTCAAAGACCAAGACCCTATAAAAAATTTAAGTAAAAGAGAAAAGGAATAATAAAAAAAAAAGTCTCAATAGAATTAAATTCAACAATTAAAAACATGATTCACTATGACAGGCTACTGAGGGATTTTCTCCTATTATTAATTACCTCCAGTCCTTAAACTAAAATAATGAGTGGCGGAAATTAATTAAGAAAATCAAAAACAAGAAAATAAACAAACCTTTAAAGCTTTAAAGCTCAAGTCTGCAAAACCAAAAAAGAGATTGCGTCTTCAATTGGTAATCCAGAAAATGTTAAAATGATTGGATTTTTCGGATGAACAATTAAGTGATTGTCCAAAGTTTTTCCACAAAGAATCTTCTCTCTCTCTCTCTCTCTCTCTATATATATCATAACAATCAGATTAATTTCTTCCAGCAAAGCCAATTTATGAGCTGTGTTGGTCGTTATATGGTGGTGACCCATGGCTTGCAAAATATCGCACTACGTAATATTTACCGTGAAAAATATTGAAGAAGTGAATTAATTAAAAAATTTTAAAAAAATAATGAAAATTTTTGGGCATTATATTGATTTTTTTAATCTTTTAACTCATTAATTATTATTCAATACAACGTATTTTATTATGTAATACATTAATTTTTTTTGTCTTTTATTTTACGCGTTAATTATTATGCATATATCCCCTAAACTAGGGATATATATTCATTACCCCTAACATCTTATGTTTTATGTTTTATGTTTTCCTTTTAATAGAATTTTTTCAATGCATTTAGTTTTTTTTTTTTAAATAAGATATGACATGTTGCTACACATATACGTGCAGCTGAGGCAGCCGCAGAAGCATCGAAGATGCCCGAGAGAGGTTCAATTCCTTCTCCCGGGTTTTGCCCTGAAGCTGGTGGTTGCCCTGCACCTTGAGTAGATGTTGCTGCAAAGACAAAATTGATTCACCATACACGTGTGTGTATCCAAATAAATGGTTCTTAAATTTATGTGTTGTAAGAGATTTTATCTGAAGCATGCTTTATATGAATAATGATTAGATATGTTATATGAGGTTTAATTAAAGAAGAACGAACTAGCAAGAAAAAATAAAATACTTTAAAGTTGATTGATAAAAGAAACAAAGGTTTTTGAGTAATGAAGTTTATTGAATAAGTCTGAATTAACAAAACTAGAGTTTTGGTCTCCGTTATATAAAAATCCTAAATATTGCGAATTTACCAAAATAGACACATTTGAAATATTATTTTATTATAAAATTCTCCTACTCTAAATAAGAAATCCGAAAAAAACGATGCCAAATCTGACATAAAATAAAAGATAAAAATCCTTAAAATAATAGGAAAAAAAGGAAAAATCTTAAAACTCAAAAAATGATCAGGAAAGAAATGGAATTTTCAGCTCATCCACAGGGTAGAGCAATGCAAACAGTTTTTTATTTGATCCTCTCATTACAAGTTTCGAAAAGATATATTATACGCCCAAAACATACGTTTATAGCCCAAGTTATGCCTTTTAGAAGGTGCCCTACTCATCCCACACAACCATTCTACATTAGTCCCCCTCACTTGGAAAAGAACTTGTCCTTGAGTTTGGTCTATAGAATGCCTTATCATTCGAATGATATTCAAACAGATTAGCCACATTGAATGTGTGAGAGATATTCCAGTTTTTTGGCAGCTGGAGCACATAAGTATTGTCATTAATCTCCCTTGCCACATGAAACGGTCCATACGTGATCTTATCCAATTTAGTAAGAATACCAAGGAAGCGACTTTAATGCAAATGCACAATCACTAAATCACTTTCTTGGAATACTTTCTTACATTAATGCTTGTCCACATGAGCCTTGTACTTAGCATTAGCAGCCTAAAAAAAGCTCAAACCTCAGAATTTTTAATTCAGAGAAGTAGAGTTTTGCTCCGAAAAACATGGAAAGCTTTGAGAAAACCCCTCCCCCCCAATGGCTGATGATCGTTCCACAAAGAAGGCAAAGTTTCGGGCGCAAAGTGATGTTGGTGATAATTCTGAGCGCCCATCCTTTCGAGATCAATTGATGAAAGCACAAAAGGACACAGAGGAAGAGTTGTTTGGCTACGACGAAGATTTAGACTTAAATCCAGAGGATGTGCTTTTTATGAATATTGAATCTATGCCCTCTATAACTTTCTCACCGAAAGTTCATGAGCAGTTAATCAAGCCATGGCAGAATACAGTCGTGGTGAAACTGTTGGGTCGCCGCATAGGATATCGGGCTTTGTGTAACAGATTAGAGTCGCTGTGGAATATGACACCGGGATTTAATATCATTGATCTAGAAAATGATTTTTATTTGGTCTGTTTCAAGAATGAAGGAGATGCGGATTATGCTTTAACCTCTGGACCTTGGACTATTATGGGACACTATCTGACGGTGCAACCATGGTCACCCCACTTTGATAGTTCTAAAGGGGAGATAGATAAAGTGGTGGCTTGGATTCGTCTCCCGGGCATGGCTCTGCCTTATTATCACAAGAAAATACTTCGACGGCTTGGGCAAATCATTGGTTTAGTTATCCGCATTGACTATAATACAGAATCTGCATAGAGGGGTAAATTCGCTCGTATTGATGTGGAAATAGACCTTAAGAGCCCTTTGATTTCACAGTTTCAGTTGGATGGTAAAGTACAGAGAGTTGAATATGAGAATCTTCCGGTCTTTTGTTTTCACTGTGGGAAGTACAGACATTATATGGAAAACTGCTTAGATAAGGAAAAGAATGGTCTGACTGAGGACGACGTGCTTACCCCTGTTGATCTGGCGGAGCAGCAGTGGATGAGTAAGGCCGGACATGACAGCCAACATGTGCCAAAATTCGAGCCATGGATGGTAGTGGCTCGTAAAGGAAAGTTAAGAGTGGAGAAGGAAAGCAATTCCAATCAGGCAACTGAGCAAGTTTTTCGGGGGAAGTATGGGAAGGAATCACGTTTCAATATCTTAGCTAATCTCGAAGAAGAAGAGGAATCCAACCACGAGGAAAAACAGGAAGCCATTATGGAACATACACATAGAGATATTAATAAGATAAATCCTAGCCCTTCTTGGTCGTTAAAAAATAGACCCATTAGAAGGAAAAATGGCCACCAATGAGCTAACCCCACAGATCCGGGACACATGGATACATCTATTGGATTGCATGCGACATCTCTTACTAAAGAAAATAAAACTCCTCAAAGTCCTATTCACACATATGTCTCACGAGGTTATACCAATCTCCATGCAAGCCATGCAAGCCCCAATCCTTTACCTTTACCCGTGTACGTCCCTACCAGTTTAGATTCCCTCCATCACTCGGCCATCTCTTTCTCTATTGATAATGCCATTGCACCTCTTCTCATTGCTGAAATCCAGCCAAAAACCTTCAATGGCCACAACAGTGCTGGTGGGCATATTCCTCTGTCAGAATTGGACGGTGATCCTCCTAACTCCAATGGCTTGGCTGCAATGGACATGAAAGACGACGCAAATGATAGTGATTATGTGGCTACAAGTGAGGACGGGGCTGACTCTTCAGAGGGTGATGTGTCACTTGTGGAAGAAACGGCCATGGACCTAGCGGAAGAGGCATCTCGGCCACTGCAGTAAGTCTATACTCTTCTCCAAGCTTTATCTTATGAAGATACAAATTCTATTTTGGAATGTACAATGGGCGGCTTCGAAGGGCTTTCGTCGCTCTTTTAATACCCTTATTAAAAATTATGACCCTTTTATGGTTATTATAATGGAGCCTAGAATTAGAGGGAAGCAAGCCGATGATTTTATTAAATGCAGCGGATTTGAATATTCTCATCGTATTGAAGCTTCGGGTTTTTCTGGTGGAATCTGGATCTTATGGCGGGGTTATTATGAAGTGGAAGTCTCGTTTAATCACAAGCAATTCGTCCATTTCAAAATTTCAAAGGATAACATTCTTTAATCTTGGATCACAACGGTGTATGCGAGCCCTAATCCTAGTTTGCGAAGGCAGCTGTGGGATCACCTTGATTTCTTGGCTAAAACAGTTCATGGTCCGTGGCTGGTGGGAGGTGATTTTAATTCCATTCTATGTGCTGATGAGAAGAGAGGTGGCTCTACGCATACTTCTGGGGTTTGTGGTCTGTTTAAGGGTTGGTTTAATCAGAATGGAATGTTTGATTTAAATTTCCATGGACCCCGTTTCACTTGGTCTCGTGGACTCTTTATGAAGAGGCTGGACAGAGCTATTTCTAATACAGAATGGCTAAACAAGTACCCAGACAATGCAGTTTTACACTTGCCAAAGATTTCTTCAGATCATAGACCCATCTTAGTTCGATTTAGTAATGAAGCTAGCAGTGCTAGGGGACAAAAACCTTTTCTTTTCTTGGCTGCATGGCTTACAAATAATTCCTTTGGTGAGTTTGTCTCTAATGCATGGATTAATAGTTTGCCGTACTTAAATGCGGCTGATATTTTTGTGAAGAAGGCATTGGTTTGGAATAGAGACCATTTTGGGAATATTTTTCAGAGGAAGCGGTGGATTCTAGCACGTCTGGGGGGGGGATTCAGAAGGTGTTAGAAAACAATAGTCGATGAAGTTTGGTCAGGTTAGAGCTCAAGCTGAAGAAGGAGTTAGAGGAAATTCTTACACAAGAGGAGATTTTGTGGCTTCAAAAATCTCGCAAAGATTGGCTTGCCCAAGGGGATAGAAATACGGCTTATTTCCACCAAAAAACTTTGGCCAGACGTAGAAGAAATCGAATCACAACTATTCAGAATGATAATGGGGAATGGCTTGTGGATAATGAAATTATTAAGCAGCATGCCACGTCTTTCTTCTCGGATCTTTATACTAGTGAGACTTTGGATTTTCGACCGTACCCGATTAGGGGCTGCTTCTCTATTCTTGATGCAGGTCTCACTTAAGGGCTCACTGCTCCCATTGAGGATAATGAAATCCAGCAGACTATTTTCAGCATGAAGCCACTAAAGGCCCCTGGCGTGGATGGCCTTCACGCGATTTTCTATCAGACCCAATGGAATATCGTTGGACACTCTTTCTGTAAATTTATAAAGCATAGTTTCAGCAGTGGCAGTATTCCTAAGGAAATTAACACTACGCTTCTAGTTCTCATTCCAAAGGTTGATCATCTGGTGAATCTAAAAATGTATCGCCCGATTAGTTTATGCACAGTGGCCTACAAAACCATTTCTAAAATTGTGGCTAACAGACTGCAGGCACTAATGCCGATTCTTATTGGTCCTCAGCAGACTAGTTTTGTTCCTGGCCGTCATATCATTGATAATATTGTGATTGCCCAAGAAGTTATTCATTCAATGCGAAAGAAAACGGGGAAGAAAGGATTCATGGCGATTAAAGTAGACCTTGAAAATGCGTATGATAGACTTAACTGGGAGTTTATTTATGAGGCACTGCAGGAAACGAGACTGCCTAGAGATATGATTAAGCTCATTATGGAATGTATTACTTCGGCTACAATGAAAGTATTATGGAATGGTGAAGCATCTAAGGAGTTCGTTCCCTCTCGAGGTATACGACAAGGAGACCCTCTTTCCCCGTATATTTTTGTTCTATGTGTAGAGAGACTCAGCCATGGGATTAATAGAGCTGTCACTACTGGGGAGTGGCAGCCGATTCGACTTACTCGTCGTGGTATTCCTCTTACTCCCTTATTTTTTGCTGATGATCTATTACTCTTGGCTGAAGCAAATATTGAGCAAGTTGGGGTGATAAATATAGTCTTGAACACTTTTTGCCAGAGCTCAGAAGCCAAAGTTAACAAGACTAAATCTCAAGTTTTCTTCTCCAAGAATATTTCGGCTCAGAGCATGAAAAGAATTGGGGCTGAACTTGGGTTCCCGGTCACCAAGGATTTGGGCATGTACCTTGGGATGCCGCTGCTGCATACTCGTGTCTCACAGCATACATATAAGAACATTATTGACAAAGTTGAAAAGCGCCTATCGGGTTGGCATGCGTCTCTGTTGTCTTTGGTTGGCAGAATAACTTTTGCACAGACGGTTTTACAAGCTATCCCAATTTACGCAATGCAAACAACTAGCCTCCCCACTAGAATTAAACTGAAGATTGATAAGGCGTGCAGAAAATTCATATGGAGTGGAAATTCCAATCAGCAACGGATGAGTATGGTTAGCTGGGATACTTTGTGCAAACCAAAGGCTTATGGAGGACTAGGACTTAAGGATCTAAATGTGATGAATAAAGCACTCTTAATGAAGCTCAGTTGGGGAGTCATCTCAGCAAAAGAAAGCCTATGGGTTCGGGTCCTGTGTACTAAATATGGGGTCAATATTTCAAACCTCCCTCTGTCATTACCGACTCGTTATGGATCTTATATGTGGAAAGCTATTGGTAAGATATGGCGAGATACGATGTCAAGTGTGTACTGGTCTGTTGGTGATGGTAAAAAAATCCGGTTTTGGTGGGACTGTTGGGTTTAAAAGGATAAGTCCCTTGCAAGTCAGGTTACTTCTCCTATCCCTGATCATCTAACTCATCTAATGGTTGCTGATTGTGTGGCAGCGAATGGGCAATGGAACTAGGCGTTGTTTGATCATTTTCTCCCTAACACTACCATCATGAAGATTGCGTCAATACTTCCACCCTTAGTTTTGATAGGTCCGGATCAATTCTATTGGTCGCATTCTAATAAGGGGAATTTCTCGGTCTCCTCAGCTTATTATGCCATCAGTCCTCCGGATAATCTTCTACAGGATCCTAGTGGGAAGTTGGCTTGGAAATGGCAAGGTCCGTAGGGAGTTAAAGTCTTCATTTGGTTAGCTTTTCATGGTCGACTGAAAACCAAAGCTGAAATTGCACGGCGGCACATGTTGATAAATACAGAGTGTGATAGATGTGGGGCCCCATTTGAGGACATCTTGCATGTTCTAAGAGATTGCATGGCTACGAAAGGATTTTGGTATCGGGTAATTCTGGTAGAAATGAGGCAGCGATTTTTCCAAGCTTCTTTTAAAGAATGGATGATGAATAATCTTCAGAATGCATGGCCTATTTATGGAGTCCGAAACTGGAGTTGTTTATTTGGTATAGCGATATGGCGTTTATGGTATTGGCGGAACCAGTTATGGGTGAATGGTCAATCTATGGACGACTTATCCATGGTTAATGATGTCAAGGCTCGCACGGAGGAGGTGATCTTGCTTCAAGGATCTTCTTTGAATTCAACAAATAGAAAAGTCAACAAATAGATTGGTTGGTCGCTTCCAAATTGGCCATGGTGCAAGTTGAACTCAGATGGTGCCTATAAAGTGACTGGTGTAGCTGCTGCAGGGGGTCTAATTCGCGACCACAATGGTCATTGGGTTGCTGGTTTTAGGATGAATCTAGGGACTTGTTCAATGACTATGGCGGAATTATGGGGGCTATATCAAGGACTGCTTCTTGCGTGGAATAAAGGGATCCGGTGGCTGTATGCTGAAATTGATAGTCGCTGCGTTACTCAACTTGTGAAGAACAACATGGTGACTTACAATGAGTTTTCTCCTCTCATTCGTGCTATTCAAGAACTCATCAGACGTAATTGGTGGGTGGAGATTACTCACGTTTACAGGGAGGCGAATTTTACCGCGGATTGTTTGGCTACGTTAGCTTGTTCTATCCCGTTAGGGCTACATGTTTTTAACTCTCCACCTAAAGGAGTACTCCAATTTATGTCTCAAGATATTTATGGGGTAGCTTATCCCCGTTTTGTTATTTCTTAGCTCTTTAAGAGCCCCTCTTAATAAAAAAAAAAAAAGCTCAAACCTCGAGATGAATTTGCATAGCCTTTTTGGTCTTATTATCCATTTTTTCTCCCTCAAGCTATGGTTAGCATGATAGTTAGATCATAAACATTACATGAGGTGCAAGTGTAGACAATCTTAAAAGGAGTTTTGCCAGTAGATCGATTCACCATGTTATTGTAAGTAAGCTCGACTTTAAGTAAGGCAACTTCCTAATTATGTTGCTTGTCCGTACAAACACAACGCAACATGTTACCAAAAATGCAATTGACTACCTTCGTTGGTCCATCTGTCTGGAAAAAAAAGAAAAAAAGTACTACTAAATTGCAATTGTGTACCGAATTTATCCCAGAGATAATGCCAAGACTTGCCAAAAAACTTCATATCCCTGTCATAAATATAGTTTTTGGAACAACATGCCACCACATCTCAAAAGAACAAATGCGCAACTGAATCAGTATCTTCAAACTTTTTACAAGCACTAAAATGAGCCATCAACTAGTTTTTGTGCGAGGTGACCCTAACAAAAATCCGTGGACAAATCCAATCAGATATTTTCTGGAACAGACAATGGCATGTATAATCATGTGTTCTACACATGTCCTTTGCCCTCTTTACAAATCTAACACCTTTGCATAATCTTGTGCACATCTCTATTCAAGTATGGCCAATTATATTGCTCTTGCACAAGTGCCTTGGTCTTATCTCAACCAATATGTCTACCCAATCCTCCTCCACACAACTCATGGATAATCTTCTATATTAAAGAACTTCAAGGTACATAAAAAATGATTAGTTTTGAACAAATGCCTATCTTGAATGAGTAAATCTTCTGCATTCTAATGATTAATGCACCAATCCCAACTATGCACAAAGTCTTCATCTTTTAACGTACAACTCCTTCAAGTATTTAAAACTAGTAAATTCATTAATAAGAGCTACTTGTAAAGTTGCTCGCTTACTAAGTGCGTTTGCTACCTTATTCTGCTGCCCAAATTTATACTTCAAAACAAAAGTAAACTTCTGCATATAGCTTACTGATCTCACATGAATCTTGCTCATATTTTGCTGGCTATTAAAATACTTCAAGGCTTGATGGTCATTTTAAAGTGTGAACTCCTTTTGAATCAATTAATGCTCCTAATCAAGGATAACATAAAACTCTTGGTCATAAGTAGACCACTTCCACCATGCTTCATTTAACTTCTCACTCACACACTTAATTAGTCGTCCATTTTGAGAAAGAATAGCCCTAATACCCTTGCAAGAAGCATCATATTAGACTTCAAACAACTTGTTGAAGTTTGGTAAAACTAACACAAAAGCAGTAGACAACTTCTCTTTTAATAAAGCAAAACTTGCCTCTTGCTTTTCTCCTCATTTGAACTTCCTTTTTTTCAAACACTTCATAATAAGTACGGTTATAGTGCTAAAACCATGAATGAATTTCTTATAAAACATAACTAGCTATAAAACCAAGAAACTCCACATTGCTCTTTAGAAAAACTACACTTCTTAAGATTAATGTTAAGCTTATTTCTTTACAACACTTCCATAACCATCTACAAATACTCTAAGTGCGTCAGCACATCAACGAAATAAACCAAGATATCATCAAAATATATCAACATCAAATTGCCAAGATCTGCGTAATAACAGATGGCACACATCCATATGCACTATATTGCACACCACATCACACTTACAAATCTTCCCAATAGAGAAAGGAAGACGACACATCTTTGTTACTTGCATTTCTATCCTTTTCTCTATCTACTCTATTTTCTAAGGTGCTGGATGTTTTTCTATTAGAAGTCCTATCACGTCGACTAGTGCCTTTGAAACTATATTCTTACTACTGCCATTATCAATTATCTCATTGTGCAAATTATTATTAATAGTGCCACGTGTTCTAAAAATTTTATTGCACTGGCTATGCTCTTCAAATTTTGGCGTTAATAAAATCTTCTGTACAATTCAATGCAGATTTCTCTTTCATCTACTTCCAAATCCAAAGTGTCTTCGTCATCCTTATCCTCAAAGTCATTCACCTCAGTCTCACTGACTTAAACTTTTACCAAATTCGAACCTTGATTAGGGCTATTTTTCATGCCTCAAGGACAATATTATTCTTGCCTCGTAAGGCATTTCGATTCTTGCCTTGTAAGACTGTATTTTGGTACATCAAGGCAGTATTATTCTTGTCTCATGAGGCATTTTGATTCTTGCTTATTTTTAATTCGAGACCCCACGTAACATAAAATTCATATGCAAAAATAAAAAATGCATGAACATTTATTTCATTAAACTTAAGGTAAGACTTCCCCCTTAACTTGAACTAGACCACTTATCATGGGTCGCTAATGTAGGGTTCGAAGCTGGAAACACCAAACATTGACAGTAATTTAAGAGACTTTTCCCTAGCTTGAACTGGACCGCCTAATGTAGGTAGTATCAGTATGGGGTCCAAAGCCACAAACAAAATGCAAACAATTACAAACTTATTGTATTTAACATGACAAATTCTTATATGATCATCTTCTAAAGCTTGTCACTATAGATGGTAACAAGAAGAGAAAAACCTGCTTGAGTTCTCATGCGTAGTAATGCTTCAGGAGTTCTATATTCCAAGGGCAAATGAGTCGTTTTCCATTCATTTCCACCAGAACATATATCCCAAAGGTCACTTCCCTGATGACTTTGTACGAACCTTTCTAATTAGGGCCTAATGCTTCATTTTCTCTGACTCTTTCTATCTTTTTCAACAAGTGTCCAAGTTGGAACCCTCATACTTTAACTCTAGAGTTATAATACCTGGTGCCTCGTTTCTAGTATGCCGCTAACCTTTCTACCACATTTATGCTTCCTTCTTCAATGAGATCTTTATTAAGCTCCAAGAATTCCTGATTCTCTTCATATCGGTAACAAATGATCGTTTGTATATTAAGCCCTACCTCAACTGAGGCTACAACATCGGTGCTAAATGCTAAAAGAGAAATGAGTATTTCCCGTCGATGTGCGTACCGAGGTCAAATAAGTCCATAACACGACTGGTAATTCCTTAACCCAAGCACTATTTAAGTTTTCCAACCTGGTTTTCAGATGGAACTTGATGATTTTGTTAACTGCTTCCACATGTCTGTTGGCCTGGAGGTGAGTAGGAGATGAAAAAAGTTTGTTATTCCTAAACCAGAGCAGAATTCTCTAAACCCTGAGTCTTTAAATTGTCGGCCATTGTCAAATACGATGGTTTGAGGGATGCCAAACCTGCATATTATTGCTTTCCACACAAAGTGCTTTGTTTTCTCCTTTGTGACTTTTATAAGTGGTTTCACCTCAACCTATTTGGTGTAGTAATCAATCGCAACGATAGCGTACCTCACTTGCCCTTTTGCTATTGGAAGATGACCGATCAAGTCCATTCCATATTGTGCAAACGACTATGGGTTACTCATTGAGGCTAGCATATGCGGTGGTTGTCTTGGGACAACTGCGTTCTTCTGACACTTGTCACACCTTGAGAAGTTAATACAATCTTTTTCCAAGGTTAGCCAATAGTATCCCTACCTTAATATTCGTCAAGCTAAAGATCTCCCTATTGCATGGCTGCCACATGCTACCTTATGCACTTCTCTCAATATGTATTCCGCCTCTTCTGGTAGTACGCATTATAAGTAAGGCATTGAGAATCCCCTCTTATAAAATGTTTTTCCAATA
This sequence comes from Citrus trifoliata, assembly GCA_018350135.1. Classification (NCBI taxonomy): domain Eukaryota; kingdom Viridiplantae; phylum Streptophyta; class Magnoliopsida; order Sapindales; family Rutaceae; genus Citrus; species Citrus trifoliata. Next base: position 7,851,577 of record CM031384.1, on the reverse strand, counting down.
ATCACATACTTTGCCGCTCGCAGTCTCAAGTTCCGTGCCTCCAATTTGTCTTCTAGTAATTTTTCCTCCCTCAAGTACGCTATAATCAGATCCATCCAGTTGTCAAGAAAGGCTATTGGTAGTATGGGCATACCTTCATTTATGCTAGTTAATTTCACCACCTCAATTTTGGCTGACGCGGTGGATTCAATTGGTGAAGAAAATGCTAGTTTCGCTAGTACATCAGCATGCTGATTTTCTTCTCTAGAGATTTGGGTCAATGAGCACTCCTATAATTTTTCGAGTAGCGTTCTTAGCATATCTAAGTAAGTCTTCATGCTTTCTTTCTTGGTCTGGAATTGGTTGTAAACTTAATTAACGACTAGTTATGAATCGCCATAAATTGAGATTCACTTCATACCTATTGCAGTCGCTAAATTAAGGTTGGCTATTAAAGCTTTATACTCTGCCTGATTATTCGAGACCTTAGAATAAAACAACTGGTTGCCTTCAGGTGTGATTAATATTAATCCTGCTCCACTCCTATAGGAATTGGCAGATCAATCAACATATAACTCCATAATTAAGGCTCTGTCTCTCTGACTTGGATAGATGCGGTGAATTCGGCCATGAAATCTGCAATTGCCTACCCTTTAGTCGCTTTGTTGGGCATATACCTAATGTCGAATTCACTTAGTTCTATTGCCCATTGTACCATCTTTCCTGAATTGTCAGGTCTCTTCAATACTTTCATAAGTGGGGCGTTGGTTAGAACTTTAACAGTATGGGCCAAAAAGTATGGTCTTAATTTTCTAGCTGATACTACCAACACCAATGCTAATTTAGATCTAGGTAGCGAGATTCAGCTCCGACATATGCGTGGTTGATGTAGTAGATGGGAAATTAGACATTCCCTTCACTTCCCAATAATACCAAGTTTACAGCTGCCTCTAATATTGCTAGGTACAATTCTAACTCATCACCCTCTAAAGGTTTTGCTAATGTTGGAGTATGTGTAAGATACCTTTTCAGTGCCTCAAAAGCCATCTCGCATTCGTCACTCTAAGTGAAGTCGTTAGTACCCCTAAGAGTTTTAAATAGAGGGGTGCATTTGTCTGTCAACCGTGAAATGAAACAACTCAAGGCAACCAGTCTTTCTACTAGGGTTTGTACTTCCTTCCTGCTAGAAAGGGATTTCATCTCTAAAATTACCCGTACCTTGTCAGGGTTGATGCCGATTCCTGGGTTATGAACTAGGGGACACGCCTCAAAAGTATTTAATTTACTCCTGAGTATAAGAGTGTCTAGTTATAATATAACATGGTGAGCCCGATGTCGATCCACAGAAAAAGATTTAATTTGTTTATTTTAGTTTATCTAAAAAAATGAAAATAAAATTTAAATATATGCAACTTAATTTTAGTGCAACTATAGAATTAAATTAGTTAGAGTTATGGATCCACTCTTAATAGTAAATATAATTTAATAAATTTTTTATTTTTTTATTGTTCAAAAGATTAATTGTATAAATATAATTATTTTCACATTAATTTTATAATAGATCAAGTACTTAGTGTGTCAAAATTTAACTTGTCTACAATAAGTCAAAATACTATTTTACCATACTTTATACTAAAATATTAAGAATTCATTATACCAAACTCTCATGTTTGTCTACAATAAATCAAAATTTAATAATGTAAAATATGAATAAAATTAGATAGAAAATAATTTAATTTATATAACTAAAAATAGAATTTGATTAAATCATATGTTTTTACTAAGAGTTTCACTTTACTCTAACTATTAGTATTTAAGTAAGCATAATTAAAATAAACACAATTATTAAAATTAAATTATCCATAATTAAGAAAAAGGTATTTGAAAATTGGAAATAAAACTAATTTTATATATTGAAAATATATTATAAAGAGAGATGAAAAGAAGAATTTGAGGGGGAAGAAGTGAAGAAAATGTGTAGCAAGGTGTGTTGCCCCCCTCTTTATTTATACTAATACATGATTAATTCATGCCACACACATAAATAAGGCCAATTATATCATGGCCACACATTTGTCCCACTAATTAAATATGCACCAGATTCAATCCACTCAAGCACATCCAACTCATTCCACTAACAATTACTACACCTAACATGGTAAGAACTTATAATTTCACAATTACCACACTTAACGTGGTAAAAATTTATAATTTCACAACAAAATTCGCAGATCCTCCTCGACAATGACATAATTTTTTGAACATTCGGAATCCAAATTTGACATCCGTACATTTATTTGGAACCTCAAATTTTGTGAAATTATTATTTTTACCTAATAAACACACAAAAATACACAAGATCAAACATTTACAAACATAATTAAAATTTCACAATATATTGCATAAAGACATATGTAAATTATAATAAGTAGAAAATAATATTTTTATCCCTTAATGAACATACAAATTTTAACATTAATCACAAGGTAACTAGGAAACTTGCCTGAAGTCACTCCAAATGTGCATGTAGTCAGGTTTTAGAGGATAATGAACGTTTCTTCAAGATGGTGTACATGATCATTTTCTACTTGACTCTTGACAAGCATATCATCCATATAGACTTCCATTGTTTTCCCAATTTGATCCTTAAACATGGCTTTCACAAGGCGTTGGTAGGTGGCTTCCGCGTTCTTTAATCCAACAGGCATCACGTGATAGTAATACAACCCTTAATTTGTTATGAAGGTCGTCTTCTCCTGGTTTGTTGGGGACATATGAATTTGATTATATCCTAAAAAGGCATCCATAAAGATTAATAAATCATTCATAGCAGTTAAGTCAACTAACTGATCTATTTTAGGGAGCAGAAAGCTATCCTTGGGACAAGCTCGATAGAGATCGGTAAAATCTGCACGTATTTGTTACTGTCTGTTTGCTTTCTTGACCAAAACCACATTAGAGATCTAGTATGGGTAAAGTACTTCCCTGAAAAATCCTGCCCTTAACAGCTTCTCCACTTCTGCTTGGATTGCTTCATTACGTTCCCGGTGGGCAATCTTGGTTGAAATTCAGAGAGTGCATTATGTAATCTAGTGATATCCTTGGCATATCACCATGCAAACACATCTTCATGAGTCCTTGCAAGCACATCCTTATTTTCCTTTAGAAAATTAATTAGAGCTTTTCGCATTCCTTCGTCGAGGCTTCCTCTGATTATCACCATTCTGAAGATTTCGACTTCATCAAGGCTTACTTCTTTTATTGCCTCCTTTAGTTCTATAGCTAGCTATGTTTGTGGAACTTCCCTTTCAAAGCAAAGAACTAGTTTTTTATGCTTCTTTTTCGAGGTCGGTAAATCGCCCACCTTGAGGCTGATATTTTTCATAGTTAGGGCATAACTTTCTCTAGCGATTCGTTATTCCTCCCTGACTGTGCTCACTTTACTTCCCATTAGGACTTTCATTCGCACGTTGGGTAACTGATAATAAGTGAGTTGATGGCTTTTTCTGCTTTGTGTTGTAATAAATTACGCCACAAACTATTTTGATAACTAAGACAACAAATTGATACTCTTTGGTTCAAGCTCTCTGAACCATTGTTTAGCTTATCATATCAAGATGGGTGAAAAGGCTTTGCACATGATTGCCTTTAAAGCTCTTTACAACTTCATCCATGATCTGTACGATTTCATACTATCAGTGAGGCCCCCTGACTATTATATACCCACATTTGAGCAATTAGAACCTTGGGGACAATGATGTTTCCATGATTTCATTTGTAAATAACAGCTTTATGACATCCATTCTCTCCCAATCTTTAGCTCTATTACAAACATTATTTCTTATTCCTCGAATTTGGGCTTTCATTTTGTGTAGCTCAACTTTCCACTTTGGTTCTTCAATCTTGACCTCAACGTCATTAATGTGTTCTTCAAGTCTCGGCGAAACCATGTCTGATGATTCGTAGCTTTGTGTGGTCTTCTTTTGGCTATATCTGACTTACTGTGGCTTTGTCTAACTGTCATGACCCAACCCAAACTTGGCAAGATATTGTCCACTTTGGGCTTAATAAGGCCTGCACGATTTTGTTCCTGGGGCGCTCATACACCCCAAAATGCGTCTTGCCAACTAAGGTATGAATCACCCTTTATAAACCCAATATCTCTCCCATGCTTTGTCGATGTGGGATTTGCCTAGGGTGTTACATACACCATCCCTTACAAACTCAGTGTCTTTACTGAGGTTCGCCCCACCATCGTTCAAGAGGACACGAGGAGCCACTCTGATACCATTTATCATGACCCAACCAAGACTTGTCAAGATATTGTCTACTTTGGGCTTTGACAAGGCCCGCACAGTTTTGTTCCTGGGGTGTCCATACACCCCAAAACACGTCTTGCCAACTAAGGTATGGATCACCCCTTATAAATCCAATATCTCTCCCGTATTTTACCGATGTGGGATTCGCCGAGGGTGTTATATACACCATTTCTTACAGACTCAGTGTCGTTACTGAGGTTTGCCAGACCATCATTCAAGAGGACATGAGAAGCCGCTCTGATACCATCTCTTATGACCTAACCCAGACTTGAAAAGATATTGTCTGCTTTGGGTTTTAACAGGGCTCGCACGGTTTTGTTCCTAGGGCGGCCATACACCCCAAAATGCGTCTTGCCAATTAAGATGTGGATCACCCCTTATAAAACCAGTATCTCTCCTGTGCTTTGTCGATATGGGATTCACCTAGGGTGTTACATAAAAATTGTAACACCTGTTGTTTTTTTTTATTATTATTTTTATTTCATAGCATATAATATTTTGGGTTAATGTATTCAAGGGAATTTTATTTTATTTTTTTAAATCTTAAATTATTTATTATTTATTTATTTATTAAATACATGATAACTCTATAAAATGAGAGTTATCATGACATTTTTAGACTTAAATCATGATTACTTATAGAGTAAATGACATATTTTTATTGCATTTTAGTAATGTTTTGCACAAACATCCATTTTAGATTACTTTTAATAAGTTTTGTTTGATTTAGAACAAATGGTATGCTTAGGTCATATGCATAATTGTAGGTGACCGGAAGATCAAATTTCAAGCAAGGAATGCAAATGCAATAGGGTTGTAAAGATAAAGGGAGAACTTAGTTAAAGAATAATTAAAACAAGTTTGGAACAATACGGATTCTGAAGCCATTGCTATAGCACCGTTGCTGTAGCTATTCTAGAGCATTAATAAAGAAGATTTCGGGCAGGATACTTTGAAGATTGCGATCTGGAGTTTCCTAAACTGGAAGATGCATGCCCTAGACCTCAAGTTGCCCTAATTCTAAGCTATAAAAGGAGCATAAACACAAAGAAATAGAGGGCCGTCATCAAAGAAAATGAATAGAGAAACAAAACAAAAGAAAACAAAGATCAAGAGAGAGAATTGAGGATATTAACAAAGGATTCTAGAAGAACATCAAGTGGATCTCACTCTTATTTTTTGTTCTCTTGTTTTTATCTCGTTATGATGAATTGTTTGATGGCTGAAACTATTTTGCTTCTCGTTTTATCACAAATTATGAACTAAGTTTACTTATGGTTAAGTGATAAACAAACATGATGGATTGACTGATATTCTATGTTGTTGTATGTTTACTATAGCACATTGTTTTGATAATACTTATTTCAATTCGCTATTTCGACTGACCACTCATTTAGTGATACTAGTTAAGAAAGTATCTCAAAAAGGCATGTCTTAGTGAAACATATCAGAGCAATATTTGGTTTTAGATTGGGTTTGTTGAGTTGGGTTTAATTTGATTCGAAAAGAGCCATGCTTAATATAAAATTAGTGAATGTAGGGTAATTAGAATCTAAAATGTGTAATGCTAATTCTGATGTTAGCATAACAATTGGTCATTATTAAGTTGCATTTAGGTATAAAACATCCAACATGCGATAGTTGAGGATACATAAGAATTCTGCCATGTGTTGTAGCAACCGATCTAAACATTAGAAAAATAGTCAAAACCATTAAGTGATTTTAATCACTTAATTACTCTATTTCCCTTGGTTACGTCCTTGTATTTTCCGTAATATTTTATTTTATTGCGTTTTTATTTTAATTTGTTCCTTAGTTTAATAATTATTTTTTAATTCTAATTTAGAATAAAAATTGCACTGATAAAATTGTCGTGGCAATTCCCATAACAACAATCCTTATGGAGATGATCTTGAATACTGATCATTATATTACTTATTATGTACACTTGCACATTGACACTAATAACATTAGGAAATCTACAATAAGTTTTTGGTACCGTTGCCGGGGATTGGTGCTTATTGTGATTTGTGAAATCAATTTTAGTTGGTGTAAGATTTTAATTATCTTTTTGTTTTTTATGTTTGCAGAAGTGCTCTAGCAACCTTTTCATGTGCAAATACAAACTTGTTGAATTGTAAATTGATCTAAAGGTTGAAAGAACTGCAAGGAGATTGAGAAAAAAGAATAGGAATTTAATAGTTGTTGTAGCAATGGACGATTTGCAAGATACGCAGAACTTGAATAGATAGAAGTAGAACAATCCATATACAAACACTTACAATCCTGGATGGAGACAACACCCAAACTTTTCATGGAGTAATCAGAACCATACTGCTGCAGCACCTTATAGATAGAACAGACCTTCTCAACCATCTAGATTTTATCAGCAAAATCAAGGGTAAAGAAGCATCAACAATGATCAACTTAGCTTTCTTGAAGCCTTGATTAAGGACTACATTGTGAAGAATGAAGCGGTTGTCCAAAGCCACACTGTATTTTTAAGAAACTTAGAGAATTAAATTGGACAACTTGCTACAGCATTGAGCAACAAACCTCAGGGCAATTTACCAAACAACATAGAGGTCCAAAGAGAGAAGGAAAAGAGCATTGTAAGGTGATTAACTCAAGGTCTGGAAAGGATGTTCATATTCCAGTTGGATTGCCAAAAAGAAGAGCCAACAACCTATTTTCCAACACACTAGTGAGAACAGCCAAGCTACAGCATCTTCAAAAAATGATAATCCAACGCCTGTAGATAATGATGCTGTAGCACCAACCTAGAACATAGCAAAAGTGAAGCAGTCTGCATAACCTGCTGAAACATAGCGGTTTAGGCACCCACCACCCTTTCCTCAAAGGTTCCAGAGGCAGCAACAAGAAAAGCAGTTCAGTAAAATCTTAGGAGTGATGAAACAACTACATATCAATATGCAAAAATTTTGAAGGATATTTTGGCAAAGAAAAAAAAGACTTAGAGAGTTTAAAATAATTGCTCTAACACAAGAATGTAGCCATATGCTTTAGAGTAAAATGCCTCAGAAGTTGAAGAATCTAGGAAGTTTCACAATTTCTTGTTCCATAGGAACTAAACACAGTGGTAAGACACTTTGTGATTTGGGAGCAATCATCAATCTTATGTCATTATCAGTACTCAAGCAATTGGGAGTTGGAGAATTCAGACCAAACACGGTGACATTGCAACTTGCTGACATATCTCATACTTATTCTAAAGACAAGATTGACGTTGTGCTGGTTAAAGTGGATAAATTTATTTTTCTGGTGGATTTCATAGTATTGGACTTTAAGGCAGACACATAAATACCAATTATTCTTGGCAGACCCTTTTTAACCATAGGAAAAACTTTAATTGATGTTTAAAAAGGAGAGTTGATCATGAGGGTTAATGATCAGCAAGTTACCTTTAATGTGCTAGAAACAATGAAGAGACCTGATAAAGTTGAAGATTGCCATTTGGTTAGTATTGTAGAGCTTGCTGTCACAGACATATTGAATAATTGTTGCAGCAATAAAGAAATCAAGGCTGTCAGGTCTGAAAATCTTAAAGATGAAGATGCTGCAGCAGAGCATATAGCATGGTTAGAAGAGAAACAACATGTGAGGACAGACAGACATTTTGAGTCTCTTGATCTTTCAAACAGGGAAGTGAAACTTGCTATACTATCTATTGAATTACCTCTTGTTTTAGAATTAAAACTTCTACCTTCGCATCTAAACTATATTTATCCATTGGATGGACCATGGCAGATATAAAAGGAATAGAGCCCTCCATATATATGCAAAAGATCCTGCTGGTGGATTGCTAGAGTAGCAGAGAAGATTAAATCCAATCATGAATGAGGTTGTGAAGAAGGAGATTAAAAAAATGGCTTCACTATTAAAAAAATGACTTTTACTGACAGTTTGTTTATGAGATTTTGGAAAAAGTGTCAATAATTACCTAACTATGCATCATTTTCCGCTTTTAACAAATAGATGTCACAAATTATTAATATTAATGTATCAGTAAATTAAATATCAGAGATAACTGATACTTCAGTATTAGAGATTTAAAAAAAATCATTAAAATTTGTTTTGATTTTTACTCCAACCTGAGACTTCTAAAACTCAAAACTTTTACGTTTAGATCGCAAACCGCTGGACGCCATAAAATTGAGTTGGAATTACAATGTTATATAAAATCTTAACATATAAAAAACCAAACCCTAATTCCCCTTCTCCATTGTAGAGCCCATGCCTCAGCCACTGCGTAATTTCCTTGTCTTTCTTGACTTCTTCTCTATCGTGAAAGATGGAGAATGACCAAGCCCAACGCCCACATCCACGGCCGCGCCCACTCCCACGCCATTGCCGGTATCACTTCCGTTCAAGTGGTTCGACACTGCAGGTACTAAATTAAGAATTTAAAGCATGTAAAACGAAAGTAAAACATATCCCAAACTTAGCAATTGTCCCCATCTCGCTGTCTTTTATACACACAAATCTCTAACCCAAACTCAAACCCAAAATTTTCTCTTGCCTTTCTCTTTCTCTTTCCTTTTTCTCTTCTCGATCTCTTCCTTTTTTTATTTTTGGTCTATTCACAAACTCGTTCATTTAACTCAAATAGATAATATAAAGCTAAAACCTAAAGTGAGGCTTTTCTTTCCTTTTTCCTTTTTTTCCCAAATTAAAAAATGGATCAAAACAATAATCGGGGCTTCTTTCAGCAATTTTTTTTTTCTTTTTATGGTCAAATTTCACTTTTTTTTGTTCATTATTCGAAACCCATTTGCTTGAATTTGAATAAAATTATTGGGAAATTAGTTAATTTTCTTGCTATGGAAGGGATACCGCACCTTATACGTAGACTTATGAAGGAGATTTTCAATGACTCTAAGGGCAAACAGGTTGCCTTGATTAAGGCTTTAACTGTTGGTAATGGCTTAATATTTTATTTTCTTTGTCAAATTAACTATCGGGTTTGTTTTATTTTAACTTATGATTATTAGGGTTTTTTGTTAATTTTAATTTTCTAGGTTGTTGCAGATGTTGAGAAATTCTACTAGTGTGCAGTCTTGGTGGGATTTCTTTTCCATATATATTTTTTTTTATTTAATTGTAATTTGATTTTTTTTCTTTTTTTCCTATATTTCTATATTATATAGATTGAATGGTTGTGTATTTAGTAATTATTACATGTTATTTATTGCCCTGTTTCATGTAAAGAGAGGCAAATTATGTTATAAAAACCAACATGTTTATTTATTTATTTTTTTCAGTTGGAAGATTTTTAATAGAGTCAATGACTATGATATGAATTACCTAAGTTCGTGCTTGTCTGAATGTTTTGAGATTGCACAAAGTTCATGATTTGTCTTTAATTCAAGAAGAAAATGTTTGTTTTTAGGTAGTTTTACTTGTTGTAGCACTTGGAGACTTACATTTTCTTTGTTCATTTGCATAGTTAGTTTCGCTCTTATTCAAAAATTTATGTGTTTCCTCACTTGCATGGTCATTAATTCATTCCATGATCTTTCTTCTGTAAACACACTTTTATTTGCCTTTCACTAGTTTGAAGGACTTTATTTTGTTTAATTAAAAAATTCCAAAGATTGAAATGAATTGAAATTGCTGCTATAATGTACTTTCTTTGTTGCTGAAGTTCAAGGAATGTCTATTTAAATGAACTAGAACTTGAAAAATATTGAAGTGTTGTTGTACCTATAGACTTCATTTTTTTTCCTGCACATTACACTTATTTTGTTCATCTTCTTACCTTCAATTTGTAGTAGAGGTTAACAATGCTTGACGGGAAATGGAGGTTTGCATTTACAGTGGCTGAATCTCATGAACAAGAAGTTGGCAAACTGAGGTCTATATTTTTTGCTCAAATTCATAGTTGAATTCATAGTAAGCTCAACGTAATTGATTGAGGGAGAAAATAAATTGAGTTTTATTTATTAGTACAATTTTTGTTATTCAGTGCTTTACACTCTTCATGACAACTTCTGCGATCTTGTCCTATTACCTTAAGGTACTACTGGATATTTGGGAAAAAAATTAAAAATGATTAAGCTTATCTTTCTTTGATGATAGAATTACAGTATGTCTCCTCACTTATTGTAGTTCATCCAATTTTATTTTTGTTGCTCAGTCTGTGGAAATCAGAGTACCACATTTAAGAGTTTTTAAAATGTCTCCTTTACCTTTCCTAGTATTTAAACTGATTTCATGTGTTTTTCTTTAGTTAATGATTGATTTTCAAGCAGTTGAAGGAAAGTAACTTGTAGAACCTCCTTCTAAAGTTGGTCTGGAACCTTTGTGTGCAATGGTTAGTGAAATCATAATTCGTGGCTTGTGTTAATATGCATCGATTGTGTGAAAACTATTGTTTACTATTTTCTGTGGTTGGTTATTAACATGATTCACAGATAAACAACAATAGGCTCATACCCATATGCCTGCTTGCTTTCAACATGCATTTTTTTTTCTGTAGTTTTTTTTTTGTGCGTCTCTCTTTGAAGAATAACATTATTATCTTACACGAAAGGGGGAAATTGCCGTTATCTTGCTGCAAGTTTTGTCCTAGTTCTATAGTTCTACTGTTTTGTATCACCTTGGATGACATGTCGAGTGAATCCTGGAACATCATTTGTCAACCTTTTGATTCAGTAATAATTTATTAATTTTGAGAAATTAGTTTCATTTTATCTTGTTTGTACCTATAATGCATTGTGTTCAACGTTCTTGAAATTTTTTGGCATGGTTGCAAACAAATTTAGCAGTTTTTAATAGCCAACTATAGAGACACTTTAAAATTTGTTTAGGTGGTGAGTTTTTATGGTTTTGTAATTGGGGTGAAGGGTAGCAAATATCAATCTTGTCTAAAGAGCATTTGTGTAAGATTACTTTTGAGTATAGTGGGGCAGCCTATATTAGTATTTTTATGAAATAAGTAGAAAAAGGAATCCCTTTCTGTTGTTAGCAATAAAAAGAATTTTCAAAAATATAAATACCAAGCTTTCTAGTTGCACCGTTATTTGCAAAGATCTTTTCAATGTATTTGTAGATCCCAACATATCTTGATGCATGATCAATTAGTATATGATAGTATGGGTGGTGATCTTTCCATTTGCTTCTCTTTTTCTATTTTTTTTGGGCATCATCGTCAAACGTAAGCAGGCCTCCTCCATGTTGATTTTTTTTTAAAGAGTTTGGAGCTTATGCATTCGCAATTCTAAAACATGGGCCAGTATGCTTTCTACTTGTTAATCTATTTACTTATTGTCAATTTTGCAGGTTAATTTTGAAGATGCGTAGAGAGGTTTTGTAGAGGTTGGGAAGGTATTTAAAACTTAAAGCTTTTAATTCTTCTATTCCCTGCTTAATATATGTTTTCCCTATATAGTGTTTCAACATGACCTGATTTCATGCCTCCTCATATATTCCAGCATCCATAAACACTGAAATTGACCTGATTAGTTTTTCTCCCAAAAATCCAAGAATTATTTTTTTGTGGTATACTAATTGATTTTATGTACTTGTAGGTGGGAAAAGAAAAATGAAGCTGCTTCTGGATGTTCAATGACATTATGTGCTTCTTTTTATTGGTTAATATTTGTTGAATCTTAACTTAGTACTTTGTTGTTCAGAGCTTGTCCAAGACTTAATTTAGTACTTATATTTGTCTTTTCTAAACAATGATGTAGTTGAATTATATGAATTTAAGTGATGGATTTGAGATATTTCTTATGTAATTGTGTTGCGAGATTTTATATATTTAATATTTTTTGAGTTTTCCTTTGGTTGTAAAACAAACAAGAAAATATAATTAAAATAAAAGTATACTATTAACCAAAAGAATCATAACATCATTGAATATTGACACTAAATGTTTAAAATGACATTAATAATTTTTGATGTTATTGAGTCAGTGTGTTCTTGATACTGTAGTCTCATAAATTACTGACATATAAATAGTATCATTAAATACTGATGCTATCGTGTCATTATTTTAGTGATACCATAATGACATGAATTATTGACACAAAAATCATTGACACTAAAAATTAGTGTTAGTGTGTTCTGGCTGGAGCATTATTGACACAATTAACAAGTGTCAGGAAAAGTAATTACTGACACTAAATTAATGTCATCCACCCAATATTTGACAACTCATGGGTGAGTCCAATATAATGTGTTCCAAAGAAATGTAGAGTGACTGTTATAGCAAATGAGAATAATGAGCTTATTCCCACATGAACAGTGATTGGATGAAGAGTTTGCATGGACTATAGGAAGCTAAACAAAGCCACAAGGTAGGATCACTTCTCATTACCTTTAATAAACCAGATCTGAACAAACTTGCTAAGAAAAAAAATACTATTGTTTTTTAGATGGGTATTCAGGCTACGGTTAGATTGCTATAACACCAGAGGATCAAGAGAAGACAACATTCACTTGTGCTTATGGAACTATTAATTTCAGAAGGATGTCTTTTAGTTTGTTCAATACTGCAGCAACATTCCAGAGGTGTATGCTGTCCATATTTTCAAAAATGGTAGAGCAAACACTTGAGGTATTCAGAGATGACTTCTTAGTTTTTTAGGAGACCTATGATGATTGTTTGCATAATCTAGAAAATGTGCTCAAAAGATGTGAGGAGACAAATTTAGTGCTGAATTAGGAAAAATGTCATTTTATGGCACTAGAAGGAATATTCCTTGGCCATAGAGTCTCTAGAAAGATAATAGAAGTGGATAAGGCCAAAATAAAGGTGATTGATAAACTTCCACCACCTACTTTAGTCAAGGGTATTAGGAGTTTCTTAAGACATGCAAGATTCTATAGAAGATTCATTAAGAATTTTTGTAAAATATCGAAACCCTTATGTTAGCTACTAGAGCATGACATGCATTTCCATTTCGATGAGCACTGTTTAAAGGCTTTTATTGAATTGAAGAAAGCTCTTGTTACGCACCAGTTATTATAACACTAGATTGGAGCTTACCTTTTGAGTTGATGTGTTATGCCAGTGACCACTTTATTGGAGTAGTGTTAGGGCAGAGGAAGAATAAAATTTTTCACTCCATTTATTATGCTAGTAAAACTCTAACCGATACTCAGATCAATTACACTACCACTAAAAAAGAGTTGTTAACAATTGTCTTTGCATTTAACAAATTTAGAGCCTATTTGGTTGGCACAAAAGTGACGGTTTACACAGATCACTCAGCCATAAAATATTTGATCTCAAATAAGGATGCCAAACCAAGGTTGATAAGGTGGATCCTTTTGCTACAAGAATTTAACTTGGAGATCAAAGATCGAAAAGGTATTGATAACTAAATAGCATATCATCTTTCAAGGCTGGAAGCAGATGAAAGCACTCTGATCAAGCAAGAGATCACATACATTTCCTGATAAGCAACTGTTAATGCTACAACATACATAGATGTTGCAGCAATCTGGGTTATTATGGTATGCAAATTTTGCTAATTTCTTAGTGAGTGGAATGTTACCACCTAATATGAGCTATCAACAGAAAAAGAGATTTGTCCATTATGTTAGAAGTTATCAGTGGGACGAACCTTTTTTGTATAAGATTTGTTCAGATCATGTGATAAGAAGATGTGTGCCTAATGAAGAAATTTCAAACATATTGCAATCATGTCATGCTGCAGCATTTGGAGGACATTTTGGAGGCCACAGAACAACAAGCAAGGTTTTACAATCAGGTTATTACTTGCCCTCTATTTTAAAATATGCTTATGAGTTTGTTAAATGTTGTGGCATGTGCCAAATAACAGAGAACATATCTCAAAAGCATGAAATGCCATTAACCAACATCTTGGAAGTTGAGCTCTTTGTTAACTTAAATAATTCTTTATTGATTTTGATGATAACAAACAGTATTAAAGTTTTAGTGAATCTTTTAAGTGTTAAACATGATTTTCTCTATCTTTAAACAAGCCTCATAAAGAAAAGTAAAGAGTTGGAGTCAAAACAGTTCTCTTGCAAAAATAGCTCACTGAAGCAGTTTTATGGAAAACGGCGAACCGACATTTACAATAAACGGCTCGCCGACATCGAGCAGAATTGAAAGATCAGCCTCTGGACACTAACGGCGATCCGACTTATTTTTAACGGCTCACCGACAACGAGCAGAATTGAAAGATCAGCCTCTGGACACTAACGGCGATCCGACTTCTTTTTAACGGCTCGCCGACATCGAGCAGAATTGAAAATCAGCCTCTGGACACTAACGGCGATCCGACTTCTTAATAACGGCTCGCCGACATCTGACAGAATTGAAGATTAGTCTCTGGACACTAACGGCGATCCGACAGTTTGAAAATCAGCCCCAACGGTCATATTGACCAGTCAAACGGCGATCCGATATCTAGATAACGGCGATCCGACAGTGTGCAGACAGTCTATAACGGCTAGTTTTCAGCTGCTACTATAAATAAGCTCATTCAAATCCAAACAAAGGTTGATCACAACACAACCATTGAGCTTATATTTGAGAATACAATCTTCATAAAGCTTTAAACACATTCTCTCTTCATCTATTCACACATTGGGCATTGATTTGTAATCTTAAATATTGTGTGAAAGAAAAACAATTTGTAATCTTTTACTTTGAGTGATTGTAAGTGTTGGGATACACTTGGGTTAAGAGATTGGGGATAATCTCTTGTTGTAAAGGTTCATTGACACCTTGGAAGTCAATTGTAAGCGTTTGAAGCCTTGGGAGGCTAGCTTAGTGAAATCCTCAAGCCCGGTGAGCTTGGAGGCGTGGACGTAGGCGGGGATTGCCGAACCACGTAAAAATCATTGTGTTTGTTTTCTCTTCCCTTACTCTTTTAATATTGTGCATGATTGAATTTACTGTTTTCAATTTGATTAAGGCAATAGATTAAATTGTTGAGCATATTATATTGCATATTTATTCAAATTCCAATTCACCCCCCCTCTTGGGTTGCATACTTGTATTTCAATTGGTATCAGAGCCTCGTTCTCTTGTTAAGACTTAATTGTCTAGTGTAAAAGATCCATGGCAACCCTAAATGACTCAACCTTTAGAGAAGGGCAATCCACAACTAGACCACCATTTTTCGATGGTAATGATTATGCTTATTGGAAAACTAGAATGAGAATCTATTTGCAAGCCTTAGATTATGAAATTTGGGAAGTTGTCTGTGATGGTCCTTTCATGCCTACGTTCAAAGATGAAGTAGGAGATGATCTTCCTAAACCATCGAGTCAATAGAGTGAGTTAGAAAAGAGAAAGATGTCCCTAAACTCCAAGGCTATGAATGCTTTGTTTTGTGCCCTTGATAAGAAAGAATTCCATAGAGTATCTAGTTGTGAAAGTGCACAAGAGATATGGAACAAACTTGAAGTTGTCTATGAAGGGACAAATCAAGTGAAAGAGTCTAAAATCAGTAGATACACTCGTCAATATGAGTTGTTCCAAATGGAACAAAATGAAAATGTGTATTCTATGTACACTAGATTCACGGACATAGTGAACACCCTAAGTGCCTTAGGGAAAATTTTTTCAAATAGTGAGAAAGTTAAGAAAATCATTAGGTCACTTCCAAAAGAATGGAGACCTAAAAGAACCGCCATTGAAGAGGCCAAAGATTTAAATACCTTACCTCTTGATGATTTAATTGGTTCTCTTATTTCGTATGAAGAGGATTTAGCTGCAGAAAAAGAACATGAGGAGAAGAAGAAAAGCATAGCTCTCAAAGCTTCAAAATATGAGAGTGATGGGGAGAGTGAACCGGATGATGAAGAGCTAGCCATGCTAGCAAGGCAAGGAGGTTCAGAAAATTCTTCAAGAAAACCGGAGAGCGAAGAAATTTCAGAAACTTCAAGAATCATAGGGAGAAGAAGGAGGCAATCACTTGCTATGAATGCAAGAAGCCGGGACATATAAGATCGGAGTGCCCACTTATCAACAAACTCAAGAAGAAAGCAATGGTTGCAACTTGGGATGATAGTGAGGAAGAGTCAAATGATGAAGAAGGATCGCAAGAAGTATCAAACCTAGCACTCATGGCAATAGGAGAGGATGATGATCTCAATGAGGTAAGAGATCCTACCTATGATGAATTGTATGATGCTTTTCAAGATTTGCATAATGAGTTGATGAAAATTGGTAAAAAGAATGTATGTCTTAAAAAGGAAATGGCAAAGCTTAAAAATGAAAATGAATCTCTAAATGCAAGAATTGTATGCCTAGAAGTAGGAAACAAAACATTGCATGATGAAATTGCATTATCAAATGAGAAACCTAGCATCTTACATGAACATTTGAAGTCACACACAGATGAGTTAAAAAATGAGAACGAATTGCTCAAGAAAAAGAATAATGAATTGAATGAAATTGTTTTGAAATTTACAAATGGGCAAAAAATGTTGGACAATATGCTTAACTCACAAAAATGTGTTTTTGATAAAGGAGGGCTTGGATATAAGCCTAACTTGAAGCAAAAATATTATAAGAACTATTTTGTTAAAGTTACCTCCAAAAATGATCATAAAATTGTATGTCATTATTGTAATCAAAATGGTCACATGAAATATAGATGTCCCGTGAAAAGGAATGCATATTATGGTGTCAAATGTATTTGGGTTCCAAAATGAACCGTTGCTAACTCTCAAGGACCCAAAAAGCTTTGGGTACCTAAAACTTAAGTTATTTTGTTTTTGTAGGGCTTGAAGAAGAAGAAAAATAAATGGTTCTTGGACAGCGGTTGTTCAAGACACATGACCGGAAACTATGCATGGTTCTCAAGCTTCACCAAAATTGAAAATGGTGGAGACGTGTCTTTTGGAGACAACTCAAAAGGAAAAATTCTTGGAATTGGAAATGTTGGTAAAGTCTCTTCAACTCTAATTGAGAATGTATGTTTGGTTGAGAATTTGAAGCATAACTTAATTAGTATTAGTCAATTATGTGACAAAGGTTACAAAGTTATCTTTGATAAATTTAGTTGTGTGATTGAGAACTCATGTGATGGCAAAACCTTATTTGTCGGGAATAGATGTGGTAATGTTTATATCATTGACATAGAATGTGCATCCACTCTTGATAAATGTTTCTCGGCATTGCATGATGATTGTTGGTTGTGGCATAGAAGGTTAGGACATGCAAGTATGGATTTGATTTCAAAAATTTTGAAAGATGACTTAGTCAAAGGTCTTCCGAAAATTGGTTTTCAAAAGGATAAGATTTGTGAAGCTTGTCAATTTGGAAAACAAATTAAAACTTCTTTCAAGAACAAAAACCATATTTCTACTTCAAAACCACTTGAACTTCTTCACATAGATCTTTTTGGGCCATCTAGATATGCAAGTCTAAATGGCAAATATTATGCATTTGTGATAGTGGATGATTATTCTAGATATACATGGGTATTATTCTTAGCCAATAAGGATGATGCTCTTGATGCTTTTAAAGTGCTTTGTAAGAAATTACAAAATGAAAAAGGGCATAGTATTGTATGCATTAGGAGTGATCATGGAGGAGAATTTGAAAATCATGCATTTGAGAGTTTTTGTAATAATCTAGGTATTGAGCATCAATTTTCATCACCAAGAACTCCACAACAAAATGGAGTTGTTGAGAGAAAGAATAGATCTATTCAAGAAATGGCTAGGACCATGTTAAATGAAAATGCACTACCAAAATATTTTTGGGCCGAAGCCGTCAACACCGCTTGTTATGTTTTAAATCGGGTGTTGATTAGACCTAATCTTAATAAAACTCCATATGAGCTTTGGAAAGATAGAAAACCCAACATTGGCTATTTTAAAGTTTTTGGATGCAAATGTTTTGTTTTGAACACAAAAGATAATATTGGTAAATTTGATCCAAAATCTGATGTTGGTATTTTTCTTGGTTATTCAAATTCAAGCAAAGCTTATAGAGTCTATAACAAAAGAACTTTAATTGTGGAAGAATCTATGCATGTCACATTTGATGAGTCTAACCCCTCCTCTACGGAGAAAGTCTCTGTTAATGATGATGCAGGAGAAGAAGAACAAGAAGAAGAAGCATCAAATGACAATCAAGAAGATGCACCACATGGAATTCAAGAGGAACATCATGAAGAACCAAATGTGGAGCAAAATAAAGGTACTTCTCAAACACTCCCCAAGGAGTGGAGGTATGTCTCTTC
The DNA here is from genome assembly GCA_018350135.1 of Citrus trifoliata. Classification (NCBI taxonomy): domain Eukaryota; kingdom Viridiplantae; phylum Streptophyta; class Magnoliopsida; order Sapindales; family Rutaceae; genus Citrus; species Citrus trifoliata. Next base: position 7,833,078 of record CM031384.1, on the reverse strand, counting down.
TCACCCTAAAGATGTAATTTTAGGAGATCCCTCACAAGGTATTACAACTAGATCATCACTTAGAAATGCTTGTGAGCATAATGCATTCATCTCTCAAATTGAACCAAAATCCTTGGAGGATGCAGAAAATGATGAATCTTGGATTATGGCAATGCAAGAGGAGTTAAATCAATTTGAAAGAAACAATGTGTGGGAATTAGTTTCTAAACCAGTACATCAATCTATAATAGGTACTAAATGGGTGTTTAGAAATAAGATGGATGAATCCGGTGTGGTTGTAAGAAATAAAGCTAGATTAGTGGCTCAATGTTACAACCAAGAAGAAGGAATTGATTTTGATGAAACCTTTGCTCCTGTAGCAAGGTTAGAATCCATTAGGATGTTGTTAGCATATGCATGTCATAAAGATTTTATTTTATTTCAAATGGATGTGAAGAGTGCTTTCCTAAATGGGTATATTATGGAAGAAGTATATGTAAAACAACCCCCTGGTTTTGAAAATGAAAAATTTCCAAATCATGTTTATAAGTTGCTTAAAGCTTTGTATGGGTTAAAACAAGCACCTAGGGCATGGTATGATAGACTTAGGAATTTTCTGTTGGAAAATGACTTCTCAATGGGTAAAGCGGATACTACACTATTTGTTAAGCATAAGAACCAAGACATACTTATTGTTCAAATCTATGTTGATGATATCATTTTTGGTTCTACTAATGAATTGTTGTGTAGAGAATTTTCATCGTGTATGAGTAAAGAATTTGAGATGAGTATGATGGGAGAGTTGAAATACTTCCTTGGACTTCAAATCAAACAAAACAATGAAGGAATCTTTATAAATCAAGCCAAATACGTAAAAGATCTACTCAAACGATTCGGCATTGATGACTCGAAGACCAAAGACACACCAATGAGCACAACAACAAAGCTGGACAAAGATGAAAAAGGCAAAGAAGTGGATATCAAAATGTATCGAGGTATGATCGGATCCCTACTTTATTTGACTGCAAGTAGACCAGATATCATGTTTAGTGTATGTTTGTGTGCAAGATTTCAGTCTTGTCCCAAGGAATCTCATTTGCTTGCTGTCAAGAGGATTTTCCGTTATTTGAGTGGAACCATAGATATTGGTCTCTGGTATCCTAGGGGAACTCATATAGATTTAACATGTTTTTCGGATGCGGACTTTGCCGGTTATAAAGTGGATAGGAAGAGCACTAGTGGTACTTGCTATTTTCTAGGACACTCTCTTGTTTCATGGTTTAGCAAGAAACAAAATTCTGTTGCACTCTCAACTACCGAGGCTGAATATATAGCTGCTGGAAGTTGTTGTGCACAAGCACTTTGGATGAAACAAACACTTAGAGATTATGGTATTAATCTTGACCAAATTCCTATTAAGTGTGATAATACTAGTGCTATAAATCTTTCAAAGAATCCCATTCAACACTCAAGAACCAAGCATATCGAAATAAGACATCACTTCTTGAGAGATCATGTTCAAAAGAGAGATATTGCATTAGAGTTTATTTCTACGGAAAAACAACTTGCCGATATTTTTACAAAACCTCTTTGCGAAGAACAATTCTCCAAAATTCGGCATGAACTTGGGATGATGAAATTTTCTCATTAACATCTTCATTCATGCTATTAAGCCTATTGTTATTGATTGATCTATGACTTGATGCTTTAATTTCTATGGAATGTTCCATCATAATGTACATGTAATATGTATGAATACTTGAAAATGTATGAATTATGTGTTGCAATATATATATATATATGTTCATGAATTATGCATTGAACTGGCACTCAAATCATTTTGGATCAAATAAAATGATCTTGAAATGTATTAAGAAGTAGCCAAATATCAAAATACATGTGCGAAATCATTAGTTGTAGAAAACGGATTGCCGTTATTTCATTAAACGGCTAACCGTTTTGAGCAGAAACAATGGAACGCTTTCTGGAAGATATCGGTTCGCCGATAACTGACTATCGGCTCGCCGTCCTGATACATTTTTTCATGTGGACTCACTGGACCTTATCGGCTCGCCGTTTTATTTAATTTGTTTTGAGGGCTCTCTGGACTCTGTCGGCTCGCCGTTTTATATATATAACGGCTCGCCGTTATCACGCGTATATTGAACAGTTCTTTGTCTTCCTCCTCATTTCGGCTTCCCCTTTTTCTCTTTCTATCTTCAGCCCGCGACTGCATCAGTTCTCCACTCTCAAATCCATCATTTTTCCTGTTATTTTTCATCAAATTGAAGCATTACAAACCATTTTTATCTTCTATAGAACCTTTTAACCGATTCAAATCCATCTCTTTCATCTAAATCTGAATAATTCCATCTTTGAAACCCTAGAACCAGCCGAGCCTTCCTTGCTCAAATTAACCCAAATTTCTTTCCTTTTCAATCTATTTTTCACCTACAATCACTATCTCATCTCTCTAACTTCTTTTCCACAAATTTTTTTTATGGCGGAACGACCACAAAGACGTACTCGAACCAAGCATACTGCTCCACGCCGTTCTAGTCCACCCAGGTCTCCTCCTCAAGACTTCGAGAGTCTTCATTTTTCCGATGATACTTCTTCTCAGCGTTTTCGTGAGAAGTTCATGGGTAAACCCGTAACTCCCTCTTTTTCTCTTAAAATTTCAGAGTTTTCGGATATTTCTGTTTGTGGTCATTCTATTACTCAAATGCTTAGTCATTGGAAGCAAGCTCTCTGTATTGATGAACCCATTTATGAAAATCTTGTTCGGGTCTTCTATTCTAACATAGATTTTTCCTCTGCTGGTCGTAAAGAGCTTCATACTTCTGTAGGAGGTATTCGCATTGATCTTGATGAAACTGTTCTTTGTAGTATTCTAGGAATTGCTTATGGAGGATTAGATCTGTACACCACTAGGAAAGAATTATCTTTTAGTAGTTTCCGTCATGTGGATGGTGTACGGAACATTTGTCGTCGTCGGGATCTTTCCGATGACATCTGTTCCTTGTCTTTTAGGTCTCAACTCCTCCCTTTTCTGATTCGAATACTTCACATTATTCTTCAGCACATGGTCACTCCTAGACAGGGTCACACTGATGAGGTCACTAGGCTCGATATTGGTCTATTAGACTCTCTTATTCGTCGACGTCATGTGAGCCTATCCTATACTATTTTATGCCATATGCTGTCCACCCCTAAAGTCTCCAATCGATCCCTTCCTTATGGCAGCATTATCACTAGGATCCTAAACCACTTCCATGTTCCTATCGTCGAGCCTGTTTTTCTTGAGACTCGTAAGCTCGGACGAGATATTATTTCTGCCATCGGATTCTTTAAGAAGCGTGGGAAATGGGAAAAGACCTCGTCCTCCAAAAACGAAGCCACACTGATTGCACCCGAGGATGATCGCATGCTGAATGATGTCTACTCCGAGGATGAGCTGCCTGATTTTCGACTTGGGGCTAGACCGCGTGTTCCTCGCCAAGCAGCAGCACCAGCAGTTCCTGCTTCACCAGCAGGACCAGCAGCAGATGCACCTCAGGATGACGAGCCTACCGAGACTGCTGTACCCCCTGCGGCATCAGCTATTCCTGAGGACCGCTTCCAGCAGCTTCTAGACCGAGTGGATGCCTTGTCCCAGCAGCAGCAGCAGCTTCGATCTGACTTTGCCACCTTTCGGGAGCAAATTTCAGATCAGCAAATGGAGCTCATTGCGGGCCAGCGCCGCATTCTCGGATACTTTGGATATAACCCCGGCAGCTCGTCCTCACAGCCTCCATCTTAGCTATCTCTGCTCTATGTCTTTCGCACAGACATTTTCTCATTTCATTGTTGCCTGTGTATGATATTATCTGTGTTCTGAGTGGTATGTGTTTTGTTCTTATTTTTTTTATACTTAATGTCGATTACCTTGCTTATTCTGGAAGTATGAACTTGTTGGTATGGCAGTTGGTTGATATGGTGGTTTACTTCTATAGAAGTGTTTTTCGCTTTGACTCTATGTATTCTTGAGGATATTTCTCACATTTCAGGGGAGATTATGCCAAATTTTTTTTTAACCATCAGTCTTTCATCGTGTCTCCTTCGTTTTGATGATGAAGGGGGAGAGAAAGAAAAATAAGTTTATTGATAATTGGCATAAATTGTTTTTGTCATAGCATAAACTGTTTTTGGGGCTAAACTATCAACTATCATGTTTTAAAATTTTGAGGTTATTTGTTAAATAATTTTTGTTAAGGAGTTAACAAATCTTTCAAAATTGAACTAAGGGGGAGCACATCTTTAGGGGGAGCAAAGTCACTCTAGTATTTTTTTTTTTAAAGTTGTCATCATAAAAAAGGGGGAGATTGTTAACTTAAATAATTCTTTATTGATTTTGATGATAACAAACAGTATTAAAGTTTTAGTGAATCTTTTAAGTGTTAAACATGATTTTCTCTATCTTTAAACAAGCCTCATAAAGAAAAGTAAAGAGTTGGAGTCAAAACAGTTCTCTTGCAAAAATAGCTCACTGAAGCAGTTTTATGGAAAACGGCGAACCGACATTTACAATAAACGGCTCGCCGACATCGAGCAGAATTGAAAGATCAGCCTCTGGACACTAACGGCGATTCGACTTATTTTTAACGGCTCGCCGACAACGAGCAGAATTGAAAGATCAGCCTCTGGACACTAACGGCGATCCGACTTCTTTTTAACGGCTCGCCGACATCGAGCAGAATTGAAAATCAGCCTCTGGACACTAACGGCGATCCGACATCTAGATAACGGCGATCCGACAGTTTGAAAATCAGCCCCAACGGTCATATTGACCAGTCAAACGGCAATCCGATATCTAGATAACGGCGATCCGACAGTGTGCAGACAGTCTATAACGGCTAGTTTTCAGCTGCTACTATAAATAAGCTCATTCAAATCCAAACAAAGGTTGATCACAACACAACCATTGAGCTTATATTTGAGAATACAATCTTCATAAAGCTTTAAACACATTCTCTCTTCATCTATTCACACATTGGGCATTGATTTGTAATCTTAAATATTGTGTGAAAGAAAAACAATTTGTAATCTTTTACTTTGAGTGATTGTAAGTGTTGGGATACACTTGGGTTAAGAGATTGGGGATAATCTCTTGTTGTAAAGGTTCATTGACACCTTGGAAGTCAATTGTAAGCGTTTGAAGCCTTGGGAGGCTAGCTTAGTGAAATCCTCAAGCCCGGTGAGCTTGGAGGCGTGGACGTAGGCGGGGATTGCCGAACCACGTAAAAATCATTGTGTTTGTTTTCTCTTCCCTTACTCTTTTAATATTGTGCATGATTGAATTTACTGTTTTCAATTTGATTAAGGCAATAGATTAAATTGTTGAGCATATTATATTGCATATTTATTAAAATTCCAATTCACCCCCCCTCTTGGGTTGCATACTTGTATTTCACTCTTTGATGTATGGGGGATAGATTTTATGGGTCCATTCCCACCCTCATTTGGGGATTTATACATCTTAGTTACTGTAGATTATGTGTCCAAGTGGATGGAAGCTGTAGCATTACTAATAAATGATGCCAAAGCCGTGGTGAGATTCCTTTATAAGAGCATTTTCACAAGATTTGGGACTCCGAGAGCCATCATCAGTGATGAAAGCATTCATTTTTGCAACAAAATATTTATTGCAGCACTGGCTAAATATGGAATTAAGCACAAGGTTGCTACAACATATCATCCCTAGTCAAATATGGAATTAAGCACAAGGTTGCTACAACATATCATCCACAGTCTAATGGTCAGGTAGAAGTGTCCAACAAGGAAATTATTTCTTATGGGCATATTGTACAACTTACAAGACACCACTTGGTATATCTCCATATAGAATTGTATATGGCAAAGCTTACCATTTGCCACTGGAGGTAGAGCATAAAGCATATTGAGCACTAAAACAACTAAACGTGGACATGTATGCTGCAGAAGAGCATAAGAAGTTTAAACTTTGTGAGCTTGAAGAGTTAAGATTGTTCTCTTATGAAAATGCAAAGATTTACAAAGACAAAACAAAACAATAGCATGATAAATGGATCCAGCAAAGGGATTTTATTCCTGGTTAACAAGTTTTGCTCTACAACTCTAGATTAAATATTTTTCCAGGAAAGTTAAAGTCTAGATGGTTAGGGCCTTTTAGACTTACCAAAATCCATCCTCATGGTGCTGTGGACCTCAAAAATAAGAGAACCGGTCATGAATTTATGGTAAATGGGCAGTGGGTTAAATACTATATTAATGATGATTTGCACGATTCAAGGAAGGATTTGTGCCTCACAGACCCAACTTGAGCAAATAAAGGAAGGTCAGGTTGAAAGACTTAAATCAAGCGTTAATTAAAAGGCCACCCAATGATTAAGGGAGTTATTTCAAATTTTCCATTAAAATTAAATTAAATTTTGCATGCTTTTCTTTACGGTTTTTGTCATTTTAAATTGATTATTTTCTTTTCTTATTTTATTTTATTTTATTGTAGCACATATATATAAAAAAGGCCAAGAATTGACATGATTTGTTAGAGCATTACATATAAGATGACAATTGGACAGTGGTTATTATCCACCATGGACTTCATCACAGTTGCTGCATTACTAGATTAATTATTGCAGCATCAATTTCTATCGTTGCATTAACAAAGCCATGAAAATTCTTTTTACTATTGGGAGTAATTATTGCCTGCTGGCGTTAGCCAGTCAGAATTATGGATAAAGAAGGATTGTGAAATCCCCATATTCTTGAGATCAATATCCTTTCCTTTTTCACCGTTTTTCAAAAATACACAAATCATTTTTTTTGCAGCGCTCCACCTGAAATTAACATTTTTTTATTAGTCCAGAGTCGTTATAACACCATTGGAACTTTGTTGACATCATAAGGGTAAAATTATCATTTCACAACAACACAATGGTGGATAAGTGCAAAACAATATAACTTCAAGTGGAGTTCAGCAAAAAAATTAAAAATAAGAATTGTATATTTTTGAAAAAATACAAAAAAAAGGTGGTCAGTGGATAATTTATCTTTTATATTTGAGGGTAAAAAAATCATTTACACAATATTCCGTTAGTTTTCTTAACGGTCTCCAAACGGAAGTGTACAAGTGAAAAGAAATATAATTTCAGGTAGATTCCAGAAAACAAAATTGTGTATTTTTGAAAAAGTTGGAAAAAACAGGTGGACGGTGGATAATTTCCCTATTATTTCCAAACTTATCCTATTATTTCCAAAAAACAGTTATAAATTAGGGATTGACTATAGCTTTTATTCTCACCCAAATTCTTTCTTTTCTCGTCACCAATTCTTACAATTATTTGTCAACCCTTTCACGATTTACTTTCCTGTAGGCACAAAACAAATTCATTCAATTTGCTCTAGAGCTACAAAGCTGAAGATAAATTTAATGAACTTATAGAGCCAAGGAAGATTTTGGAGGAAAATGGTTTCATATTCCCCACGCAACCCACAGGTGTAATAAGCAACATCCATATTGTTGTAGCAAGGCGAGGATGGCTAAAATTTTGTTCTCTCCCTCAAGACCCAATCGTCCAGATTGTAAATAAATTTTATGCCAACATGCTGCAGTAAAACCAACACACAATTTTTGTGAGGCAATTACAAGTTCCTTTTAAACTTACAGTGATTAATGCTTTTTTATGATTTACCTTCCATGATTGAATGTGAGTACTCAAAATTTGCTGAGAATATGATTGATAAAAAAATAGAGGGAGATTTTTAAGACCTTGACTGTTCTGTGAAGTAATTGGATGAATGAGGAAGGAAGAGTCATGAATAGAATTGATTTGAAATCAAATGCCAAGGTTTGGGTTAAATTTTTGAAATCTCACCTAATGCCAACTATACACGCCACCATTGTTTCCCATGATAAACTTATATTGGTCTATGCCATAGTCAAGGGCTTAATCATAGATGTTGGGAAGGTAATTGAGAAAGAAATTAGAGAATGTGCATTGAAGAAACAAAAGATTACTGCTTTATTTTTTCCTTCATTAATTATTGGTATTTGTGAGGCCTCTGGGGCAAGATTTGAGGCAAAAAATAAAAGGAGCAACTCTAAAGCATCCTACTACAGAAATTCCAGAGCGCCCTGCTCTGTAAAAGCAGAATAGGCTCTTGAACTTGATGAGATGATTGAAGCACTTAATGAGGCATAGCAAGCATATGTCCGAGACCAGATGGAAGAAAATCAAAGGTTTTGGACATATTTACATTATTTAAAGGCCCAAAAATACCAATTTGCTTTGTACATGAAGAGCAAAGATGCCAACTTCCCATATTTATTATTGTAGCAGTTCAATTTTGGATAGGCAGAAGCAGCAGCTGCAGCAGTGGGAAGTGAAAATGCTACAATAGGAAATGAGAGGGAAATAGAGTATAAGGAAGAATACAACCAGAGCAAAAAGAAATAAATGATGCTGAAGCAGAAACAGAAAATTCAGAAGAGGAAGAAGAAGACGATACAGAAGAAGAGAAAAGAGAAGAAGAACCCCCAAAGGTGACTTATTCACGCAAAGGCATAGAGAAGATATTGGAGGAAAAGGAATTAGAATCCGATTGAGAGGAGGACATAAATGCAGTTATAGAGCAAGTAATTAACAAAGTTACTCGAATAGAGGAAGCAAGAAGTAGCTTAAGGGACCTCATTGCGAGTATCACTGCTGAGGAACTTGCTGCAGCAAAACCTGCTCCAGCTGCAACACAACAGACTCTAACTAAATCTCCTGCCACAGCTCCCAAGGTATCCAGCAAATGAAAATGGGCAAAAACCTCAAGAGGTGTTGTAGCGCCAAAAGAGCCAGAGCATAAACGAACTAGACCAATTATGCTAAAAGCTACTGAACCTGCTGGAACACCACTAATCAGTCCAACTCCAAGCCAGAAGCACAAACAGCTGGCTGTCATACTACAAGGTTCGCCTAAGGAACGCTTAAAGAGTGTAACTAAAAAGAAGTGAACCTTTCCTAGCAACTACTGCAATAAAACATCCAACAAGAGGGGAGTATCCCCTGCCAAGCTCATTTTAATTTTTCTCAACATCTGAAACTTTTCTTTTATTTCTTTGTTTTGATAGTTCAATTTGCATTTCTTGCTTGTTAATGCATGTATTTTTGTTTTGGTTTTATTTTGTGTGCTTGTGAGGACACAACACTTCTCAAGTTTGGGGGGTTATGTTGTGGTGTAATGTGTTTATGAGTTCATGTGTTTGTGTTGTGTGTTATGTGAAACTTTGTTATCTAGTATTTGTATTTAGATAAAAAACCTAATAGTGATAAATTGAGTGTCATTCAGTATTTATGAGAGTGCCAAGTAGGGATAGTTATAGATGGAGGTTGAAATTCTATCTCAATACTTAAGCTTTGGTTGATTTTATGAGAATGTTGTAGCAGAGCCAGGAAAACCAAAAGGGTAGAAAATATCTCAATATCTCAAGTTTGGGGGAAAATTTTTGCGGAACTGTGCATGTTATGAAATAAATTCTGCTCTATTGGCTTAAGTTGTTGAGTAACCAGGGCTGAGTATGCATGCAGACTTGAGTCAAAAGGTAACAAGAGCAATGAGCAGTGCTGCAGCAACTAAAAAAAATGGTGATGAAGGAATGGAAAATGAAAGGGTCCACTGTCTAGGATATTGAGTATCCAGGTCTGTTCAGGAGCCCCATGTTCAACCTTGAGTCAAAGGCATCATATGGTAAGACTAAAATATAGCATACTAGATGTGTTTGCTGTAGCAACTCTGATATGTACTTTGAGTGAGTAATTGGGTATCATCATTACAAGTGATAGGCGTTCACATGAAAGCTCAATGTTGCATTGAAGGGTTTGACTAAAAAAAAGAAAAAAAAACTGAGGATGATTGTTGCAGCACAATTTTAATCTATTTTAAGATCTTTGTCTCCCCCACAGGATGGAATTAGTTGTATTATTTTTATATCCATAAAATAATCTGATGCTTTAGTGATGTTGGAGCATCTCTGAGATTTGATCAAAGTACACACATACTTTCGAAAAAATGAGGCCTAAGTCTAGAACGGAACTGCTATGGAAATTTTGCATGATTAAGAGTGTGATATGAGGGGTTGAAGATGTGATAACTCTATGAAATGAGAGTTATCATGACACTATTAGACTTAAATCATGATTACTTAGAGAGTAAATGACATGTTTTTATTGTATTTTAGTAATGTTTTACATAAACATCCATTTTAGTTTACTTTTAATAAGTTTTGTTTGATTTAGAATAAATTGTGTGCTTAGATCATATGCATAATTATAGGTGACCAGAAGATCAACTTTCAAGGAAGGAATGAGGATGCAATAGGCTTGTAAAGATAAGGAAAAAACTTTGTTAGAGAAGAACTAAAACAAGTTTGGAACAGTACAAATGCTGAAGCCATTGTTGTAGCACTATTGCTGTAGCAATCCAAGAGCATTAACAAAGAAGATTTTGTGCGAGATACTTTGAAGATTGTGATATGGTGTTTCTTAAACTGGAATGCCTTAAACCTCAAGTTGCCCTAATTCTAATCTATAAAAGGAGCAAACACAAAGAAAGAGAGGGTCGTCATTAGAGAAAAAGAATAGAGAAACAAAACAAAAGAAAACAAAAATCAAAAGAGAGAATTGAGGATGTCAACAAAGGATTCTAAAAGAACATCAAGAGGATCTTAATCTTATTTCTTGTTCTCTTCATTTTATCTCATTATGATGAATTGTTTGATGGCTGAAACTATGTTGCTTATTGCTTTATCACAAATTATGAACTAAATTTACTTGTGATTGAGTGATAAACAAATTTGATGGTTAATTGACTGATATTCTGTGTTCCTGTATGTTTGCTATAGCATATTGTTTTAATAATACTTATTTCAATTTACTATTTTGGATGACTACCTATTTAGTGATACTAGTTAAGAAAGAGTCTAAAAACGACATGTCTTAGTGGAATATATTAGAGCAATACTTGTTATAGATTGAGTTTCCTAAGTTGGGTCTAACTTCATTTGAAAAAGGTCATGATTAATCTAAAATTAGTGATGAACTAGATATATGGATTTATCTTATAGGGTAATTAAAATATAAAATGTGTAATGCTATATCTGATGTTAGCATAACAATTAGTCACTGTTAAGTTACATGTAGGTATAGGATATCCAATATGGGACAGTTGAGGATACATAAGGATTATGCCCAGTGTCGTAGCAATTAATCCAATCATTAGAAAAATAGTCAAAACCATTAAGTGAGTTTAATCACTTAACTACTCCATTTCCCTTGGTTATATCTTTTTATTTGCCGTAATATTTTACTTTATTGCATTTTTCTTATTTTGTTTTTATTTTAATTAGTTTATTAGTTTAATAATTGGTTTTAATTTTAATTTAGAATAAAAATTACACTGATAAAATTGTTGTAGCAATTTCCATAACAACAATCTCTATAGAAACGATCTTGAATACTCATCATTATATTACTTGTTATGTATACTTGCATATTGACACCAATAGCTTTAGGTAACCTGCAACAATACCCTATTTAAAAAGGTTTCCTTAATGGGTAAGGGTTTTAAAAAGGCTTGGCCTATAAAAAACATTCTCTACGTTATTTTGTTTTTCAAAACCCTGGAGGCTATTAAAGAAAATAATACAACAGCCAACATAAGAGTGAATTCATATTTTTTTGAATAAGAAAAAATAAAGATTTTGATTGTGTTCTTGTTTTCCATTAAAGGAGTTCATGGGTTTGGATTTTGCCTTGAAGGTAGGAAAGAATTTATAAGCCTTTAAACTTATGATTTTGATTGTGATTTTTATGTGATTGATTGAATAATTTTGTATGTGTTGTATTTATAAAATTGTGAAAAGTATGATCATGTATTGATTTATGTGTGATTGAGTGGAAGTAGTGTTGTTATGTTATCCTGGAAATTGCAAACAATATAGATTGAACTTGATACAACTGCTCTTTTCATTGAGTTTCATGCATAAAACTTTATATATTATTAAACTAGACATCTTTATCTTTCTTTTCGTATTTTTATTGTTCAAAAGCTCGTTTTATATAAATTGTTTTGATTTTTCAAATTTTCAGCAGTAATTCTCATTTCTATAATTTATTTCATAACCCAAATGACTTCTGAAAATTTTGGGAATTTTTATGACTGCATGAATATATGCCTAGTTTCTTTATTTTTAATTTCATAATTTTTGGCTTTATATAAAAATCAGTAAAAATAATAGAGTTGGGCTACTGCAATCTTGGAATCAGTTTCCTCGAATTGCGAAGGATGATATTAAAGCGAATTTGGGTTACTTTTTCATCACTAAATTTCCTTATAAATTTTTAATTCTGATTTTTTCTTATCTCCTCTGATCCTCAAAGTTTGAATCACTATTTTTTAATATGTACAACTAAAGTTATGAATTTTTGAATTAACAATCCTGTGTATGTATTGTCACTGGACAATTTTGATGTTTTGGGTGGAAAATCAGTTTTCTGAGATGATTATTAACTCTAATTAATATTGTTAAATTTTGTATTGGATGCCAACATGTTTACAAGAGCTTTTTGTGACATTTATGATTTTTTGACATATTTATGGCTTGATAGAAATCAGCTCCTCTATGATGGTCTAGTACAATTAGTGAATTGATGTGTTTAAATAAGAGTACATGGTTTAAGGATTTTTGAGTTCTCCTATCTAGGTTAGAATTGAATAAGATATTAATAAGAATTTTGTTTTGATAATTATAGGCCAAGAGTGAGCTCGTGTGATTGGGGTTATTGTTGATTGCATTGGATCGAGATAAGTGAATGCATACATAATGATTATTATATGTAAATACTTATGAATAGAATAATGTTGTTTAAATGAATTGACAACCTATGGTTTTGAAGTTATTTAAAATATTTTCTTAAATTTGTTTTAAAAATAGCTTTAAAATACTTATTTTTCTATAAAATGTTTTCCCTAAAAGTATTTCAAAGCTTTGCCAATTCAATGTCTTATAAGCATTTGATCGAAATATCATTGAATAATTGATATTGAAAAACTGAAAATTGTTTTAAGGTTTTGACTCATTATCCTTAGTTACCGTTATTGATATTATTGAACAATTAGTTGTATTGTGCGCACCTATTGACGATTATTGTGGGGTAAAGTATCCTGATTGAACTATTGGTCGGGTCACCGGAATTATAGGTGACATATTTGAAATGCTTGTTATGCAAACCAACAAGGGGGTGAATTGAGATTTTAAAACTTAAGTTAAACAAACCACATAACAATTCAATCTATTACCTTAATGAAATCAAAAATAATGAAGCACAATAATAAAAGAGTAACGGAAGAGAGAACAAACACGATGATTTTTACGTGATTCGACAATCCCTGCCTACGTCCACGCCTTCAAGCCAACCAAGTTTAAGGATTTCATGATTCAAGTCTCCTAAGGTTTCAAGTTCTTTAAAATTGACTTCCAATGTGTCAATAAACCTTTATAATTAAGAAATTATCTTTCAATTTCTACATCTAAGTGTTTCTCACACTTATACACTCACAAATTTGATGAGATAACAAAGATTATAACAAAAACTATCTTTTTAGAGTGGCTATACAAATTATAGCACAATGATGATTGATTAGTGTTAAAAATTGTATGTTTATTAAGGGATAAAAATGTTATTTTGTTTTATTAATGTAATTTATATTTGTAATTGTGTAACATATTGTGAATTTCTAATTATTTTTCTAAATATTTGATTTTGTGTATTTTTGTGTGTTTATTAGGTAAAAATAATAATTTCATGCAATTTGAGGCTTCGAACAAATGCATGGATGACAAATTTGGATTCCGGAAGTCCGAGAAATTATGTTATTGTTGAGGAGGAGCCAAGAATTTTGTTGTATTTTTTTTACGTTTTTACCACAGTAAATGTGGTAATTGTAAAATTATAAGTTTTTATCATATTAGGTATGGTAATTGTTAGTGGAATGTGTTGGATATGCTTGAGTGGATAAGTTAGGTTTATGTTTTATTAGTGGGATTATTAGTGAGACAAATGTAAGGTTAAGATGTAATTAGATTTTTTTATTTGTGTGGTGTGAATTTACCATGTATTAGTATAAATAGAGGGGGGTGAACACACCTCTCCACACCTTCTCTTCTCTTTTTTCTCCCCAAATTCTTCTTCTCATCTCTCTTTGTAATTTATTTTCAATCAATAAAATTAGTTTTATTTCAATTTTTAAATTCCATTTTTAAATATGTGTTTTTCAATTTTAGTAATTTCCTTTATAAAAAAAATGTTTAAATATTAATAGTTAGGGGAAGGTGAAAATCTTAGGAAATAAATATGATTTAATCAAATTCTATTTTTAATTTTATAAATGAAATTATTTTCTATTTAATTTTATACATATTTTATATTATGAAATTTTGATTTATTGTAGACAAACAAGGGAGTTTGACACAATTCTTTTTATCTTAATATAAGGTATAGTAAAATGATATTTTGACTTGTTGTAGACAAATTAAATTTTGGCACAATGAATATTTAAACCATCATAAAATTAAAGGGAAAATAATAATAATTTATATAATTAATCTTTTGGGCAATAAATCTAAAACAAATGGCAAAAAGAATTTATTATGTTTTATTTACAACTAAGAGTGAATCCACAACCCTAACTAATTCAATTTCATAGTTTTATTTAAATTAAATTGTTTATATTTAATTTTTATTTTCAAATTTTAGGTAAAATAAAATAAACAAATTAAATATTTTCTCTGTGGATTGACCTCGGACTCACCTAAATATATTATAGTTAGTCACTTTTATACTTGAGAGTAAATACTTGAGAGGTATTTATTTTGTTTTATTTTTTCCTTTTATTTATTTTACTTTTTGTGTAAATTTTCGTTTGTCCCATTTTTCTTTTCTTAAATTCTCTTCTACCCCCACATCTTTCATAATTCTAGTTTCACCCCAATAATTCTCGGTTCTTACTCATTCTTCTCATAATTATGTTATGACCCTAAAATCTTTCCGAATCTTCACTTTCATCCCATATGGCTCAATTCTAAACTTCTAAAAATTACGGTGTGACCATAAAATTATAAATAATTTTCAATAAGATCCCCAGACGAAATTTCTTACAATAATTAGACTTGGACTTATTTGGACTTAATTTGGATCAAGAAAACTAACTACTAACACTTAACTAACTAACCACTAATTTTTTATTTCATTATTTAATTTTCAGTTTTTTTTTACTTTTTTGCATTATTTTTATTTTTATTTTTTTATTGGTGGGTTCAACCACCAGTTTTTTTTATTTCGCATTTATTTTATGCTTTATTTTTTTTGTTAATTTAATTAGTGGGTTCAACCACCAAAATTGTTATTTAATTTTAAGTTATTAATTTTCTTTTGTACACTTATATTATTTACATATTTAATTTTTCATTTTTTTCTTTTTGCAATTTTCATTTAGTTTTTATGTTACTAATTTGTTTGTTATTTTTGTGATATAATTATTGTATGAGACATTGGTCTCGAACTTCAAGTGGCAGGTTAATTCGTAGATTTCAATCACCACCACCAATCATGGACGAGATCCAAGATGAAAATAATTTAGGCCAACTTAATCCTCCAATTGATCAAGGAGACAACCAATCTCAACATGATCAACCAAGAACTTTGAGAGACTACATGAATCCAACCCGAACTGGAGCACCGTCGTGTTTAGTATTTCCTCTGGAAGTATCTTGATTTAACTTCAAACCAGGTATTATCCAACTTTTACCAACATTTTATGGTTTAGAATATGAAAATCCATATTTGCATATAAGAGATTTCGAGAAAGTTTGTAATACATACACAGACCAAAATTGTAGCATGAACATAATTAGATTAAAGTTTTTCCTTTTTCATTAAAAGATAAAGGTAAAACTTGGCTACAAAACCTTAGATCTGGATCAATGAGAACTTGGAATAACATGCAAGAACAATTTTTGAAAAAATTATTTCCACCTCATAGAACAAATTCTTTTAAAAGGCAAATCACTTCTTTTACTAAAAAAAATGGAGAAACATTATACCAATGTTGGGATAGGTTTAAAGAATTGCTTAACATATGTCCACACCATGGTTTTGAAACTTGGCGATTGGTCACTTATTTCTACGAGGGCTTAATACCACAAAGTAGACAAATTGTAAAAATGATGTGTAATGGTGAATTTAAAGATAAAAATCCTGAAGATGCACTAGATTACCTCAACCAATTAGATGAAAATGCACAACATTGGGATACTGTTGGAACTTTTGAATTGACTAATAAACCACAATAATCTCCATCTAGTGGAGGAATCTACAACCTTAGGGAAGATAATAATTTACAAGCAAAATTTGCATGCCTAGTTAGGAAGGTTGAAGTTTTGGAAAATAAAAAAAGTGATCAAGTAAAATCTGTTCAAGAAATTGCATGTGATGTTTGTAGTTCTAATGATCATTTAACTCAAGATTGTCCCACTCTGCCTGCACTCAAAGAATGTTTGCATGATCAAGCTAATGTCATCAACACTTTTAATAAACCAAACCCATATTCACAGACTTATAATCCTGGTTGGAGAAATCATCCAAATTTCAGTTAGAGGAATAATAATAATGCACAATCTTCACAAGCACCACCTTCACAAAATTTTCAAAATACTCATCCTTATGTACCATATGTTCCACCACCATGGAAAAATTTGGAAGATACAATGCATTCATTCATTAGGAAGCAAGATACTATTAACAATCAAAATGCACAAACTTTTTCTAATTTGAAAGATACTCTTGCTAAAATTGCTTCTGCACTCACAATTCAAGAAAAAGAAAAATTTCCAGCTCAACCACAATCAAATCCTAAGATTCAAAATGCACCCATGGACCATATTAAGTCAGTTATAACTCTTCGTAGTGGTAAGGTTATTGATCGGCCTATTCCTGAACCTTGTGAAAATGAAAAATCAAAGGGTAAGGAAGAACTAGATAAACTTACACCTAGTGAAGAAATAACTAATGCTCCATCTGAACCACCATTTCCGCATGCATTGAATAAACCAAGGAAATCAAACCACTCTTCTGAAATTTATGAAATCTTTAAGCAAATGAAAGTTAACATTCCTCTGTTAGATGCAATCAAGCAGGTACCTTCATATGACAAATGTTTAAAGGACTTATGCACTGTTTAGAGGAAATTGAAGGTAAAAAAGAGTGCTTTCATGGCTGAACAGGTAAGTACCATTCTGTCTACTAATAATAAGTTAAAATATAAAGATCATGATTGTTCTACTATTTCTTATATTATTGGAGATCACAAAATTGAGCATGATTTGTTAGACCTTGGTGCTAGTGTTAATTTGCTTCCACATTCAGTTTTTCTTCAACTTAATCTTGGTGAGTTAAAATCAACTTCAACTACACTTTTGCTTGCCGATAGATTAGTTAAAATACCAAAAGGAATAATGGAAGATGTTTTAGTACAAGTTGATAAATTCATATACCCTGTGGATTTTATTGTTTTAGAAACTGAACCTGTTGTGAATAATTATAAACCAATTCCTGTAATTTTGGGTTGACCATTTTTAGCAACTGTTAATGCTTTGATTAATTGTATGAATGGTTTAATAAATTTGTCATTTGGAAATATGACTCTGGAATTGAATGTTTTCAATATGTGCAGGCAACCTAATGAGGAAAATGAGAATGAAGATGAGATTGATGAACAAAAGGAATTGCTTGAATCTTGTATAGAGGAGAATATTCAAAAAGGGAGTTTTTCTTAACTTAGTGATATTTGTTTGGTTAATTCAATTGAATCAAATAAACAACTTCAACATGATACTTCTAATATAAATTTGTTGTTTGATTTTTCTCAGACTTTGCAAACTAATGATGGGAAACCAAAATTTGAGGAGCTTGGAATTATTGAAAAGACTGAACAACAAGAAGCACCTAAATTAGAATTGAAACCTTTGCCAGAGGGATTGAAGTATACTTATCTTGGAGAAGAAAAAACTTATCATGTTGTGATTTCTTCGACCTTATCAAGCGACCAAGAAGGTAAGTTACTATCTATTCTTAAAAAGCATAAAAATGCAATTGGATGGACTTTAAATGACATTAAAGGTATTAATCCTTTAATTTGCACACATAGAATCAATTTGGAAGAAAATGCTAAAACATGTCGACAACCTCAAAGAAGATTAAACCCACACATGAAAGAAGTAGTAAAAACAAAAGTTCTTAAGTTACTTGATGCGGGAATTATCTACCATATCTCTGATAGTAAGTGAGTAAGTCCTATACAAGTAGTGCCTAAAAAATCTGGAATCACTGTTGTTAAAAATGAAAAAGGTGAATTAATTCCAACACGAATTACATCTAGTTGGTGCATGTGCATTGATTATAGGAAATTAAATGAAGCCACCAAAAAAGATCAATTTCCTTTACCATTTCTTGACTAAATCTTAGAAAGAGTAGCTGGACATCCCTACTACTGCTTTTTAAATAGGTATTTAGGTTATTATCAAATTCCTATAACACTTGAAGACCAAGAAAAAACCAAATTTACTTGTCCCTTTGGAACATTTGCATTTAAAAGAATGCCATTTGAACTTTGTAATGCTCCTGCAACATTTCAAAGATGCATGTTAAGTATTTTCACTGATATGATTAAACATTATTTAGAGGTCTTCATGGAGTGTTTGGGAATTCTTTTGATGATTGCCTTGATAATTTGGAAAACATTTTAAAAAGGTGTGTTGAAAAAGAACTCGTTTTAAATTGGGAAAAATGTCATTGCATGGTTACTTCTGGAATTATTTTGGGTCATGTTATATCTGTTAAAGGAATTGAAGTTGACAAAGCAAAAATTGAAGTCATATCTAAATTGCCACAACCAAAAATAGTTAGAGATGTGCGATCCTTTTTAGGGCATGCAGGATTTTATAGGAGGTTTATAAAAAACTTTAGTGTCATATCTAAACCACTTTGTAACCTCTTATTAAAAGATGCACCATTTGAATGGACTGATGATTGCCAAAAATCTTTTGAGAAAATAATTTGCTTTTTGACATCTGCACCTATTATGCAATCTCCTGATTGGTCATTGCCTTTTGAATTAATGTGTGATGTAAGTGACTTTGCTATTGGTGTTGTTTTAGGACAAAAAAGGGATCGTAAGTCGTTTGTGATTCATTATGCGAGTAAGACTTTAGATAGTACTCAAATGAATTATTCGACAATTGAAAAAGAATTACTTGCTGTGGTGTATGCATTAAACAAATTTCGCTCATATTTGCTTGGTTCTAAACCTGTTGTTTTTACTGATCACGCTGCTGTGAGATATATGATGACTAAACATGATTTCAAACCAAGACTAAATCATTGGATTTTGTTACTTCAAGAATTTGACCTCACCATCAAAGATAAAAAGGGTGCCAAAAATATTGTTGCTAATCATTTATCAAGACTCACATATGAAATCTGCACTAATATAACACCCATTAATGATTCCTTTCCTGATGAATTTTTATTATTTGTTAATACCATGGTATGCTAACATTGTTAATTTCCTTGTTATAGGTAAAATGCCTTTGCAATAGAATACTCAGGAGAAGAAGAAATTTTTGGTTGAAGTAAAGAAATTTTATTGGGATGATCCTTACTTATTCAAATATTGCTCTGATCAGATTTTTCGACGATGCATTCCTGATAATGAGGTAAGTAGTGTTATTAATTTTTGTCATTCTGAAGCATGTGGTGGACACTTGTCTTCAAGAAAAACTACGGTTAAAATTTTACAAAGTGAATTTTATTGGCCTACCATATTTAAAGACACATATGAATTTTGCAAAACTTGTGAAAACTGTCAAAAATTAGGATTAATTACTAAAAGAAATATGATGCCCTTAAATCTCATACTTGAAATTGAAATATTTGACTGTTGGGGAATTGATTTCATGGGTCCATTTCCACCATCTTTTGGATTTGTGTACATATTAGTGGCAGTTGATTATGTCTCAAAATGGATTGAAGCAATGTCTTGTCGAAATAATGATAGTAAAATTGTTAAATTTTTAAGAGAAAACATTCTAAGTCGATTTGGAATCCCTCAAGACATTATTAGTGATGAAGGTAGGCATTTTTGTAATAAGTCATTTGAGTCTTTAATGCAAAAATATAGAATTACACATAAAGTTGCTACCCCTTATCATCCTCAAATAAATGGTCAAGTTAAATTAGCAAATAGGGAGATAAAACAAATTTTAGAAAAAACAGTTAACCTAAACCGCAAAGATTGGTCTCTTCGATTGATTGGTGCACTTTGGGCAAACCGTACTGCATTTAAAACGCCTTTAGGAATGTCACCCTATCGGCTAGTTTTTGGTAAACCTTGTCACTTACCTGTTGAACTTGAATATAAATAATTTTGGGCTATTAAAGCTTTTAATTCAAATTTGGATGATGTTGGTAATGTGCGAAAATTGCAATTGAATGAACTTGAGGAAATAAGAAATGATGCATATGAAAATTCGAGAATTATTAAGGCAAGAACAAAAATTTTTTATGATAAAAGAATTTTTCGAAAAACATTTGAAATTGGTCAAAGAGTGCTGCTTTATAATTCTCGTCTTCATTTATTTACAGGAAAGTTAAAGTCAAAGTCAAAGTGGAGTGGCCCATTTATTGTAAAAAATGTATATCCACATGGGGCTGTAGAAATTGAGAATCCAAAAAGCAGTGTCACATTTAAAGTTAATGGTCAAAGAATAAAGCCCTATCTGGAATACCAACCACGTGAACCAAGCACCAAAATAAATTTGAATGACCCACAAAATCTTGATTAAGTTTTTAATGAGTATTTTAACTTTTCACTGTTGTTTTACCGTTTGAATTATTTGACTGTCTTGAATGATACGCATTGTGATATTTCTTACTTAAGTGTGTTTAATAATTGTGTTTTCTTCATCATTATACATCATGAGCACCTCAATGAGAAAATTCATGTTTACACATCTTAAAAGATTTATGTGTGTGAAATTTCACTTAAGAGGCCTGATACAAAGCTGTAAATCACATCCACTTTGGGATCTGCAATCACCGAAATTTGTGTCCTATGTTAAGGATCTAGAAATACAACTCAGAGAAATAGAGCGTGGCATATATGAATTTTAATTGGAGCTTGAGGTTAACTCAATGAGAGGACGAATGTAAGTTTATTTTCCTTTGTACATATTGTGTTTCTTTTTTGTTGTTCGCTTTCATGTTTGATTTGATTTTGCAGATTTGATTTTGGTGTGTTTTGATTTATTTTCCTATATAAATGGTGGATAACGGTACTCCGTGACTTCTTAAGTCGGTATCCTCAGTTTCCCACAATAACTAAAATCTCAAAATCAAGCATGGAAGAAATACAACATAAATTGCATAAGCGTTTTCCTTCTCTCCCTCAAAATGCACTCAAAAAAATCTGCAAAGCTCGTTGTGAAAGATTGCATTTGTTAATGATCAACAGAATTCCTTCTGATATTCGTTGGTTAATTGAAGCAAAAGTTTGATTAGCTGGTGAGTTTTCTGATCCATTCATTTCTTACATGCCTGGTTTTGGTAAAAGTACGTTTGCTAAGAAAAGGAGAGCTAAACGACTTGGCTCAAAATGTCATAATTGTGTACGACTTAATTGTAGACTAGAAGTTTGTAAATATTTAGGAATGGTTTCTGATAGTCGAGAAGATAAAATTAAATTCGTCAAAGATGACATGAGTAAATAATCGTTGGATGATATCTTACGATCTCTTGAGACGCATCGAAGCGGACATGTGCAATATGAGATACACAGGTTATGGAGACTATTCCAAAACGAAAGTGTACAGTTTGGTCTTGGGAATCTGACTAAAAAATACCATGTTTGCCAGTTTATAAGAAAACTGGATGGGAAGCCTATCCTCGACCCATAGAGGGCGTTCAAGCCGTTACTGGACGTAAAACCAGAGGAAGATGTGAGCCACAATCACAATTACCAGTAAATATCCTTTTACTTTATTGCTCTTTTATCATTTGCATTATTGCATTTAATGGTGTGATTTTGTATTTAATCATTATTTGTTTTCTTTTATTTTTTCTTTTCACTGTTTGCTTTTCTTTTTTCTGTTTGCGTTTGAATAATTGAGACATGAGCTTTACGCATTATCTGACAAATACACCAACCCATTTACAATTGTTTCTCATTTTGTCTATCACTCAGATATTTAAATAAGAGCTCTTTTTCCAAACCACTCATAACTTGTTTTTGAAGATTATTCTAATGGCAGCATCTTCGAGTAGACAATTCAAAAACATTTGTTTGCTCTCTAGATTTCATTATGGAAAATACAAAGAGTTCGTTCAAGCAGCTATAAATCTTGGTCGTGGCATAGTTGAGAGGAAATTGCACCTTGTTTATGGAGGAGGTGACCACGGGTTATCAAAACTTGTCTCAGAAGCTGTTTTTATTAGAGAAAACCAGGTACCAGGTATCGTTCCACAAGCCTTAAAACCTCTAGGATGCAGGTCTGATGTACCAATTGGAGAAGAGTTAGTTGTCTCAAGTATGCAAGAGCGAATAATTGAGATGTTAAATCATGTTGACCCTTTCATTTTCTTGCCAAGAGATCTTGCAACTTTAGAGGCATTGATTACATTTGCATCTTGGGCCCATTTAAACATCCATAAAAAAACCCATTGGTTTACTAAATTTTAATAATATTTTTTATAGGTTGCTCACATTCATTAACCATGCAATTAAGAATCATTTTATTCCAATCTCTGCGAAAAATCTTTTTGTTTGTGCTTATACTGCTAATGAGTTACTTGATCTTTTATAAGCTTACAAACCAGAGCCAGATCTTAAGACCTTGGCCTTGGAATGGTTGACTAATGATGGTAACCCTAGCCCTTGTAAGAAGTACAAATTGGATTTAACTCTTCGGTTGTAACTATCTTTTTGGAGCTATGAGGTTGTGTTTTCTAAATTCTACTTCTTTCCTTTAAGCCATTGAGGACAATGTCTTGTTCAGGTTGGGGGGGGGATAATTGACAAATGTGGAATATAGCAAATCCTAGTAATGCTTTTATCGAAGATGGCAGAATATGGGGTGTAAGGACTCTAGAAATGCATCTTCAGCGGGTTGCTCAGGTGTGATCTTTCCTATTTCTTCTTTTATTATTTATGTTTTCTTTATCTTTTTCATCTTTCTTTATGCATATAATGTTTAAATTAGGTTGGGGGGAAGGGATAATTGACATAAATTGTAAATAGGTGTGTTTAATTTTTTTTTTAAAAACCCCAAAACAACAAAAAACAACAATTTTTTTGTGTCTAGGATGGCTGTGTAAAGAGTCACAACTTTTGAGACGCATCCTAATAGTCTTGTTGTATTATATTTTGATTTTAAAATTAATAATAAGTTGTTTTTGTTCCATTTTCTTTGAATTACTCAAATTTGTGAACTCTCCTCCATTTGGTTATAAAGTTGTTTCGTTATTTACTCATTTAACATGTATTATTAAATCATTCTTCACACACACACTATGACATATACTAGTGGGTTGTAAGTTAAAATTTTTGCAGCATTTAGTTCTTTTGATTTATTAGGAATAATATCTTAGGTGGTAGAAAGTGTATATTCCCAAAAAAAAAAGAAAAAAAAGAAAAAAATTGAATGAGTTTAATTTTGTTATATCTAGAACCCGAGTAATTAAGTCTGTAGGGGTGTTTCAATACTTAGTGCCCTAAGGTCAACTGGTCTGGGAGTCACTGGCCTAAAACTCGCTACATAAGTTATAGATATATTGTTTGCTTATTTATTAAAAACTCGAGTAATTAAGTCCGTAGGGGTGTTTCAACACCTATTGCCCTAAGGTCAACTGGTCTGGGAGTCACTGACCTAAAGCTCGCTACATGGGTTAAAAATGTAATATTTTTGTAAAAAAAAAAGATTAAATAATCTACTACCTGAAGATAGAATTTCTAATGAGTTTTAAAATGAAAATGTTGTTTTCTTTTAATAAAACCCCATAAGTATTGTGTTAATTACTTGAGCACAAAAGAAGGTTTATGATATGCTGGATAATGAGTAGATGACCAAGAGTTAAAATTTTTTTTTTTAGAGTTTATTTATTTGGTAGTTTAGAGGATAGATGAACAACTATTAACTTGCATGTGAATTTTGTAAATCTTAATTTAATATAACACTTTAATTGCTAGGGGATAGCAATAAGCTAGTTGGGGGGTATGATTAATATTAAAAATTCTATGTTTATTAAGGGATAAAAATGTTATTTTGTTTTATTAATGTAATTTATATTTGTAATTGTGTCACGTATAGTGAATTTCTAATTATTTTTCTAAATATTTGATTTTGTGTATTTTTGTGTGTTTATTAGGTAAAAATAATAATTTCATACAATTTGAGGCTCCGAACAAATGCATGGATGACAAATTTGGATTCCGGAAGTCCGAGAAATTATGTCATTGTTGAGGAGGATTCAAGACTTTTGTTATATTTTTTTTTTACGTTTTACCACAGTAAATGTGGTAATTATAAAATTATATCATATTAGGTATGGTAATTGTTAGTGGAATGTGTTAGATATGCTTGAGTGGATAAGTTAAGTTTATGTTTTATTAGTGGAATTATTAGTGAGACAAATGTAAGATTAAGATGTAATTAGATTTTTTTATTTGTGTGGTGTGGATTTACCATGTATTAGTATAAATAGAGGGGGGTGAACACACCTCTTCACTAGAGATGGCAAAACCCCGGGCTGGGTCCGGGTATTGCCATGACCGAACCCTGTCTGGATGCAACCGGTCCGGGTCCGAGTTCGGGCCGGGTTTTAATCCAGGTACCCGAATTTTATATTTTTTAATATTTTATGTGTATATATTTTTAATATTTTATGTGTATATATTTTTTATTTTTTGGTAATTTTATAAGTTTTAAATTTATTTCAATAAAATTTGACATGAAAATATAAACTTTAAGTGTTTAAAACTTTATATATGTATAATAAATGAGTCAAATAAATATAAAATATTTAAAATAATATATATTTAATAATTTTGTTAATAAAATCCGGGTTTCAGGTTTATCAAGTGATGCCCAAGACTGACCCAGCTTCATACCCGGACCGGGTAATACCCGGCTCGCAACGCCCGGGTACGGTTCGGGTCCGGACCAGGCGGGTATTTTTGCCACCTCTACTCTCCACACCTTCTCTTCTCTTCTTTTCCCCCAAATTCTTCTTCTCATATCTCTTTGTAATTTATTTTCAATCAATAAAATTAGTTTTATTTCAATTTTCAAATTCCATTTTTAATTATGTGTTTTTCAATTTTAGTAATTTCCTTTATAAAAAAATGTTTAGCTAAATATTAATAGTTAAGGGAAGGTGAAACTCTTAGTAAATAAATATGATTTAATCAAATTTTATTTTTAATTTTATAAATTAAATTATTTTCTATTTAATTTTATACATATTTTATATTATGAAATTTTGATTTATTGTAGACAAACAAGGGAGTTTGGCACAATAAATTCTTTTTATCTTAATATAAGGTATAGTAAAATGGTATTTTGACTTGTTGTAGACAAATTAAATTTTGGCACAATGAATACTTAAACCATCATAAAATTAAAGGGAAAAAATAATATTTTATATAATTAATCTTTTGTGCAATAAATTTAAAACAAATGGCAAAAAGAATTTATTAAGTTTTATTTACAACTAAGAGTGAATCCACAACCCTAACTAATTCAATTTCATAATTTTATTTAAATTAAGTTGTTTATATTTAAATTTTATTTTCAAATTTTAGATATAATAAAATAAACAAGTTAAATATTTTCTCTGTGGATCGACCTCGAACTCACCGAGATATATTATAACTAGGCACTCTTATACTTGAGAATAAATCAAACATTTTTAAGTTGTGTCAATGATTCAATAAATGATGATTTGCGAAATGAAAGCTCAATATATGTTGTATGCTTTTTGTTTTTGCTTGCAAAAGTTATTAATTTGAAGTTGGATTTGAGTTTATATAGTTTCAGCCCAAAATCTAGCCGTTGTAGGCAAATTCTATCAAGCAAGTGCTAGCCGCTTCATGAGGTGGCTCAACTATTTAGAATAGTGAAGTTACCGTTGTAATTTGAATTTTGCCACAGTAACATTGTTTATTAAAATTATATTTGTGCCCAAAACTTTATATAATTTTACTATGACCTAAAAAGTCATAAAACGTTTCAAACAAATTCAATTTTAGAATTTCTAAATCATGCTCATTATTCCCAAAATTTTTTGAAATTATGATATGGTCCAAAACTTTTCAAAGTGGTCATTTTTAGAATTTTAGCATATTGCTTATTTATTTCAAAGTTCTCAACTTTTTCACTATAATAAAAAATTTGAGAATTTGAAATTTGCCTCAGGCAGTTAGTAGCTAACTCTCTGTCTATTTTTAATATTTATACTTTAGCCATAAAACTTTAGAAATTAGAATATGTCCCAAAATGTTTCAAATATTTACAAATAGGTACAAATCCATAATTCAAAACTATACTTATTAAAATCGAAGATTGTAAAATTTTTTCATTTTAGTTCACATCTTGAAAAACAACTAATTGCATAAAATACTTGGCTTATAATTGCAAAACCTTTAGTTTATGAAAATGATGATTCATTAAACAAAATCTTGAACTTCTCAAATGCTAAACCATGCATATAATAAACATTACCGGCTTTACAAGAATTATCACAATAATGAGTCCGTTGAGCCCTAAATTTTATTCTTGATTGAGTCGTTGTCTGTTGAATGTCTTGAACTTGATTTCACTTGCATAAATGTTGTCCTTCAAGAACTAGTGAAAATGTGAAATATAATATTTATAAAATAACTTAAGACACATGTTTTTTTATCATCAAAATTACATTATGTGTAGCCCTTTAGACTAATAATTTCCCCCTTTTTTATGATAATAAACATCTTATGTATTTTGACATTTATACTCCTCCTACATGATCTATAACAAATGTAAGCTCCCCCTAAATATTTCAAAATCATGCATTAATACTTTAGGATTAAAATTCATGTTACCTGTCTCCGGGAATTCAAAATATATAACTTCTCCCCCTTCATCATCAAAATTACTATAAATCCATACTTACACAAAAAATAACCACTTAATGATTAATCAAGAAATGTATAAAAATTAAGCATGCAATTAACCAAAGAGTCATAACATTCCAAGAATCCAGAAAATACCATCCAAATATCACATAACAATCATCCTTAATCCTCAAATAATAATAATGCATATGAAAATTTAGTGCATAATAAAACTAAAAACTAAAATCAAGATGAAGAAGAATAGAACACTATAGAGATGGTTCGATATAAACTTGTCATGAAAATGTTTCCGAAGAGGTAGATGTGGAAAATGGGTTAATATGAACTTAGGATTGTCTCCATGATGTTCCTTGCGCCTTTTGGCTACTTGTTTTCCCTTAGATTTTTCACCACAAACCATTGTTGAAAACAAGAACAAGCTTCAATACTCAAATTCGGATTTTCAAGATTTTGTGTGAAATGAAAGTGTTTGAGCCAATAAAATTGATCCTAGAGATGATTTAATGCAATATATGGTATTAATTTGATCAAAGATGAGCTAAAAATGGCTTGAAATGGAGGAGAAAGAAATAACCAAGCTTAGATTTTGATTTTGAGATTTCAAGAAACCAATGATGATTGGAGGATGAATAATGAAGATTTAATGGATGGGTGATGATTTGGATGAGTGATTTTGGCATAAAAATGAGTGAGAAATGAAGAAAATTTGAGAGGAAATGGAGGACAAATGAATGGCCATGAGAGATAATAGAGAAAGGTTGAAGAAAGCAAGAGAAAGAGGGAGGAAATCCCTTAAACCCGTGACAAGCAGTTAGCCGCTTGGGGGCCACTTGCTCTCGGGTTTGGGGCAGTACCCAAGCTGCTAGCCGCCTATTTTTTTTCCCTTCTGCACAAATGTTTGCTTTCCAGCTAATTTTGATCGATTCTAAGACCATTTCATGATCCCGAATACTTTCAAAAGTCATTTTAATGCATGAATCATAAATATAGACATTCAAAGATTATAAATTTAAATATATAACACATTCATCATGCATATACATCACACAATCATGAGACATGTAAGCATTCAAAGATTAGTAATTTAAATACATCACTTATTTATCATGCTTAAAAACTTCATAATCATAAAAAATATCAATCAATTAATTTTAATAGTCTCAATAACATGGTTAAAGATGTTAATATGAAAATTTCATCATCCTAAGTTCATGCCAAATTTTTTAAAATTGTTCTTCGCAAAGAGGTTTTGTAAAATTATTGGCAAGTTTTTTTTTTCTATAGAGATAAATTTTAATTAAATATCTCCATTTCGAACTTGATCTCTCAAGAAATAATGTTTAATCTCTATGTGCTTGGTTCTAGAGTGTTGAATGAGATCCTTTGAAAGATTTATTGCACTAGTATTTGAAATGCAAGTTAAGCAACCCAAGAGGGGGGGTGAATTGGGTTTTAAAAATTTATGCAATACAATTCGCACAATAATTTAATCTATTGCCTTAATCAAATCAAAACAATAAATTCAATCAAGCATAATATTAAAAGAGTAAGGGATGAGAAAACGAACACAATGATTTTTACGTGGTTCGGCTATCCCCGCCTACGTCCACGCCTCCAAGCACACCGGGCTTGAGGATTTCACTATCCAAGCCTTTCCAAGGCTTCAAACGTTTACAATTGACTTCAAGGTGTCAATGAACCTTAACAACAAGAGATTATATCCCCAATCTCTTCACCCCAAGTGTTTCCCACACTTGTACACTCACAAATTGATGAGAAATGAAATTCACAACAATAAAACTCTCTTTAAGAGTGAATAACAAATTATAGCTCAATAATGATTTAACAAATGATGATTTACGAAATGGAAGCTCAATATATGTTATATGATCTTATATTTGCTTGTGTTCAACCTTAGAAAGAAGTTTGGGTTGAGTTTTTATAGAGAAATTCCAAAAACTAGCCGTTATAGCCAAAAACCCGTGCTCAAGCGGTTAGCCGCTTGATTAACCGGCTAGCCGCTCAGGAACAGTAATGTTACCGTTATTTTTGAATCTTGCTACAGTAACACTGTTCACTGAAATTACATTTTGACCCAAAACTTTCTATAATTATACTATGGCCCAAAACGTCAGAAAACTTGTCAAATAGGTCCAATAGTTATCATTCTAAAACTTTCTAAAATTATGATATGGCCCCAAAGATATTAATATTTTTCATAGAGGTCCTTTTCAAATTTAGCATAATACTCATATTTTTCAAAGTTCTCAAAACCTTTCACTTTAGTCCAAACATTGAAAATATGAGATTTTCCTCAAGCGGCTAGCGGCTAGCCGCTAGCGCTCGAGCGGTTCGCCGCTTCCTCTCTGTCCAACTTTGGATTTCAAGTGTCCAAATTACATTGGGGTCCTCAAAGTTTCATAAATTATGGTATAACTCAAAACGTTTCAAACCTTTACAAATAAGTCTAAATTTGAATTTCAAAATAATATTTAATAAACTCAAAGATTACAAATCTTAACATTTAAGTCCAAATTACTTAAATCTACAAAATACTTTACTTTATAAAAATAAAACATTTTAGCTTATGAAAAGTATTTAATTAAATTAATTTCTTGAGCTTCTCAAATGTTAAATCATGCATCAATTAAATCATACCGGCTTTACAAGAATTTATCGTAATAAATTGTCCGTTGAGCTCTAAACCTTATTCTTGATTTCGCCGTTGTCCGTTGAGTGTCTTGATCTTGATTTCACTTGATTCACTTGCATAAATATTATCTTTCAAAAACTAGTGAAAAAGTAAAATACAATATTTATTAAATCACTCAATACATATGTTTGTTATCATCAAAATTACATTATGTATAGCCCTTTAGGCTAACAATCTCCCCCTTTTTGATGATGACAAACATCTCATGTATTTTGACAATTAAACTCCCCCTTAATACATGGCATACATAATTAAACATATAAATCAAAAACTCCCCCTGAATATTTGATTTATGATAATATGAAAGCTCCCCCTTAATATTTCAAAACCATGCATAAATACTTGAAATATAAAATACGTATTACATGTCCTCATATTCAAAATACATGACTTCTCCCCCTTCATCATCAAAATTACTAGAAATCATGGTAAGACCAATAATATGTCAATGGTTAATCTAGAAACATATAATAACCAAACATCAAATTAACCGTAAAATTATTATGAACAATCATGCCATCAAAAGAATGCTCAAAATGCAATTTATCCAAAAACATATTGTATGCTCCCCCTAAATATATGGCCAATTTAAAAATTTAACCAAAATGATATTATCCAAAAACATATCATATTTATCTCCCATTTCAAAAGAATAGAAAAAATACAATCGAAACAAGAGCATAAAAAATAATTCGATAAAGATATTACCAATTTTGTGCGAGCAAAAGTTTCGGCATAGTCTCCCCTTAAAATGCTCAAATTCTCAAATACATAATATAGTTAAAAACACTTCCATATAAGCTTAAACAATTATAACAAACCAACAACTCCATCAATTCTTCAAGCAACACATATATAATCATCAAATTCAATATGAATTCTCGCAATACTTGTAACAATTATATTTGAGAATCTCATAATCATATTCGAATAAAACACCTTAACTAAATTTTCATAGAATTGCTCCTTAATAATTAAAAACATTTTTCTAGCCCATAGCAATGAAAAAAATAACTAAGAGATTTGTCACAAATTTCTAAATTCTTCAAATTACGAATGTTAACAAAATAAGGAGCGATAATCGACCTCGACAAAAAATTGTCGTAAAACCATTTCCGAAGAGGTAGATGCTGAAAGTGGGTTGATATGAACTCCGTATTATCTCTATAATTTTCCTTACATCTCTTGGCAACTTGTTTGCTCATGGATTTATCACCATCCTCCATTGTTAGAACAAAAACAAGCTTAAAAATCCAATTTCGGGTTTACAAAAATTGAGTGAAATGGATTTGTTTGAGCCAAGAAAATTGATCCTAGAGATGAATGAAGCTAATATATGATGTAGATCGGATCAAGAATGGGCTAAAGGAAGCTTGAAAATGTAGAGAGAGAAACGAGTAGAGTTAGGTTTTTGATTTTGGGTTTTATGTGGAGAGTTGATGAAATGAAGTTTTGAGAACGAAAATTGAAGGAGTAATGGATGAATAATGATTTGGATGATTGATTTTAACAAGAAAATGAGTGAAAGATGAAGAAATTTGAGAGAGAAATTGAGAGGTACTGTTCACGCGTGAATGAGATGGTGAAGAAATGATGAAGAACAAGTGAATAAATGATGATGGAGAAGTGTTTAATGAAGATGAAATGCATGGGTAATGGTTTAAGAGATTGATCTTGGCATAAAAATGGTTGAGAAATGAAGAGGAATTTATTGGAAATGGAAGAGGGTGGCTCACGGTTTTGAGAGAGAGGAAGAACAAGTGCAAAAAAATAACGAAGGAAGGAGAAGGAGCAAAAACCAATATGCCCAACCCGTGACCAAGCGGCTAGCCGCTTGGGGGCAAGCGGCTAGCCGCTTGCTCTCGGGTTTGGGACAGCTTTCCAAGCGGCTAGCCGCTTGGAACAGGCGGCTAGCCGCCTGGTTGCTGTCCACCTGCACTCTTCTTGTTTTCCGGCTTGTTTCGATCAATTCCGTAATCATTTTGTGATCCCGAAACATCTCAAGAGCCAATTTAATGCATAATTCATGATTTTAAACATCCAAAAGTTAATTAATTCAAACAAATAATCCATCCAACAAGTATACAATCATGAAGCATATAAGCATTCAAAACTTAAGAACATGCAGAAAGGTCAATATCAAAATAAAAACTGTATTGATTGAGCAAGAATTAACATGCAAGCTATATACCGTTGGAAAGATAATTAAGTTAGCGTTCCAATAAATTTTACAGAACTTGATTTAGAGTTCTCTAGAAGAAGTTATGACCAATTCATTACAGCATGTGCAGACTCGGGATTTTCAACGACTCATTTAATTTCCAAACAATTTTAATAGATTTAATAACATAAATAGAGACGTTAATGCGAAAATTTCATCATCCCAAGTTCATGCCGAATTTTTGAAAATTGTTCTTCGCAATAATTAAACATATAAGCATTCGAAAGTTAATAAATCAAACACACCACTTAACTATCATGCTTAAACACTTCATAAACATTAACATCAAACAAATCCATCATGATGAGTCGATAAACTATTATCATTTATATATTTTACTCAATCATAAAACATATATGCACTCAAAGATTAATAAGCATATCACTCATTTCTCATGCTTAGTCATTACATAATCATTAAAAATCAAATAAATTCATCATGATGAGTTGACATGCTACCATCATATATATTTATCCATGCATCATGATAAAACACTCAATGTTAAACACAATGATAATTCAATCATGTAAACATACAAGCATATTTTCGCAAATTCATTTATCATGATTCATTCAACAAAATTAATATGGCAATAATTATTACCAAAACAATTAAATCATCTTGCCTCATCTTTTTCTTCTAGATCATGCTCAAATGATTTTCCTCACAAGCTTTCATCAAGGAACTTCTCTACCATTCCTTGATTGTGGTACCTACAAAACAAATTCAAGTTGTACCCTTTGGTACCCAAATACTCTTGGGTCCTTGAGTGTTAGATTTAGTTCCTTTCGGAACCCAAATACATTTGACTCCATAATACACATTTCTTTTAATTGGGCATCTATTCTTCATATGACCATTTTGATTGCAATAATGGCATACAATTTGATCATTTGTGGAGTTAGCCTTAATAAAATAATTCTTATAATATTTTTGTTTCAAGTAAGGCTTATACCCAAGTCCTCCTTTATCAAACACACATTTTTGTGAATTAAGCATGTTATCCAACATCTTTTGCCCATTTGTGAATTTCAAAACAATCTCATTCAACTCATTGCTCCTTTTCTTAAGCGTTTTATTTTCATTTATTAATTCATCAACATGTGATTTCTCATGCTCATACGAAGTACTTTGTTTACATGTGAATGATGCAATTCTATCATGTAACATTCCATTATCTAATTCCAATTCTTTGATCTTTTCATTTAATGAAACATTGGATTTTTGCAAGGCATCTTTTTCATTTTTCAAGTCATTTACATGTGATTCTAAATGCTCATGTGAAGTGCTAGGTTTCTCTTTCAATAATGCAACTTTATCATGCAATGTTTTATTCTCTAATTCTAGGCATGTAATCTTTGCACTTAGAGATTCATTCTCATTTGTGAGCTTTACCATTTTCTTTTTAAGACATGCATTCTTTCTACCAATTTTTATCCAATTATCATGCAATTCTTTAAAAGCATCATATAATTCATCATAAGTAGAAAGATCATTTACCTCATCAAGTTCATCATCCGATTCATCTCCAATTGCCATGAGAGCTAGATTTGTCATTTCTTGATGTTCTTCACCATCACTTGTTTCCTCATCGCTATCATCCCATGTGGCTACCATTGCTCTCTTCTTGAACTTATTGAGAAGAGGGCATTCCGTTCTTATATGACCGGGCTTCTTGCACTCATAACATTTGATTACTTCCTTCTTCTCCTTTCGGTTCTTGAGGTCTCTAGATTTTCTTCGCTCACCGGATTTCTTAAAAAGTTTTCTAAGCCTCCTAGCCAGCATATCCATCTCCTCCTCATCCAGCTCGCTTTCCTCATCACTCTCATATTTCGAGGCTTTGAGAGCAATGTTTTTCTTTTTCTCCTCATTGCCTCTTTCGGCTGCCAAATCTTCCTCATAAGAAATAAGAGAACCATTAAATCGTCAATAGATAAAATATTTAAATCTTTGGCTTCCTCAATAGCAGTCCTTTTTTGTCTCCATTCCTTAGGTAGCGATCTAATGATTTTCTTAACTTTCTCACTATTTGAAAATGTCTTTCCTAGGGCTCCTAGAGTGTTCACTATGTCCGTAAATCTAGTATACATAGAATACACACTCTCATTTTGTTCCATTTGAAACAATTCATATTGTCGAGTGTACCTACTAATTTTAGACTCTTTCACTTGATTCGTGCCTTCATAAACAACTTCAAGTTTGTGCCAAATTTCATTAGCACTTTCACAACTAGATACTCTATGAAACTCTTTCTTATCTAGTGCACAAAACAAGGCATTCATGGCTTTGGAATTTAGAGACGCTTTTCTCTTTTCCAATTCATTCCATTCCCGTGAAGGTTTTGGAATATCTTCCCCAACTCCGTTTTTAGTTAAAGGCATAAATGGACCATCACAAACAATTTCCCAAATTTCATAATCTAAAGCTTGTAAATAAATTCTCATCCTAGTTTTCCAATATGGGTAGTCATTACCGTCAAAGAACGGTGGTCTAATTGTAGATTGTCCTTCCCTAAAGGTTGAGTCACTATAGGTTGCCATGGGTCTTTAACTCTAGACGGTTAAGTCTACACAAGAGCACCTTGCTCTGATACCAAATGAAATGCAAGTTAAGCAACCCAAGAGGGGGGTGAATTGGGTTTTAAAAATTTATGCAATACAATTCGCACAATAATTTAATCTATTGCCTTAATCAAATCAAAACAATAAATTCAATCAAGCATAATATTAAAAGAGTAAGGGATGAGAAAACGAACACAATGATTTTTACGTGGTTCGGCTATCCCCGCCTACGTCCACGCCTCCAAGCACACCGGGCTTGAGGATTTCACTATCCAAGCCTTTCCAAGGCTTCAAACGTTTACAATTGACTTCAAGGTGTCAATGAACCTTAACAACAAGAGATTATATCCCCAATCTCTTCACCCCAAGTGTTTCCCACACTTGTACACTCACAAATTGATGAGAAATGAAATTCACAACAATAAAACTCTCTTTAAGAGTGAATAACAAATTATAGCTCAATAATGATTTAACAAATGATGATTTACGAAATGGAAGCTCAATATATGTTATATGATCTTATATTTGCTTGTGTTCAACCTTAGAAAGAAGTTTGGGTTGAGTTTTTATAGAGAAATTCCAAAAACTAGCCGTTATAGCCAAAAACCCGTGCTCAAGCGGTTAGCCGCTTGATTAACCGGCTAGCCGCTCAGGAACAGTAATGTTACCGTTATTTTTGAATCTTGCTACAGTAACACTGTTCACTGAAATTACATTTTGACCCAAAACTTTCTATAATTATACTATGGCCCAAAACGTCAGAAAACTTGTCAAATAGGTCCAATAGTTATCATTCTAAAACTTTCTAAAATTATGATATGGCCCCAAAGATATTAATATTTTTCATAGAGGTCCTTTTCAAATTTAGCATAATACTCATATTTTTCAAAGTTCTCAAAACCTTTCACTTTAGTCCAAACATTGAAAATATGAGATTTTCCTCAAGCGGCTAGCGGCTAGCCGCTAGCGCTCGAGCGGTTCGCCGCTTCCTCTCTGTCCAACTTTGGATTTCAAGTGTCCAAATTACATTGGGGTCCTCAAAGTTTCATAAATTATGGTATAACTCAAAACGTTTCAAACCTTTACAAATAAGTCTAAATTTGAATTTCAAAATAATATTTAATAAACTCAAAGATTACAAATCTTAACATTTAAGTCCAAATTACTTAAATCTACAAAATACTTTACTTTATAAAAATAAAACATTTTAGCTTATGAAAAGTATTTAATTAAATTAATTTCTTGAGCTTCTCAAATGTTAAATCATGCATCAATTAAATCATACCGGCTTTACAAGAATTTATCGTAATAAATTGTCCGTTGAGCTCTAAACCTTATTCTTGATTTCGCCGTTGTCCGTTGAGTGTCTTGATCTTGATTTCACTTGATTCACTTGCATAAATATTATCTTTCAAAAACTAGTGAAAAAGTAAAATACAATATTTATTAAATCACTCAATACATATGTTTGTTATCATCAAAATTACATTATGTATAGCCCTTTAGGCTAACAGTATTATCACACATAATAGGAATTTGTTCAAGATTAATGTCATTATCTCTAAGTATTTGTTTCATCCAAAGAGCTTGTGCACAACAACTACCTATGGCAATATATTCTGGCTCAGTGGTTGAGAGTACAACCGAATTTTGTTTCTTACTTAACCATGAAACAAGTGAATGACCTAGGAAATGACAAGTTCCACTAGTGATCTTCCTATTGATTTTATAGTCGAAAAAATCAGCATCCGAATAGCAAGTTAAATCTGTATAGGTTCCTCTAGGATACCAAAGACCAAGATCTATGGTTCCACTCAAATAACGAAAAATTCCTTTGACAGCAAGCAAATGAGATTCCTTGGGAAATGATTGAAATCTTGCACACAAACATACACTAAACGTGATATCGGGTCTACTTGCGGTTAAAGTAAAGAGCCGATCATATCTTGATGCATTTTGAAATTAACCTTTTTACCTTTTTCATCTTTGTCAAGCTTGAATGTTGTGCTTATTAGAGTGCTCTTAGTCTTTGAGTCATCAATGCCAAATCTCTTGAGTAGATCTTTGATATATTTAGGTTGGTTGATGAAGATTCCCTTCTTGTTTTATTTGATTTGAAGTCTAAGGAAATACTTCAATTCTCCCATCATGCTCATTTCAAATTCCTTACTCAAACAAGATGAAAACTCCTTGCTCATAGACTCATTAGTAGAACCAAAAATAATATCATCAACATAAATTTGAACAACAAGTATGTGTTGGTTCTTACGCTTAACAAAGATAGTAGTATCTGCTTTTCCCATTGAAAAACCGTTATCAAACAAGAAATTTTTAAGCCTATCATACCATGATCTAGGTACTTGTTTTAATCCATACAAGGCTTTAAACAACTTCTACACATGATTTGGAAACTTTTCATTTTCAAAACCAAGGGGTTGTTTCACATAAACTTCTTCCGTAATATAACCATTTAAGAAAGTACTTTTGATATCCATTTGATATCAAATGAAATCTTTATGACATGCAAATGCTAACAACATCCTAATGGATTCTAATCTAGCTACAGTCGCAAATGTTTCATCAAAATCAGTTCCTTCTTCTTGGTTGTATCATGGAGCCACTAATCTAGCTTTATTCCTTACAACCACATAAGATTCATCAAGTTTATTTCTAAATACCCATTTAGTGTCTATAATGGATTGATGTTCTAGTTTAGGAACTAATTTCCACACAATGTTTCTCTTAAATTGATTCAACTCCTCATGCTTGCCATAATTCAAGATTCATCATGTTCCGCATTCGCAAAAGAGTTTTGTTGAGGGTGATTGATCAACAAGTCACATTCAATGTGCTGGATGCTATAAAGAATCCCGATGAGATTGAAGATTGTAATTTTATCAGTGTTGTGGACATTGCTGTGACAGAAAGGTTAAACCGTTGCTGCAATAAAGAAGATATTAGAGCAGTTAACTTTGAAGAGCTTGAAAAAAAGGATACTACAGCAGCACACATAGCATGGCAAGGAGAAAACAACTAGTGAGACATGACATACCTTTTAAATCTCTAGACCTCTCAAACAAGGAAGTAAAACCATATGCTCCATCTATTGAATCACCCTCTATTTTATAATTGAAAATCTTACCTTCACATCTAAAATATGTTTATCTTGGTAAAAATAATACTCCCCGTAATCATTTCTGAAATGCAAGTTACGCAACCCAAGAGGGGGGTGAATTGGGTTTTTAAAAATTATGCAATACAGTTCGCACAACAAATCAATCTAACGCCTTAATGGAATAAAAAACAATAAATTTAAATAAGCAAAATAATAAAAGAGTAAGGGAAGAGAACAACAAACACACGGATTTTTACGTGGTTCGGCAATCCCCGCCTACGTCTACGCCTCCAAGCCAACAAAATTCAAGAATTTCACTATCCAAGTCTCCCAAGGCTTCAAATTCTTACAATTGACTTCCAAAGTGTCCATAAACCTTTACAATCAAGAGATTATCTTCCCAATCTCTTCACTCCAAGTGTTTATCACACTTGTACACTCACAATTTGATAAGAAATGAAAATTACAACAAAAACACTCTTTAAGAGTGGATATGCAAATAATAGCACAATAATGATTCAATCTATGATGATTTGCGATTTGGAAGCTCAATATATGTTATATGATCTTGTTTATTCTTGCATTTTTTCTTAAAATAAAGTTAGAGTTGAGTTTTTGTAGTTAAAGCCCGAAAACTAGCCGTTATAGACAAATTCCCGCAACCAAGCGGTTAGCCGCTTGATTTATCTAGCTAGCCACTTGTAACAATGATATTACAGTTATTTTTTGAATTTTGCTATAGTAATATTGTTCACTAAAATTACACTTTGGCCTAAAACGTTTTATAATTATATTATGGCCCAAAATGTTATAAAACTTTACAATAGGTCTAATTTAAGAATTTCTAAATAATGATTGTCATTTCAAAACTTTATGAAATTATGATATGACCCCAAATATATTATTAATTTTCAAAGAGATCATTTTTCAAAATTTTAACATAATAACCATATTTTTTAAAGTTCTCAAAATCTTTCACTTTAGTCCAAAATGTTCATCAATTATAGTAAAGTTAGTTATATGGGCTAAAAAGATGTAGTGGTGTATAAAAATAAATAAATAAATTGGGTTGACTAGCATTTTTATTTGACTTGAGATCATATTATTCATAAGGTAAGAGCATATTTCTTTCATCTTGGTGAGAGCGTGTGATATCACTTATTTATTATTTTCTCTCAATTACCATTCATTGGAGTAACTATTTTTATTGGGTTTAATTTCTTTGTGAGAGTGTCACTATTTCCAGTGAGATTTTGGGGTTTAACATGTCATTCTTGGAAGTAGCTGTGACAAAGCCTACTAGGCTGATTCATGTGGATGGTTAATGTGGGTGTGATTTTTGTTTAGACTGGCGATAATGCTTATACTTTTATTTTATTACTATCATTAGTTTGATTGAATAAACATGATTGTTAAAAAAAAATCATTTTGAATTTGAATTTTGTTTTCACTTTATTTGCTAGGGACTAACAATAAGCTGGTTGGGGGGTGTGTTGAGTGTTAGAAAATATATATTTATAAAGGAGAAAATCATAATTTTACACTTCAAGTTTTACTAACACCCTTACTTTTATGTATTTAAGCTTCTTGTGATTTAATTATGTGTGCTTTATTTTAATTAAGTATTTTATATATTTTAGGGGTATTATGGTCATTTCACAATGAACGAGAGATCAGATGGAAAAATAGACATCACTTTTGAACTCAGGACAGTCGAAAACTTTAGGAAGAGCATAAAAGGAAAAATGTCAATGTTCACATGTACGATACTATTCACATGTACGGTATTGTTCATGTTACTGTTCACGACACTGTTCACATATACAGAATGATGACATGACATTGACCGATGATGTGGCATTGATTGATGAGGTGTCACGATTCCATTCGAGAAAATTCTTATGCACTGTTGATCGATGACGTGGCAGCATGTTAGTGGACCAAAAATTACGCATATGGTACATGCATATACAGAGGATTATTTTCAATTAAACCGCGTCACTGTTCAAGCCAGTTGACTATTCAAACCGCGTACTGTTGACTGATGACGTGGCATAATCCTGAGCGTCCAAACTGTTTTTAATCCGATGGCCATGATTTACTCAATGTATCTATAAAAAGGGGGTCTTCCCCCTAATTTGGCATCTCTAAATCTATTTTTGGGCTCCATTTTCTGTAATTCCTTCTCTATCTTGTATTTTCTATGTATTTTAATAAATTCCCATTTTACCCCTAGTTCAAATATAAGTAACTAATTTTTTTTCAAGCTTGGGTTAAAGGTAAAGTCTCAACATGTGTCATAGGCTTTATTTGGTAAATTTATTTTTTCTTCCCCTCTAATTTTTGTGGATGTTTTGACCTTTCGTCAATAAATAATAATAATCTTATCTAGATACCGCCCTGGTTTCACTAACTCCCTTGTATAAGGATATTTTTCTTTGGCACGATAAGCTCTTAGTACCATATTGATTAGAGTGTGGTTCATGAGGTGTGGATTCCCCCCTCATGATTTAATTAGTACTAATAAGGAATATTTAGCCCATTGTGCATGTTGATACGGATCTAGATACCCAAGCGCTTCAATTATTATATTTTCCACTTTAATTTAATTCTGCCATTTCAATTTAAATTCTAAGATAATCTAAATCACTTTCACCACAAATCCA